>OZ009955.1:15228492-15829063 GCA_963932025.1 Erebia epiphron
TCAGACTTTTACATAGAGAACTAAGATAATGAATTTACCTAAATAACATCTTATTAGATAAATTCAGGTCAAACTGCACTAAAAATATCACAATGGATAGCACATAATATGACACACGAAGTAGGTACTTTTAAGTACCCATAGAATTAATAGGTACTAAATCCATACCAACTTATTTGGTCAAAACATCGATGGGTAAAACCAATAATATTAAAACCTAATCAACAATGTGCTAAAACCTACCTCATGTAAGTAGGTACCTATGCACATAATTTCCATAGATTACGCTATGAACGATCACCGTTAGACATGATATACCTACCAGAGACCATAAAATTAGCCATAAGTGGCCCATTATTGATATGAAATATTCATCGGCCACCAGCGAGGATAGTTGTCACTCGATGTTCAATATTCAGCGAATAGTTATTGCCTATGTCGATATTGTGATTGGAGGCGAATAATCTTTTCAATTAAAAGTCTCCATAGCACAATACTGCCTCGTTGGTATATTATCTACTGCCTCGTTGGTCTAGTAGTTAGCATGTTCGATTGCGGCCGACGAGGTCCCGGGTTCGAGTCCCGGGTCGGGCCATAATTATGTATTGGGTTTTTCTCACTAGAAATTCTTAATCACCCCCGTGCCTCGGAGAGCACGTTTAGCCGTCGCGTCGGTCCCGGTTGTTATCACTAACATGATAATAAAAGCCCGCCAACGCATCTTGGAGCAGCGTGGTGGGTCTAACCTCTAGTTCTCTCTCCTATAGGAGAGTGGAGGCCTGTGCCCAGCAGTGGGACATTAATGGCCTGTAGTGGTAGTGACACAATGGTTAAGGAGCGGACTAAAGTCAAAGGTTGTAACCCTACGCGTTTCACTATTCATTCTTCACTATTCACCGTCGTCGCCCGCCTGTTGGTCTTGGCACGGTCTTGGTCCCTTGCAGGTGGCAGGTGCACTGCTTTGATTTGCGCTTCCCAGATCCAACGGTTCCCTAGGACTCGTTTGGTGTCATTCAGATTCAGATCAATTTATTTGTGAATACAGTTGAAGTTTGTACATAGATGTTAGAGTCAGTGTATGTCTTTGACAGTTTAATTTTTATATCCTTACTATATAATATTATAAATGGGAAAGTGAGTTTGTTTGTATGTTTGTTCCGCTTCCACGCCGTAACTACTGAACCGATTTGGCTGAAATTTGGAACATAGATAGCTTATAACCTGGATTAAAACATAGGCTACTTTTTATCCCGGAAAATTAAGGAGTTCCCGCGGGAACTAAAAAAACCTCAATCCACGCGGACGTAGTCGCGGGCATCAGCTAGTATTTAATAAGTTAAGTTTCTCGTGTAAGTTAACTTTTGTTCTTTTTAAGAAATAAAAGGTACAGGAAAACCTCCGAGGCACACTCTTGTATGTGCCCACCTATAAGGTGCACAAAGACTTCATCTCAAAATATATTAAGTAGTTTAAAAATAAGTAAGTTCAACTAGAGTGAACTCTTACCTTTAAGAATATCCCCCATGATATGATAATAAGGCTAGGTTTAATCTAAACTAACATTATAAAGAGGAAAAATTGGTTTGTTTGTTTGTTTGTAATTTTAAAAATTCTTTCACCGATAGAAAGCTACTTAGCTTACTTACTTAGTTATCAGCGAGTAACATAGGCTAAAATTGAAAATTGAAAAAATTCACCTAATCTTTTTACGTTAAACCTCTATTCGTCTATTAATTCAGACTGTCTTTTATGTTATATTTGTCAAGACACTTTTATTTCATATTTGTCAAGACAAACATAATAAATACAAGAAAACTTACCAACATTTTTTAAACATTTTAATATCTAACTGCTGTAGACAGACTGCGAAAAGCCTAAAAGATCAAGGTCTCAACTTTTTAAACATAGTTCCCAGGCGAGGGCAGTGAAAATACGTCGTATTGGAAAATCTTCATTTGAAAATGAAACTCGTCTTGCAAGTCAGAGAGAATACGTGTTAAAATCGCGTGCCACCTGGGGATTACAAACGGATACCGACGGGTGCTTACAAATCTGAATTGCACCCGTGCGAAGTCGGGGCGGACCGCTAGTATTTTATTATAATATTAACTTGTAACATCTAGATGGCATAGACAAGGACTGTACCACAGAGTACATTTAATATTTACCTTCTACCTACACAATATAAATTCTAGAGGATAGAGAGTATTTTTTCAAACATTGGTCTTAAATCGGAACTATCACAAATAAACGAGCCGATAATTTTAAAATACCTGCACATTTTATGGAAGTCGGTTAATACTAAGAAAATTAACCGATTTCTTGCTTCTACCAGTAGGTAATTAATTAATTATAATGTGTAGGTTGGTACAGATTAAAATCACACAATTTAAATAAATAGCAAGTTAATGTTAATATTTTCAACAGTACAATTAAGTTAACAACGTTATAACTATAACGTATAATTAACATATAAAATGTATATCAAACGATCATTACTGATTATTACCTTGAGTCGTAGACCGACATAATAATATTATCTAATCGTTTGATAGAACGGGAGCAGGTTTACGCAACGGCCCGGTCCGCCGAGAAAATTGATCAAGTGATCAATTTAAGAACTTAAAAACACTGTATGCGGGAATTGATGATGGGTTGATAAATATACTTTTTTAGAGTGCAAACGCACTACGGACCGGACAGAATCAAACGTCCGCGTCGCGTAGGAGGGGAAGAACTATATAAGAACTAACTATCTAATTAAAATGTTTAGTCCGTTAAACAAGTTTTTTTATCCGTAGTACGTTTTTGCCCTTATAGGTAACTGTAGAGGGTCGTAGGCTCGTAGGCCGTAGCGACACGACATTTTTCCGTCAATGTGCATGTGGGCTGCGACGTGACCTCGTTTGGCAGATAATATGTTTATATTTCATTTTAAGTGCCCAATGTTGTAGACATAGTAGCGGGTTGAGCCATAATATTTGCACTGAAAACCTCGAGTGTGCTAATGAGCAAAACACGCGCCATCTGTCGCTAATCAACGAATGGAGTAAATGAAATCGGCGGCAATATGGCGGCGGCGTATAATTGGTAATAATAAAGCGCTTTCCTGTATAATTAGACGCGCGCTGATTGGCTGTCGGGTATCACGATGTGATAACATTGGGCTAATGTTTGCGGCTGGCTGCCTTGTCCCCTAAGCTCTGAAATAGGCACCATTAGAAAGATTTTTAAATTTGGAACTACCGAATTTAGACTTAAAATGTTGGTACGAAGACAAAAAGTCTTCATCGTAATGAAACTTTAATGCCTTAGTTTTAAGGTTTAATTATTTTAAATATTTGTTTTCACTTCGATCGGCAGTTCCTATGACAGCCAATTCTTTTTTTTTAATTCTTTGATAGTATTCTGGTCATTATGGTCTATTTTTCCGGAACAAAAAGTAGCCTGTGTCCGTCTTTTGGATGCAAGCTATCTATGTGCCCTTCAATACCGTTTCAACAGGCACAGAAGTTGATTTCTAGAACATGGCTACAAAGTTTTCGCTAGGGAAACTAGCTTTTTGTGAGTTGTGACAGCCTATATAAGTATTTCATATCTATCTATATTAAAATTATAACGTGCGAACGGATTACGACATCTACTGTAAAAGCCTCATTAGCATTTCCCTTACTTTACCACACATACTAAAATAACACGCCATAGAGTTGAATTTGATTCCATTTTATGAATCCACTGGCATGGCAGTGCTAGTAAAGCAATAATAGCACGTGAAATTATAGCAGTTCTCGGCGCATACGGCATATCGTCTTAATTAGAGGCGGGTTTGCGAGGCCGAGGTGCAAACTCGTCAATCATTATTTCCCTGCGCGCGCGACGGCTTGATGCATATCCTCAACGCGCTATTGCACGGCTCTCGACCATGAATCCTTGTCATATTCCTTTTATTAGGCATAGCCATTTATAGAGGTTAGCGTTTCTTTTGTCGACAAAATTATTACCTATAGCTTACTCTTAATTTGTGTCTCGCTTCTGCCTATTCTTCTGTAGGTCCTTGGTATGTTCGTTTTTCTTCTTTAGCAGTATTTAGTACAGATTTTTTTATTTTTTTATTGCAAGACAGGCTTGCGCTTAGGGACAATGCTTTGTGTAAAGCAATGATGATTGGTGAGGTCTAGGTTGGAACACGCTTGCCTAGAAGATGCATATTCAATCTTGCCTCGAAGTTATACGTGGCAAGAAACACGTGCACTGGAAGGGTATTGCACACTTTTAATTTATTCCACACCTTAATATGACACAGAATTTTCAAATTTAGAATTCTATGTAATGTTAATAACTAAAGCATCTCAATCCAGTTCATAGGCATTCACTTTAACAATGTCATAACAATAACGAGACGCTGTAAAACGGTCACCCCTTATTTCTGTCTTCGGTGTCTGCTCATTAAAACTGGTGTACGTATCTTGGTCCTTTTTCTCGCGCACGCTTTCCCGCTAACTTTTGGGTGGTGGAATGATGGACGACGTCGGTGGCCATATATCATTGGAGCAATATATATCAGTGTGCGAGGAGTGTCGCCATTAACGCGCGAGTGCAATTGCTCGAATGCGAGCATGCACTATAGCGAATGTTTTAAGGGGATCGCACACAGAATAATCGTAAGAGCCGAAAGAGCCGCAAGGATTTTCAGTACAGATAAAAGCGTGTGTGTGCAATTCACATACGGCAGAAGTGAATCTTCAGAAAAGTAGTCTATGTAGTGAATGAGATAAATATACCCTAACTTTTGAGCACATGCACAACGGAGCCGTAGTGCGACTCAATATCGTGCAACGCCATCTTTTGGTCATGAACATATAACTTGTATTCTATGCCGTTCTCTCGCAGGCTAAATCCTCTTTATTTATGAATATGTTTGTCTCTTTTTGGTGTCGCTTTTTCGTTTCATCGAATTTTCAAATTAACGATTCTAAAGAAGTTTCACTTCAAAAATGCATGTACCACCAGCAAACTCGAAAGGGCAACAAAAATGCGGTTATAGTCCACATATATTTCTGGTTACATCGCCATTTTTCGTTGCAACCGATACTACCGAATCTTGTAGCTATTCGCACGCACTCCGTCGTGTGCGCTTTTGGTCCTCTCAAAGATAGTCTCATAGTTTACGACTAACCTAACCCGACTATTGCAAATGCTCATATTATAATTTATATCGACTTGCTAAAGGTCCATTTACAATGTGCTTGTATTGAAATAATGTTTCTTAAATGAGTATTTTTGATTAAAATTTTAAATTGTTTTAGAATACGTTTAATTTACTAAATTATAAGATGCAGTGGCTCCGATAGCTAGCTACATCCATGTAGTAAAGGTAATATTGTGGCTATTACTTACTTTTACTACATGAATTTGGCTGGGTACGGAGTGCCTTTAATTTTTCTCAGATATCCCGTTCACACGATACACATTATTTTAATCATCTAGCAATTCTATCCCGTTTATGATGCTCATCGGCTTTAAGGTTCCTATCGGTTCAATTAAATTATCGCAGGTACGCATTCATAGAGCTATCAGAATGAAAGTGTTTTCTTTATAGATATTAGATCGGTTAATGAATAAGTGTAAATAGGTCTTAAAGTGCATAAATCTTATTTAACGGTTATCTTATTTTGGTTCTCCCGCGATCGTGTAAAATCATTAGGATGCACGATGGTAACGACGCGTTGCTTTTGTTGCGCATTCAGCATTTACCGTCCATATTATGACCGCGAAACGAAACGATACCAATAGAAAATCTTTACCAATCAAAATGTTATTGTGAAAGATACTGTAGGTACCTACTACCTACAACAATCAGTGCTATTAGTGTATTGCTTGGGTGGTCGCGTATTCAACGGAACATAAAGTCACGTTGTTTTCGGGTCACAAGGTACGTTCTTCATCTTGTAGCAAATTATCAATTGCGTTTTGGTCGTCTCAACGGGTAAGTACATAATGCTGACAAAAAGTGAGCGACCGCTACACGTTCTTTCACTTCTCAGCTTACAGTAAAGATTTGTTGTTTCCGTTCTCGACGCCTCAATGACTACCATTTTATGTCGATTCGAAGATAGTGTTACACGCGCCCGCTACCGACACCACTTTTTGTGACACTTCTCTCTTTGTACAACGAGTTTATTATCTTTGATCGGTTTCTTTAACATTTCTATTTTGGACCTCTGTTTCTCATTAGTCACTCAGAACTCAGTTCAAATTATTGAGCGTTATGAAACCCCCTCCTATTTGAGTGAAAAAATGATAGCAGGAAACCGCAATGAGAATGAAGAGGGTAATAAGACCCATTACTTCAACCAACCACAAGCAATTTCTGTAAGAGTAAACAAAAACATACACCTATATAAAAATGCCTGCCCATTCATCTTTCTGCAACGGGAGACAGTAAAGAATGTCTCCGTTAAGAAGGGGAAGGGGAGCTACACGAAGACTTAAGAGTCACTGTCGTATAAAGTGAAGCACCTTACAAGATATGGTTTTGTTCGTGATTTAAGAAATTATGGTTAGGGTATTTTCAGCTTTAGGAGCCCAAAGCATTGGTACCTACATTTTATTGTTTTTTTTTATTCAAAATATTTATTATTGCTGACACCGCTAGGGTGAAGGGAAGTAAAACACTCTTTCTATCTTCTACATCCAATCAACTGACAAGACTAAAATAAACCAAGGAATCTTAACCGTTTTTGATAAATTGAAATTTTTAAATTCTTAAAGATCGAAAAGAGATGCAAATTCTAATTACTTGCGGTAATTTGCGATTACGTAAACTCTAATGAGCAAAAGTCGATTGGTGCCGGTCCGAGCGAGCTATATTGCCAACTCAAGCAAGTAATTTTCGAATAATTGCGCTAATGTGAAAATGCACGCTTTAACACAACAATAGAACAAGGAAGTCGATAAAGAAGGACAAAAAAATATCGGACTTGACGGTTGGAGGTGATATTTTAATTGCAGAGAGTATGATGATAAATGACTAGCTGATGCCCGCGACTTCGTCCGCGTGGATTGAGTTTTTTTTTGTTCCCGCGGGAACACTTTAATTTTCCGGGATGAAAGTAGCCTTCGTGTTATTCCAGACTATAATCTCTATACCAAATTTCATCCTGATACGTTCGACCGTTCGGGCGTGATTTAGTAACAAACATCCATTTATCCATACATCCATCCATCCAAACTTTCAACATGAAGTAAAGAGTATAGATAAAATATATGATTTACTTATTTATTTCACGTAGGACAACTTAAGCCACTTATGACATTTATATTATTGCAACTTAAAGACAACGATTTCCTTAACAATATAACAGTTAAGTACTAGGTGGTCGGTCTAAAAGGATAGATAATGGACATTCTCGAGTCTCCGTGATTAGTGTGTTCAATATTTTTTTGCTAAATTACTAAGTATTCTCTTTGCAAATATCAACAATAGCTATAGGTTTGATGTTTGATTATGTTTGGTCATTACTCACAGAAAACTAAAAATTATCTAGATTCTAGACCAATAATTTTGATTAATATTAAAATTTTAATTGATGTCAAGTTGCAACGATAGTTTTATAGTTTTTGCACCCCTTTTGAAATTCTAACTAGAACTATATTTGAAACCTTTTTTATTGGATCCTATTCCTGGGACGTTTTAAATTGTGTTGGTGGTTACTATTTAAGGGCAAGTATTGTTAAAAATAAAGCATCTATTATTTTTGTGACATATAGACGCATGTTCCCGACGGTACGCGTGTCCTTCGCGGGGTGTCGAGCGGAGGCACGGTATGCAGTTCTCTTGGACGTGGTACCGGTAGATGGCAAGCGGTACCGATACGCCTACCACCGGTCATCATGGCTCGTGGCAGGCAAGGCTGATCCACCGGCGCCTGCAAGACTGTACCCACATCCTGACTCACCTTTCTCCGGAGACCAACTACGGAAGCAGGTTGTCTCATTCGAAAAAGTCAAGCTAACGAATAACGAAATGGACAAAAATGGACAGGTACATATTTTTTCTTCTTTTTCTAAAATAATGTTTGTGAGAGACATAAGTTTCATTTCAAAATTAACTTACCGTAGACAGAGAAATCCAATAGAAAAGTTTGTCGCAATAATTTTACCTGTTACATTTATTTTACTATTTTATTACAAACTAAATTATTTCATTTCCATAGTTGGTGCTGAACTCAATGCACAAATATCAGCCACGTATCCACCTGGTGTTGCGACGGGAAGGTGCAATCAATGCACCCATAACTGATCTGGAGCAAGAGGAATTCAAAACATTCATCTTCCCAGAGTGCGTGTTCACCGCAGTGACAGCCTACCAGAATCAACTTGTAAGTACATTTTGTGACATAGTCGAAGTATGTTTTGCGATCTCATAAATAAGATGTCCACTGTTTTATTTGGCATCACCAGTTAGATATCATTCGATATCTAAAATAGATCAGAGGAGCCAAACGTTTGAAATCGCGGCGCGTTGTCGGGCGACTATCGACGTGTTCTATTTCGGGCACACTAATTGCATCTCGCTGAAAGGTATGTCCAGCTTGAACAAAGGATGGTGGCACATAATTTTTTGTGTATTGCAAGCGGCCACCGCGGGAGAAGCCGACGAAGGACGGGCGGCGCGGTTGACGAGCGCACCGCTCTGATGATTAAAGTTTTCAGCGAGCTAAATTTAACGTGGCTTGATTGTACAATCGGCTATTGTTGCTAATGTCTTTTGCTATCTAGTTTTCTTTTCTAAATTGGGTTAGGTCTGGGTATTTTTATTACGCTAACCGCTATGGAGGCTACACGTTATCTAATTATTTTGTGATATTACTTCAAAACCGTACTACCAAGCGTCTATTGTACCTATCTATAATACCTTTATCGTCTGCCTCGGCCGTCTTAACAGCCAAATTTTCCAACTTCTAAAGGTGTTTATAAATCGAACGGAGTGTCGAAAATGTTAATACATCTAAGAGCCAATAGACATGATCACAAGCGTTGCACCCGCTCTCCGCTCCGCCGTAAGCCCACCGTGTCCGCACGCTACATGTGTCGCCACGAGCAATTAATTCCCTGTCACAAGAGCGTTTGGGCGTCACGGCTCCTCGTTTTGTTCCTCCGTGTAGTAATTAGGACGTTTTGAGGTTCATAAAGGAAGCGTTACTTTATATCGACAACGCGGTACATAAATCTTCATTCGTTCGTTAATTGGCTGTTTCGTTTCGTGCATCTTAAAATGTGGATTTGGATACGAGTTTGGACAATTTGTAAATTATTACACGTATCGCTATTTAGTGAGGTGGAATCAGAATGGGGTATATTATTAGACTACTGTCCGATTCGTCTTCTTTAGAGAAATATGTGCCTTTTGTAATAATATTAATTGTACTGTATAGATAAAATAGTGTTACCATTTGAGGCTAGTCATTTAATTACCACTTGGTTGTAACTTGTTTATCTGTCAGATCCTTAAATGGAGTTGTATCAGACGCTTCGCTATATATTAATTATCACCAAATCTTTCAATAATAAAACATGGGTTGTTATGCACCATTATCTACATCAACATCTTGATTATTGCGGAGCAGACTGCAATCTTAAACACTGACGGTTCAAGCTCAATGCATTGCGTTGCGTTGCGTTGTGTTGCGTTGCGTTGCGTTGCACTTAGATACCTGCTCTTCGACTTTATTAGTCGAGACCTGGGGGGTTACTATGAGCTCTTAAAGCAGGACAGAAATGGAACTGCAGCACAGTTCAATGCAGTGTCTACCTACCAGTTCAGTGCCTTGAAGTTAAGTGCAGTTCAATATCTGTCCTGCTAGAAGTGCTCATAGTAACCCCCCTGGTGTTTTTCTCAACATTGCTATTCCATAATAAATTAGAAGATACTATATCAAAATATGTTTATGGAACATTCTTAACAGCAAAAGATAGCTTTTGCACCATACATTAACACAAAAAAAGAAGAAGAGAACTTCTGAGTTAACTAGGACATCTTTAGTAGGTTGTAGGTTGAATTCTGACTAAATCATTTTGTTGTTGATTTTGGAGTGCATTCAGCGTCAATTCGCTATAGCAAACGGCCACGCCTATACGATTCGCAACTCGAATGGCTCCCCGGAGTCGTATTATTGATATCCATTGATTCTAACGCGCCACGAGATATACAGCTAACGTCTAATGATAGAACTATACGAATGGGTGATTCTGAATATAAATGATTAAGTACGCAACGATAGAACATCCAATATTGAGAACTAGATAGTACAAAGTTTTCGAACTCAAAACAATTATTTGTGATTTTCTCATAATGATTAAAAAAAGTTAGTATGATCAAGACTTTTATATAATGTAGTCCCAAATAAATAGTATTAAAAAATACTGAACAGAACTACCTCAGAATGTTAAAAGTGGTATCGGCTCTGGATCACGACAAGGCGGGCGGCGCGGGCGCACCGATTTGGCTGACGTCACAATTCTGACAGCCCGAACATTTGTCGAACCAGATAGTGTCACTGATAACCCAATCCCTTACAACAATAAGAGCACCACTTTGCTTGTTTGCACCTGCGCCGGCCGATATGTCCTATACCCGCATAGGTATAATTTTGACAAAAAAAAATTCAATGATAGAGTGTTGGTCGTTTTACGTGATCAATCTGTGATGACATTTTTATTTTCCGTCTATTAGATCAAAAAAAAGAAAAGGCTTAGATTTTTTTTAATACAGCTTATGATTTTTTACCATATTGGCCCATCTGACTCACAGGCTCACAGCGCACAATGTCCGCTTTGCAAGAGTACCTATATCAATCCTATATTGAAGCAATCCCTTACCACTAAAGGTCAGTCATTAAACGATTACAGAGTGCACAATCAGAATTTTTTACTTCAGAGATGGGATGCGGACCTGCGGGTCGTTAGGAGGCAAGTTTACTGAAAGTTCCCTAATAGCAGTTGAGCCAATATTTGGCAAATAGCTGACTTTCAGAAGCAGATAACTCGAGAAGTATTGAATATAGAAACTTCGTGTTTGAATAGGAGATGTAGCAAATTCTGTCAACCTTTAGAAAAGTAAGAACCCCTCTAACTCTACCCCGTATATTTGAGCACTGAGTATTAACTAGCCCAGTAAGAGATCAACAACAACAAGCAATTCCTACATACAAGTTACTGAAGATAGTTAGAGAGGTAGTAAATCGTATTTTAGAAGATTCTTATATAGGAGAGTGTCACAGTTTATGTATTTACATCCACATTGCATTTTGATAGGTCCAAAAATATAACATAATTATTGGTCCCTTATCATAGGGTACGTTTATCTGAGATAAGATAAGATCGTTCAAAGGAAAAAAATTGTGAACTATGTTTTTTGTGGCACGGCATGAGACTACGCGTCGCCGAGGCGCGCCGCGGGGTGGTTTCCCGGGAAGTCGAACCTGCTTCAATATTTAACGTTTTACACCCACCACTCCGTTGTTCGTTTTGTGAACAAGCCTTTGTCTGGTGTCCACCAAGGGGTGAGGTGACAATGTTTGTAAGAGTTTACGTTTCTACAATACACAATGCGTTTTTTAATAGCCGATGACTAGTGAATTTGTATGATCGATTGCCTTCGGGAGAAAAAATCTCGCGGATGGCAACCTGCCGTGACGGATCGATGATTTGAAACATGTTTATCCGTAAAACTTAAAACTGTTCTTTCAAGGGCTGGCCGACTTTAGTCGATTATTTCACAAGATTTATGAAATCAGTCTATAATATTATAGCTCAAGTAGATAAATTATTGACTATTAACTAGGTACGTTTTAGCTGCGCTATATCTTTTTAATTTTTATATTTTCGTCACTAAACTTGCGTAGGGCAGTTTATTATAAATTACTTAGTTGGTTAGTGTATACAATTTTAGTTAGTTGAAAAAGACGCCATCATCTTCATAATCTTAAGTCTTATAACCCTTTAATGTTGAAGTGACATTACCAAATGTTGCTTAATCAACGGGTGTCCCAAGTACCAAATATAAGTTACATAATATTATAAGTTACAGTCTACAATACGCTTCGTAAACTCTCAATTTATTATAAGTCTGTAAATGTTTGTTTGCTTAATAGCGTCTTAATACTGACACAAATACCGTATTAATAGGAAGAACGAGGTAGAAAGTACAATATGCCGATTAGAGAAATTATGACACTATTTCCGTTAGTCATACCTTGGAGCGCGTCTTGAGATGATAATCACGGAAATAACTGCCCGATCAGCCATACGTACCTATACGCGTAAACACGCTCAATAGCTACTTAATTGAAATTTATTTCTCATTTCTCAGTATCAACAATCAATATTTTAAAATGTTCAATCCATGCCTATTAACTCACATTGAGAATCCACAAACGAGTTCTAACCAGACATAATCGAACAATATAAAGAAGGAGTAAAGGCAAATACAATTTCAATAACAAAGGGCACCATGACAAATAAACATATTTCACGGGCCAAAATGGCTGCGGTCAGGTGTCACGAGTGTCCCTCCCCCGCGTCGCGTGCCTCTCCCCCGCTCTTCTTTTTCTTTCCAAATAATCGATTCATTCTTATTGAATACGATCCCTTTATATTTGTCAACGTGCTGCCATTATTAATAAATTCTTGATAATATCATAAATGAGTAATCTATAGGGGTTTATTCAACAGCCTGCAAACTCGAATAATTTATTTTTGGGATTAGTGGTCGTTTTGTAATGCGCCTTGTAATGGATGAAGAAAGAGAACCTGGAAAAGATGAATGAACTTTCAAGAATTACTTAACAGTTCGTGTGGAAAAGAGGTGTATGAATTCATAGGGTTAACGAGCCAGAGAGTTATTTTGCAGTTGCGTCACACAAACAAGTAATCCTAAGATTTATGCAAACGATCCAATAATTAAGTACTATAAAAATATCAATGTTGTTGGATTCGCCGTTTTTCAGCAAACAATACGACGCGATAACACGACAACATAAGTCAAAAATACAAGGAGTCAACGTACTTGCTTATGAGAGGATTTAAAATAATTTAACATGGAATTATTTATTGGTGTTTGGTCCTGCTCTCTCTCGTTGTGTTGGGAGTACGGTGGTAAAGCGTGATCTCCTTCTGGCCTGCCATCGATCACGCTGGGTGTGACGTCACGCAGAGCCGTCGTGTGCGGCCCGTCTCAATTTATTGCGTCTGCGCACCGAGCCACCTCAGGAGAACTACATTTATCGTACCTACTCTAAGTTTAATTTACTTGGTTAATATAAAATTCACTATACCGACTATAGTAAAATGTGACATTCTTGTTTTAAATCGGTAAAAGATTTAGAGTCGCGGTTTAGATTTTTTTTTTGCTAGGTTTTAGGTAGGTTTTGATAGATACTTACCTAAAGAATTTTCATTTACGCAATACGGAAGTGATGCCTGTTTTTTTTCGGTAAGTTCTACCTTACCAAGTACTGTTCACCCACGCACCTTTTTGTCACGTAAATATCAATGAAAGGCCTCCTTTTCCAATATGAACCACTTAGCCATAATCGCGTTTTTAATCTGTAACAACCAAATATCAATCCTCGGCCTTCACATTGACATGTGTCAATTCAATTCCTGATTTTTTCCCCGCAACATGATCGCAACTTTAATGTTTATTAATTAAAAAAGCTGTTTTAATTGAAATGTGGCGGATCGCCTACTCCCTGATCCTAAGAGTATCCAGTCATGATTATGGACATGAATGTAAGATCGACCTCATATTGACAGTAGGCCCTGTTAAAGAACTTTTGGCCCGTCTCAACGAAAACATTGGACCGCCACTGGTCCTACAGTAAGCAGAACATATTATTATAAAATCCTTGAAGCAGAATGATTTGGGCGTGGAAAACAAATCAATATACAATCAATAATACTGATAGTTTATTAATTTTTGAAGAGAAAAGAAGAAATTGAAGAGAAATCTAATGTAAATTTACTAAATCCATAGAAATAAATAAATAGCAAGACAATGTGGATGGGCAGAGTACTTCTAAAGATTGCAGCTGAAATCGCTGAAGATCTATATAATTTGTATTCAATATCCTTTATATTGTCAATAGGTACGATACACGACAGCTTACGTTTGATTGAATTGTTAGATGAAGAACAGGGGATATGAGAAATTAAAAAATATGTTTTACTGTAATGTATAATTTGATTTACTTGTTTAAATATTATACGCAATAAACAAGTTTAATAAATATTCAGGTACCTAAAATGCAAATAAGTTAAAATTATTTATACTACTTATAAATTCGATAGGTGATATAGTCGAAGACACCTCACAGTAAAATGTGACTATAATTTGTATTTCTACTGTGGTAGTACAGAACCAAATAATCCCACAAGGATTATTGATATTAGAAGAAAACATAAAAACGTAAATTTAATATTTAAAAAATGCAGGTATTTTTAGGGTTCCGTAGCCAAATTTGACAAAAACGGAACCCTTATAGATTCGTCAAGTCTGTCTGTCTGTCTGTCTGTCCGTCCGTATGTCACAGCCACTTTTTTCCGAAACTATAAGAACTATACTGTTGAAACTTGATAAGTAGATGTATTCTGTGAACCGCATTAAGATTTTCTTACAAATTTTGGGGGTTCCCCATACTTAGAACTGAAACTCAAAAAAATTTTTTTCATCTATCCCATACGTGTGGGTAGGACTTCAAAAATGATATTGAGGTTTCTAATATCATTTTTTTCTAAACTGAATAGTTTGCGCGAGAGACACTTCCAAAGTGGTAAAATGTGTCGTCGTCCCCCCCCCCTGTAACTTCTAAATTAAGAGAATATTAAAACAAAAAATATATGATGTACATTACCATGCAAACTTCCACCGAAAATTGGTTTGAACGAGATCTAGTAAGTAGTTTTTTTTAATACTTCATAAATCGTAAACCGCAATTTACCTTTCATTCAATCAACTCAAATATTTAAAATAAAAATATTTTCAATAATTTAAAACTTACTACAGGTTTGTACGGAACCCCCGGTGCGCGAGTCCGACTCGCACTTGGCCGGTTTTTTAACAAGAACTGGAAATTATGTCATTTAAAGACAATCGACACGGCACGCCTTTGCCGGTTTGTTAAAATAAAGAAGAAAAATAATTTCCTATGTCAACATATTAAGCGGCAGGCGCATATATTTTCCAATAATAATATTTTAATAATATTTTACAGCAATAATATTTTCCACAAATATACAGGAAATGCATATACTCTTATATACTTTGCTTTATAGAGATTCTGCACAATATTCGCAAAACTGTATTTAGTTAAAACCTAGGAATTGACTGTTTCACCTACTTATTGAAGCCACATGTATCGGCAGTAATTTCAGAACACTTGCAAAATAATAAAGCATTGGAATTCTCGAAAACGTCGTTTACAGCTCACGCAGCTGTTGGTAGTTTTAAAATTTATTGTCTTAGCGGAGTTCCTATAATCGATTAGACGTTAGGATATTTGCAAAGCTGTTTACAGAAAGAAATCTTTCAACACAATCTTTGAGGGATAACCCTATTTAGCATAGTATAATATAAATAGTTTAACGGATTAAAATAATAAACTTATAAGATTAATTCAAAATGTATTTTATTAGGCTTTCATCTTTCAAAATTATATAATTTAGGTACTTGATGACGCCCGCAACTTTTTCTGTGTAGATTTTGATTTAAAAAATCCAACGGAAACTCTAGTCTATCCTATGGATGCAAGCGTTCTCTGTACCAAATTTAGCCAAAATTGCTTGAATGGATGGACAGTGAAAAGGATACAGAAAGACAGACACTTGCATTAATTATAATATATATTAGTATGGATAATTTCATCTCCATGTCCCGTCCTTCTATTGTCAGTAAGGATAGGTAAGGGTAGGCTATTTTTACCAAAACATCTTTTAGAAAGTTCAAATTATTGTTCAAAAGAATCAACTCGCTGAAGATTCGTCATTCCTGGGTCTTATATCAATCAATAGGGCTATAAAGCGCACAGCGACGGTAACGTGACATTAATTTACTCTTCGGAATGCTCCTGTCATGTCTCCTTTCTCGTCCCGCCATGTTTCACGACTCATTATCTATTTTTCACCTCTGAATACGTTTATGGTAAATAATTCAATTTTAAACTTAACAAAAATGATAATAAAGAGCATTGAATATATTTTTCTATTCATTGTATTTTTATACAATTGGTAAAGGCAATAAATTCTGAAGAGGTAGATATTATACTATCTTTAAAATATGTTAGTAATATGCGGATTCCCAATTCTGTGGTTTTCACATGTTACTATTTTCTAAATTTAATTTGGTAATTATTTTTATACTTCTTACCCAATTTATTTATAAATAGAACATCTGTAGACAATATCATGCTTTAGAGTGTCATTTCTATACTAACACTTGTAGGAATGCACTTTCCAAATACGTCATAAATCACAACAATCGTTATTTCCTGAAGCAAGGCATGCGCGAGCGCCATGGCGCAGTACATTTCTTTTCCTCCTTGACGCTTTTTTCTTGAACTTTTTTGGTTACCGCCGAGAATAATGATATTAAGCACCGAACACACAATAGACACTACTTTGCGGGTTTTCTTGTTTTAATACGGAGTAGCTCAACATCAAGTGAAATACTGAAGTGGCAGGCTAGATACTTTTGTCCTAATACCTATTCCTTATAAATTACTTAAAAAGCTGAAGACGGCTGATCAGCTCAACGACATTTTATTCAGTAGGGAAGTATTTCCACACAGTAAAGGTTTTTACAACCATCTACGGTTAGTCATCGTTGATTGTTTATGAGGGTTTCAGTTCTGCTCTTGAGGATAAAGCAGAAAAATTGGATATCAAAATAGAACAGATGCTGCTGGTTGTTGTGCCTACAATGTTTTTCTTTTTCCTTGTTTCCATCACCACCTTTATCATCTTAATTCTTAATAGACTGATACAAGTTGGTCACACATAAAACGGTCTCTGAAGTCTGGACGAATAGCGGGATGCCTCTGTATAATATTTGTAGGTATATTAATTGTGTTCTTAGTTTCTTTTTTGTAAGAACTCCTTATGTAATAGCCTACAATCAGCAAAGAAATATTATGATTATGATTATCCACATCCCGTAAAATGACAGGTGGACTGACGAATTAATATCGTTTTGAAAATCATCCAAAGCGCAGGTCCAAGGTAACTCCAAGGTAGGTCCAACTGTATAGAGTCTGTAGTCTGTAACAAGCCTTAGACTTTTTGTTTCCCACCCGGGAATAATGTCATTAAGTCGCCTTTAATGTTGCCAGAGAGCGGGAGCGCCGCCGCCCAAGGCGAGCGTTTGTTGATACTTAAATTAGGTTGTTTTGACACGCCTCGTCCTTATGTTTGTACTAAATCTAATAAACGTCCGTTGCGTGAAAGCGATCCATTCATTATTCTCCTGTTTAAGTAAAGTTCATTTGATAGATTGTTAATAATTTTAAAATGCTCAAATTTTTATCGTAAATATTTGAAAGGTAAGGCACAGTACCTATTTAAAGTACCATATGAATAATATTGTATCATCAATATTATAGTCGAAGTACAAGGGTGGCTTGACAAAACCATCATATCTATAAGTTTTTTTGTTCTGCTTCATTGCCGGATTCTCTGTCTGTGGAGAAATTTTTTTTTTTTCTCATTTCATTTATTTATTGGAACATATATACAATGTACATAACGTTTAAGAAACGCGACGTTATAAATTAAGGTTAACTGTTGAAATAACTCGAATGCAACCTTATTAATAATTGTCTATGTTCTATGTCAATGCACCTGTCATTACTGTCATTAGATTATTCTTCTTTCAATAAAAGTCGTCACGTATATTTTGTTTAAATTTTCTAGTTTGTTCTTTAGTTAATCCTAGTTCTATAATATCAGTTAATTAGCAAGAAAAACACGGCTCAGTAGAGTAAATTCTTTCATGGTAGCAGAGGTCCGTGGTTTGGCAAAGAAAAATTTGAGGTTATACAACGTGGCCGGCCGGTGCGCGGTGGCAACTCGCAGAGATGAACAACAGCAATAATAATATGTTCAATATTCAAAAATTAACTGGGCGCGATAACTATGCGACCTGGAAATTCAGTGTCCGGACATACCTTGAACATGAGGACTTATGGCATTGTGTTGACGCAACGAAGCCTGTCGATGCAAGCAAGGATGTTAAGGCGAGAGCGAAATTAATTTTATTATTGGATCCTCAGAACTATATACATATCCAGGACTGTAAAACTGCGAGGGAGGTGTGGCTAAACCTAGAAAAGGCCTTCGATGATAACGGATTAACTAGGAGAGTGGGTCTCCTAAGGGATTTAATCAACACAAATCTAGATTCGAGCACAAGTGTAGAGGATTATATCAGTAAAATTATGACAACTGCACACAAGCTGCGGAACATCGGATTTGATGTAAATGACGAATGGTTGGGTACTCTGATGTTGGCCGGCCTGCCGGAAATGTATAAACCCATGATTATGGGGTTGGAAAATTCAGGTGCCATCATAAGTGCTGACCTAGTTAAAACAAAGCTGTTGCAAGAGGTAAAGTCGTCTGAGACTAATGGTAATACTGCTGCTTTTTATTCAAATCCAAGGATGTCCAAGCCTCCATTGAAGATGAAGGGACCCAGATGCTTCAACTGCAACCGATATGGGCATTTGGCCAAATTTTGCAGAGCTCCTAAGAAGAACAACAAAGAACAGAAGAAAGAAGATAATTCAGGTTTTATTGCAGCCTTTTCAGCAACCATCGGCGAGTATAGCAATCAGTGGTACATAGACTCCGGTGCATCCATGCATATGACTAACAGGAAGGATTGGTTGTACAACGTCACCGAGCCACCTATGGACAGCATTACAGCTGCTAATAAGAAACTGATGGCAGTTAAAGCTATGGGAGCCGTGGATATTAGCTTACCGGGTAATAAAAACATTCAGGTGAGAAATGTTCTGTACGTACCTGGTCTGGCAGCTAATCTACTCTCAGTGAGCACTATTGTAAACAAAGGATATAAAATAACTTTTAATAACAAAGGCTGTGAAATATATGACTGCAGTGGCAAATTTTTATGTTCAGCGACATTAGCCAATAAATTATACAGTCTAAATGTTGAAGAATTCTCTGTCCACCTCACCTCCACAGATGAAGCTGATAGTAAAAATAATAATTGTATTCTATGGCATACTCGTATGGGTCATCTTAATTTTTCAGATGTAAATAAGTTGCCTGATTGTGCTGAAGGTGTGACTCTGGCTCAGAAGATAAGCAACGTCACCACAATCTGCCACAGCTGCCTTGAAGGAAAGCAATCAAGACAGCCCTTTAAAAATGTAGGTACCCGAGCAGCAAAGCCATTAGAACTGATACATTCCGACTTGTGCGGCCCAATGGAAAATCTGTCATATGGAGGTATGAAATACTTTATAACTTTTATTGATGATTTCACACGAAAGGTGTATGTTTATTTCATGAAGGATAAAATGAGTGTGCTTGAAATTTTTAAAGATTTTAAGATGAAAGTGGAAAATGAGATAGATTATAAAATTAAAATAATTCGAACAGATAATGGCAAAGAATATTGTAACAGTACATTACAAAAGTATTTGTCCTATTGTGGGATAGCTCATCAAACAAGTACCCCATACACTCCTCAGCAAAATGGCCTGGCAGAGAGGATGAATCGTACATTAGTAGAAAGAGCAAGAAGTATGCTCTGCCATGCAAATTTAGATAAAAGGTACTGGGCTGAGAGTGTTGCCACAGCTGCATATATTATAAACCGTTCACCAACACGGTCATTAGGAGATAAGACACCATATGAAATGTGGAGTGGCAAAAAACCAAATCTGTCTCACATAAGAATATTTGGTTGTGAGGCCATGGTCCACGTCCCTAAAGAAAGGCGGCTCAAGTGGGACAGTAAGTCACATAAAATGATATTTGTAGGATATTGTGAGAATTCTAAGGGTTACCGCTTGATGGACCCTAAGACACATAGAGTAATTAAAAGTAGAGATGCTGTCTTTTTGGAAAAATTAAATGAGTGTCACAAGCTGCCATTATATGAAAAGTCTAAGACTGAAAATGATGAGATGAGTCCATGTAGCTCAGGTGATGTTTTACAAGATAATCAATCAAAGGAATCCATAGAGACACAGACTCCTGATATTTCAAACTCACCGAGCACATCAGTAGATAAGAGTCCAGACTCAAGTGAGTATGAAACAGATACAGGTGATCATGATGTGACATATTGCCCTTCTTCTCCTATGGGTTCAGTGTCATACAGAAATATCACTCTTAGGCCAAGAAATAGGTCTAATAATGAAAATGATAAAACTAGCCTTTTATGTCTTATGACAAACCTCATTGATCCACAGAATGTTGAAGAGGCCTTATCATCAGCGAATGCTTCAGAGTGGAAGAAGGCTATGGATGAAGAATATAAATCATTGATAGAAAATAATACATGGAGTTTGGCAGATCTTCCAGTAAATAAGAGGGCTTTACCGTGCAAATGGGTGTTTAAATCAAAAACTGATCAACTAGGTAATATAGTGAAATTTAAGGCTAGACTTGTAATTAAAGGTTATGCTCAAAAATCAGGCATAGACTATGGAGAAGTTTATTCCCCAGTTGTGAGATATACTTCAGTACGCTACCTATTTGCCTTGGCGGTCAAATTCAATCTTCATATTGATCAAATGGATGCCGTCTCAGCATTTCTGCAGGGAGAAATTGATGCTGAGATCTACATGGCACAGCCGGAGCTGTATGAAGAAGGCTCACAGGTATGCCGCTTACATAAGTCCCTATACGGGCTCAAACAGGCTAGCAGGCTGTGGAACATTAAGTTGGATAAATCTCTAAAGGATATTGGATTGCAGCGTTCACAGACAGACCCCTGCATCTACTATGATTTTATAAAAAGGATATTTATTGCAGTTTGGGTGGATGATCTTATTTTGTTCACATCTCAAAAGGAGGATAAAAATATGATAAAAGAAAAATTAAAATTACATTTTAAAATGAAAGACTTAGGTGAAGTGAGTCAATGCATTGGTCTTAATGTTACCAGAGCCGAAGGAAAGATAATGTTAGACCAACAAAAATATATAAAGGATGTATTGAGTAAGTTTGGAATGCTAGAGTGTAAACCTGTTAGAACACCAATAGAAGTGGCAGCAAAATTTCAAACAATTTCTGAAGATGAGCCTGAACAAGTTTTTCCCTATCAACAGGCTATTGGATGTCTTCTTTACATTGCACAAGGAACTCGTCCAGATATTGCATATGCAGTGAATACACTGAGTAGATTTAATAAAAATCCCAAATTAGAGCACTGGGTGGCAGTCAAAAGGGTGCTAAGATACCTACAAGGTACCATGGATCTAAGACTGACATACTCTAGAGATTGTGAAGAAGGAATCTCCGGTTATTGTGATGCTGACTGGGCCAGCGACATCCACGACAGGAAGTCATGCACTGGCTATGTATTTATGTTACAGGGAGGTGCTATTTCATGGTGCTCGCGTAAACAGCAAACTGTAGCCTTATCCACTGCCGAGGCTGAGTACATGGCCATGGCTTCAGCAGCACAGGAGGCTCTCTGGTTGCGACAGCTGCAGAAAGAACTAGGCCAGTCCCAAGAAAGTGCTATACCGATCTACAGTGACAACCAAAGTGCTATAAGACTAACTACTAGTGATTGTTATTTGCCACGGACAAAACATATAGATATAAGATTTCACTTTTTAAAGAACCATGTTAATGATAATGCAATAATGTTTTGCTATATTAAAGGGGCCCTTATGATTGCAGATATACTCACAAAGGGCACTATGTATGAAAAACATTTGTTTTGTGTTAAGAACATAATGGGCTTGCATTCAGGGAGGGTGTTGAAATAACTCGAATGCAACCTTATTAATAATTGTCTATGTTCTATGTCAATGCACCTGTCATTACTGTCATTAGATTATTCTTCTTTCAATAAAAGTCGTCACGTATATTTTGTTTAAATTTTCTAGTTTGTTCTTTAGTTAATCCTAGTTCTATAATATCAGTTAATTAGCAAGAAAAACACGGCTCAGTAGAGTAAATTCTTTCATTAACCATGGAATGTTTCTAGGAAGTTTTTTTTCAACCAACAATGCATCCAACCGTTGTCTCAGCTACACGTTTAAATCTGTCAATATTATCAGCTACTAGCGTAGCTGAGACGCACTCATTACCTCGCACCCAGACTCCATTGTAGTCAATCGCATGCCAGGTGGGCGTGCAAGTCTAAGTAGCGCTGTGACCCTCGACACCTCGTCCTGGTTCACCCAGACCAAGGGGCGAAGGAACATGCTTCATGGACATTTGTGCGCGAGGCCTCATTGTGTCAAAAATTATATTCATTTCGTGACAATGCACTAATTCTGAGGAAATTTTGACGGAATTTGGAATTAAAAATTATTTCGGCACGACTTGAAAAGTAACTTTGTAAACTCTATCTTTTTACTTGTAAATGAGCTATAGGAAATCTTAAATAACACCATAACATGCATTAAATTGTTCATTCATTGTCTTTGATTCGCCAGTTTATATTCCAGATTAAAAGATTAAATAAGAAGAAAGATGTAAAGAAAAAGTCTTAACAACGACTCTTGTATTACCTAAATTTACGACACCGGAATGAACAGTTAAAAGTCACAACTATTTTCGTCATCATTACTAGAATCAAATTCATTCGGAACTGAGGACTTGACGTATATCGCTTAATATATTCTCCTGTTCACTATTTCCCTTTGATCTGTAACAATACTTCGCGTCTCTATCAAAAACTTTCGTAGATTATCGCTCACCGTGACGTCAGATCAAACAAATTCATAAACATTTTTAACAGTAAAATGGACGGTTAATCGGTGCCGCTTAAATTATTTTCGTGGAACCATCTAAAAAGATTCCTAGTCATTTCGTCGTTAATATTGCAATTTTCTACACACATTTGTCGAGTTCATCGCCCTAAATTACCTGTCTAGTGCGAACTCGTCAAAATATCATGCAATTAACTGTTGTGTAGGAAGGTGTAACTGTGCGACATTTGTAACGCTGGCAGCGGTTTAGCAAAAAGAGTAATGAAATGTATGAGATATCGAGGTTGCAGCGCTCTTGTCTGCTGGAATAGCTGAGCAGGTTGGCATAGTGCGGCATCACTCGGCAGATAATTACTGGCGCGTCGCCGGCCGCCGCAACACGCGCTGCTGAAAGATTGACACAAGCTCGATCGCTGCCCGATGACTTGTTTATTGCGAACACCGCTCTACCGAATTCACACTTCGCCAATTGACTTGGCGATTCAATTGGACCATTCGAAGAATTTAAAAATGCACCCTCATGAATCGTCAATCTTGATATCATCAAAGATTATGAAATCTGGCTTTGAGATCGTTGGCAAAAAGGGGTTCTTATTCGGTAATACGAGTAGGTACACGTAGACTTACATGTCTCAAAGTTACTGTTATTTACACAATGTTCCTTGCAGACAACTTAGTAATACTACAAGGCCCCATTGTTTCTTTATGAGATTTGAATAGCGAGAATCACTATCTGCGTGCTTAATAATATATTTATGATTATGAAAGAAAATATTAAAAAACCTACATAGGTACCTAAATATAAAGTTCTTCGACTCGTCAATAACTCTTCTAGCGTAAGATTACTTATACTTTGTCATGGCATTTAAGAAGTGCCTAAACATTAGGCCACGCAAGACTTGAATGGCACCAGGTTGCGGGAGATTTGTCGTAAATATATTCACAAATTGTGTGAAGCCCCAGCGGGTGCGCCCGCGCAGCGAGGGGGCGATTTCTCATCACACTGCTTGGCCTCTGCCAAACACATTTTTTAACACCTCTCTCTGTACCTAAATCAACAGTGTATTTTATGAGTCCATCGACTCAATTTCGCTTACATTCTGAGAAGTTTTGCAGGAACTACTCTGCAAATATAAGCACAAACAAAATTAATTGCATTTCTTTTTTGCAAGCACATTATTAATTTTGATTTAGGACTTTTGTTTGTTCTTATCGAGTGTTTTTTGTTTGATCTTTTGCCAGGGTTTGCTTATGCACTTTTAAGTACAAATAAGTTGAGAAGTTATAGCCTGGTTGCATGTATAGTAAACATACATTAAGCACATCATCGTTGTCATACTAATATACCTGTAGAGATTTACTGGATTTCCTCGCTCTACAACCAACTACCTAGTTAGGATTCACTTCCTAAGTGTAGGCGTTGAAATGAGACACTTGATAAACACCATCAAGATAGTATATTATAATAACGACTTATAGAATAAGAACATTGTATAGATAAATGGTAAAAGAAGTACAATAGAAATATATCAAAAGATGCGTTGTGCTGGACGTCCAGCAATAGAATGATGTGTCGTCTGTTGCTACAGCGCAGCTCTCGCGCGCAGGACCTTCCGAATTCAAAAACGTTCCAAAAGCAAGTTCGAATTCCGAACGCGTAGCTTGTGTGCGTTGCCAGCTAGCAAAGGAGGTAACGCCACATCACCCCCCTGCGGAGAGAAAAGAAAACAAGGGGAGAAAAATAAAATAAAATTAGCAATAGGGTAAAAAGGAAACAAAGACCATGACGAAGCGACTGAGGCGAGCTAGCCACGTCGAACGGTTCGTGCAGCGTTGGGCACGAAAAGGCTTCGAGACGTGCAGAAGCAGCGCAGCATAAGGCTGAGCGCGAAAAATCGCCAGTCGATCATCGCATAGCATATCGCTAGTTGCGGAAGGGGCGTCGGTCAGATCACGAAGCGAATGGGCGCGACCGTTTCCAAAAGCTCGTGCAGCGTTGGGCACGAGGGGCGTCGCGTCGGTCGGGTTGAGTCGTGCAGCGATGGGCACGGAAGAACGTCGGAAGAGTCACACAACGTTGGGCGTGAAGGAGTCCGACGGGGCGTCAAGCAGCGCAATGAGTAATGCGGCGACGTCACTTTGCAGAACCGACGCGAAGAATACCCTGAGCAAAGAAGAGCACGACTGATAAACCCATCAGGAGCTTACAAAGCCTTAATCTGCTTCTTCTTGTTTTCTAAAATTTTTGAAAATTGCTGTGGCGCTTGCTAACTTGGCTTTAAGAAACTCACTATTCGAACTGCTGTATAAAATCTACGTTACCACATTTATCACTATAGCTAATCTGAAATAAATGATTAAGCTGAAATGAAAAGAAAAATACACGGAAAATATTACAATGTTTACAAAATATCTGAAAATGTCAGATAGACACGTTCCTATAAAACAAATTCAAAACAATTGACACTATTGTCTATAATTTTCTCTTCCAAAATTTTAATTTGAACTAGAATCTTCCTTCTTATATTTGAATCTTGAAAAAAAGAAATAAAATCTGCGATGTCAAATGTCCATCGATCCGTCACAGCATTCTAAAATAATTTCGAAGTCTTCTTCGATGAATTTATGTTTCTCCTTGGCAACGATGCTTCACAATAATATTCTTGTTTAAATAAGTATTCTTCTGATTACTATTAAATTTCAAAGATTATTCTTCTTCTAGCTTGATATGAAACGTCCTCAAAAAGCGAGCTTTGACCTTATTCTGATGTCACTTGAAAATAGTGTGACCTTTTATTGAGGTCACTTGAAAATAGACTGACCTTTTATTGAAAATATTCTTCTCGGGGTCACCATTTGTAGGGGGTTTGTCACCCAAATGTTCAATGTTTATTATTTGCAAATTTAAAATTCTTTTTTTTTTCCGAGGGATCTTCTCACACCTGACGACCAGGAAGGAATTTATGTTGTTGAATGTTGCTCTGTGATGTTGCTTGACTGTTGCGTTGAATGCTGGAACGTAGGGTCTAGGGATTCACTAGTCCAAATATGCTCACAGCGAGTTGCGTTGCTATATAGCCCGGGATCATATCACGTCGGGGTCACCAATTGTAGAGATTTACTGGATTTCCTCGCTCTACAACCAACTACCTAGTTAGGATTCACTTCCTAAGTGTAGGCGTTGAAATGAGACACTTGATAAACACCATCAAGATAGTATATTATAATAACGACTTATAGAATAAGAACATTGTATAGATAAATGGTAAAAGAAGTACAATAGAAATATATCAAAAGATGCGTTGTGCTGGACGTCCAGCAATAGAATGATGTGTCGTCTGTTGCTACAGCGCAGCTCTCGCGCGCAGGACCTTCCGAATTCAAAAACGTTCCAAAAGCAAGTTCGAATTCCGAACGCGTAGCTTGTGTGCGTTGCCAGCTAGCAAAGGAGGTAACGCCACATACCTTCTAATCTACGAGTATGATTATTATTAACATCTACTAAATCTCTTTGAATTGAAACCTTAGAAATAATCTCTAACAATGTGTCCAACATAGATAAAAAAGCTTTGATTCCTACAAAATTGTTTTAACTTAACACCAAATATATGTCTTTTGTTTCAGATAACTAAGCTCAAAATAGACAGCAATCCGTTCGCTAAAGGATTCCGAGACTCCTCGCGTCTCACTGAATTCGAGAGGTGAATATCTTTATATTTTAAAAGTACTTAGATATCAAATATTATTATATCATTATATTAGGTATTGATACCAACCAGAATTTATAAATTCCTGCAAATGAAGTAGTTGTAGGCTTACAATTCAAAGATATCTGGTTCTGAATATCAATCGAGCTTCGCTAAGATACGATATCAAAAATGCATAGAATTCTTAAATTAGTTTTTTAAAGATAAATGATGAAATGCGAACGTGCATAGCAATCGCCCGGTTACCGATGGAGCGATCGCCATGTATCATTCACTCAGCCGCACGCATTCATTAGCCCTCATTACAATATGACAGAATTTGGTATCTATTCTCTAATCGAGCATTAGACACGCTCTCAGAAACAAACGCAGCGACACTGATTGATGCCTAGGCCTACTCAATTACGACTATATCTCTAACTCGTAGCTAATCGAATCGAGATAAATGTAGACCCACTTTGCATTCGCCCGATGATTTATAATTTGCTCACGATTTCTCCAACAACTTGTTCATTGCTCAAATACACCTGACGCACGTTTTCCGCTTCGGAACCGGCTTAATTATGTCTTAAGACGTTTATTTTATTTTTGAATTTTGTTTCTTTTTGAGATTCTATATCACGGGGGAGCACGAAAGATCATCAGTCTTCCCCGATGACGCGCGCTTCAGCGCCGCCAATTCTAGGTAGATACAACATCTAAACGTTACCTACTCATATTATTATGGTGGACAATTTGACAAATTTCTTATATTTTATTCAATTCTTTCAGAGAGACAATGGAGTCGATGCTGGCGGAGCAACACTACTTGCGGTCGCCTCTTCGACCGTTCGATTTGGATCAACACAACAACAACTTGACACTGGAAGAGAAGGCTATTCTGGCAGCGCGGTCTCAGCTGTTTCTACGCGCGGCGTACCCCCTCTACGGCGTTCCGGCTGCAGCGTTGTGGGGACAGTGGGCCTGTCTGGCTCCGCAATTACTTGCTCAGCAGCATTTGGCATCCGGATCGGGGCTGCAGTTGCCGCGACCGGTTTATCCTGGCGGGGTTCCTTCGTTGTCCCAACACCGGTTCTCGCCGTATCCGCCTCGTCGGTCGTCACCCGGATCATCTCCGGACTCTCTCCGTGACGCGAGTCCTCATTCATTGCCGCCTCATCCCTCGCACACCCCGCATCCTCCACATAGTCCCACTTAGTGCTTTTAACGATAGCATTATTTCCGACTCGATCTCTTTCACATTGCAGACCTAGAGGATTATTATTATTAGAAGAATAATGGAACGACGCTGTAATTATGGTTGCACTTCTGTTTAATTTTTAGTGGGTAATAGTTTGTTATAAACATTGGAATGTTAGTGCTTTTGCAAGTTATGTGAGTGGTTAAATACACAGTGAAATAAACATTTCGATGGATGTCCGGTCATCGTTGTACAATATTGTAAAATAAAATATTTAAATTTAGTTTAAGAGTGTAATTAATAATTGTTATCATAGAATAATATTATTATGTTCCTAATAACGTTTTTAGAATGATTTTGTGATAGATTTATGAATGATTGGCATTATTGTATGGCAATAGTAAAATAAAAGGAGTGAACGTACCTATCGATGACAATATCTACATATCTCTTTCTTTAAATAATTCATTATTTGGCAAATTATTTATATTCATTAGATAAAAAGTGCAATACAAAGGAATACATATTATTCTAGCAAGCATAGTTGTTTGTAGTAAGATAGCTAGATGTTATAAATAAATTGTAGATATATTCGCTGTCTGTGTTTAAGGTAGGGCTCTGTCAAACTTCGGTTCGGCGGATAGAAGCACCTACATTTACTATGTAGTTAAATTATAGTTACTATAAATAATATATTGATAAAGAAAAAAATTAAATGTTTGTTAACATAACATTTTGTTTGATTTTTCTTACCTACTTTTTAATAAGTATGATGAAATATAAATATAAGGATGGAATTGAACGACATTCAACAGTAAATTCCTTGGGCTGGTATGTAAATTGCTTGATACCACTGAGTGTACCAATAGACAGTACCAGCTAGACAGTAGTAGCAGCTGTAAAAATAAAATAAGTTTACTATCCCTAATTGGGAAAATTATTTGCCTAACAAAAGCTTTTCGTTAAAAAGTATAAATAAAAGTAGATACAAACGCATGAACTAAAATGTAGGTATAGATAACCCAAGCTTGTTAGTAAAGAAGTACCTACCTAAATATAAACTTTTTTTTCCAAGCGAGGTTTTTTAGTACTAAGTAACAAGAGGAATTAAACGCGAGCACATACTCGATGGGGTTACGTCGTTTTATTACACAGTTCCGCCCTCCGGCTCCATCACAAAATCAGCTCCATATCATAATAATACTGCATTTTTTTACTTACATGCAAAATTTCAGCTCAATCGGAAGCCGGGAAGTGGGTCAAACTTAACTTGCAAGATTTGATTACAAAAAAACGCCGGGACATGTGAAACTAAATAAAAGCTTGTAAAAAAAGGATACTCGGCTAAAAAAAGGAAAAGAGGAATAAGTTGTTTAAATAGAACGCTAACCTATAACGCTTTAGCATTTATGTAATCGCAATACGTATTGCTACCTTACCTAATACATGTTTTTCGATTTTTGATATCCTCCCTAACCGTTGAACTAGGTAGGTAGTAGGTACTGAGGATGATATGCCCTGTTTCTACTTTTATACCTAGAAAAATCCATACTAATATTATTAATGTGAAAGTGTGTCTGTCTGTTTGTCTGCTACGGTTTCACGGCCCACCTGTTCAACCGATTTTGATGAAATATGGTACACGCATATGTTGTATCCCGGGAAAGGACGTATGCTACTTTTTATCCCGGAAAATTCGTGAGTTCCCGCGTTAATGGAAAAAACTTATTCCACGCGGACGAAGTCGCGGGCATCAGCTAGCAGGACATACCTACTTACAGTACATGTAGCCTTTCCTGAAATTAAAAAACTGCTAAGATAAGAATCCACAAATATTTACCAGTGCATACGTAATGAAACAACTAGTCACTTATGTAGGTAAATAAATAATGAAAAGCACTCAAAATGTTGACTTCGAAACAAAATGAAGCTCAAAAGCTCCTGTAGCCTTGTATCAACTATCAATTAGCTTCCCGGGGTCCGGTCATATAAAAACCAGTTCTCCATTGTGCACGTAACCACCGCTAGATGGCGTTACAAGTATTATAGAAGCTCGTAAGCTTGCAAGTTTACGGAACATCATGCACGTCCGGCGTCCGCCCTGGGGTCATACTGCCAACGCTTAAGAAATATTACTCACAATGACAGTGTTATGTCCTAAAGTCCTTGATGTTCCTAAAATAAGGATTATAATTCTAAAATACGAAAGTCAACAATAATGAAACAATGCGTTGGCAGTATGATCCCTGCTTTGTATGTAGGAACCTACCTAGATTGTATTAAGTAAATAAGTTATCATTTGAGTAGGTACGGTTTAGTTTAGCTTATACAATCTTAATAGTATATTTTTTTCAAAATTGTTCTGGACATCTTTGATTTTCCGGGATAAAATGTAAGTAGATAAGTATCCTCTACACTACAGTCTCCAAAGGGTGCAAGCTACCTATTTTTTTTTTTTTTTTTTATATGTATAGCTAGCAAACGAGCAGGCGGGTCACCTGATGGTAAGTGATTACCGCCGCCCATGAACATTTGCAGCACCAGAGGAACCGCCAATGCGTTGCTGGCTTTTGAGAAATTTGTTTATCCTCCCTTTGAAGAGCCCCATATTATAATCATGAGGGAACACAGACGATGGAAGCTGGTTCCACAATTTGCGGGTACGTGGCAGAAATGACCTGGAATAACGGGTGGTGGAAGAGGGCCAGGCATCCAGGTGGTGAGGATGGAATTTGTTTCTGCGACGTAGGGTACGACTGGAGAACACGGAAGGTGGTATTAGATTGAATAACTCCTCAGAACACTCCCCATTGTAGAGACGATAGAACACACAAAGAGAACTAACGTCTCTTCGGTGCTCTAGGGACTCCAGCATGCAAGTAATATTGGGATTATCTACGAGTCGAACTGCCCGCCTTTGAATCCGGTCAAATGGAAGGAGCTGGTACTGGGGTGCTCCGGCCCAGAGGTGAGAGCAGTACTCCATGTGGGGCCGAACTTGCGCTTTATACAGCAGAAGCCTATGCTTAGGCGCAAAGTATCTTTTTGCTCTGTTGAGCACCCCGAGTTTTTTGGAGGCTAGTTTGGCTTTACCTTCCAGATGTTCGCGGAACTGGACTTCGTTCGATATACTAACACCGAGGATCCCAATGCTGTTAGATGGGGTCAGGGGAGTGTTCTGGAAGAGTATAGAGGTGTTAAAGGGGGTCTTTTTTGCCGAAAACGCGCATACTTGTGTCTTGGTGGGGTTGAAGTGCACAATATTTTGTGAGCCCCACTGTGATACTTGGTCGAGACAAGACTCTATGTTCGACACAAGCGTATTTCTACACTCCTCCAGCTGAGCGCGAGAAAGCTGAGCACGACCTTTATATAAGGCATCGCCCGTACTGTCGTCCGCGTAGCAATGAACATTGTTATTTTGTAACATGTCATTAATATGCAGTATGAACAGCGTGGGTGAAAGCACAGATCCTTGCGGAACGCCAGCATTGATGGGCTTCAATTCAGAGCAAAAACCGTCAACTACGACTTTGATGCTGCGCCCGTTCAAAAAACTGGCGATCCAATCGCACAGATTCTCGGGAAGTCCGTAGGAAGGCAATTTGGACAGAAGTGCCTTATGCCAAACCCGGTCGAAGGCCTTTGCAATATCCAGGCTGACTGCCAAAGCTTCTCCCTTGCTTTCAATTGCCTCCGCCCAGCGGTGAGTAAGGTAAGCTAGGAGATCACCAGCTGATCGACCGTGGCGAAAGCCATACTGACGATCACTAATCAGCTGGTGCTCTTCCAGGTACTGAAGCATTTGGGTGTTAATTATATGCTCCATAACCTTAGAGAGCAGGGAGGTTATCGCGATAGGCCTGTAGTTCGATGGGTCTGAATGATCACCCTTCTTTGGAATAGGGTGGACTAAGGCAGTCTTCCATGAAGACGGAACAGTGCCGGAGGAGTAAGACCGCCGAAACAGACGCGTTAATACCGGAGTCAACTCGGGAGCACACATTTTAAGCACTACGGCAGGGATACCGTCAGGCCCACTCGCCTTGTTGACGTCGAGAGAAAGAGCGTTTTACGCACAGCGCTCTGAGTGAAGCGAATGTCACTGAGCGAACTTTGACACCGCGGGATGGATGGTGGTGTTCTCCCTCCATCATCAAGTGTCGAGTTACCAGCGAAGAGAGAGCCTAAGATATCTGCTTTCTCCTTGGCGGTGTGGGCTAGCGTATCGTCCGGTTTTCGTAGAGGTGGAAAGGTTGAGCGGCAGAAGTTGCCCTGTATGGCTTTGGCAAGGGACCAGAATGCACGGGTGCCAGAAGGCAATGCGGCAAGTCTGTGCCCAATTCTGTCAATGTGCAGGAACTTTGCCCTGGCGATGGCATTTTTATATGATCTGGAGGCAGCATTATAGCTTTTCTTCAGATTAACTGCGTTAGGATCTTTATTTGGTCACTTTGACTTACGATACGTCAGGGTCATCCGCTATCCGCTCCAACAAATAAATTAGTTTTTGTGCGCTATGGCGCAAAATAAACTAGAAAGATTGGTTACTTCCTTGCAAAACACCATTGAGAGTTTAGTTAATAAAGTTAGCAGCTTGGAACAGAAGATAGGTGAGCAAAATCTACTGATAAAAAAGCAAGGTGACACAATTCGCGAGCTGTTATTGCCAACTACCGCCAACTTCACCGAACAAACTACCTCCGACGCCGGTCTGTCAGTGACGAAACAACCTCAATCGGTAAGATCCGCGCGTCTTCGTGCAACGTCGGCCATCGCTGCAGTAGCAGGAGACCGCAAGAAAACGTCGAGTATGGCGCCGAAAGGGACAACAACGCCACGGACACCTGTTGTTGAAGTGAGAACGGAGTCTGTCGTGCCTCCCGCCACCCCACCGATACCTACGAACTCCGTCGAACCGCTAGCGCAGCCGTTAGGTGCAGGCGACTATTCGAATGTAAACAATGAATGGACCGAGGTAGTACATCGGCGCTCGCGAGCTCCTCGAAATGTAATTCGTGGAGTGGCTGAAAATGGCAGTCTTGAAGCGGCGGAACGTTGGAGATACTATCATCTGTTTTATGTAAAGGAAGGTACATCTGATAAGGCAATATCTGAGCACTTGCAAAATATATGCGCTAATGAAAACTGTACAGTGGAAACCTTAAAATCGCGCGGACAATATTCATCGTTTAAAATAGGAGTCTTGTCGAAATATTCTGAACAGGTTCTGGATGGGAAAAATTGGCCGCAAGATATTTGTATTAAGGCATGGAGAAATGGGTTTCGGAAACAAACCGAAGCGAAACAAGACTAAATCCTGTTGCCTTATATACCAAAATGTTAGAGGGTTACGCAGTAAGATCGATGCGTTTAAACTATCAGTTGTTGCTCAACAATTTGACATATACGCTATAACCGAGACATTTTTAAAAAGTTCTGTGTACGATGCCGAGTTGTTTCCCTTTGATTATACTGTAGTGCGCCGCGACCGAGCAAATGATGCGGGGTGGGGGGGCGTGCTATTGGCAGTGCGAAATTCTTATTCCGTTCGTATCATTAAGGATATTGAATACTACGACAATAGTGTAGAAGCAGTATTCACAATAATATCATATAGGTGCAGTAAGTTTCTTTGCGGGGTTATTTATATACCACCTAGTTCTAGTGACGATTATTATTTGAAAATATTTAATATTCTGGAAATTCTTATCACTGAGTACTCAGATCTGAATTTTTTGTTACTAGGCGATTTTAATTTAAATTCTTGTAGCCAAAATGTCAGAAATCAATTCAATTGTACCTTAGAATATTGCAGACTGAAACAATGTAATACTGTTAAAAATAATTATGGCGGCATGTTAGATTTGGTGCTGAGCAATTTTGACGATGAGTGCGTTTCAAAAATTATATTAGCGGAGCCGCTTGTCAGGCCGGATGCCTACCATCCTGCGCTTGAGATAGATCTGGCGCTAAAATGCGGACGGCCCGATCTCGATGAGCCCGCGCCGCCGCAGCAACCTTCTGGAGCAACAAGCGACGTGCGAGTTAAGAGGTGGAATTGGCGTAAAGCAGATTATTTCTCTCTTTATGAGGCTATATCTTGCATCAACTGGGACTCACTTTATACAATAAACGACGTAAATCTGGCTGTACAATTTTTCTACGATAAAATATACGACTGTTTTAATCAACATGTTCCAGCTAAAAGAAATAATAACAATAATTCTAAATATTCATATCCGACTTGGTATACAGCTGAAATAATTAGATATATTAAATGTAAATATTTTAACCATTCAAGATATAAAAGTGAAGGTAAACCTTACAACTTAGAAATGTTCAAATACTATAGGGAACTGGTAAAAACTTTAATAGACGCATCTTTCAATGAGTACATAAAATGCACTGAACAAAATATTTACAAAGATCCTGCACATTTTTGGCAATTTGTAAAAAGTCAAAAGTCACTAAAAGCTACAAATAAGGAATTCGAATATAATGGTAAGATTATTATGGAGCAAGAGGCTGTACAAATGTTCGCCTCCTATTTCAAATCAGTGTTTATAGCAGATAGTTCTACTCCCTGCAATATAGTAACAGATCAGTTAAATTTAAAATCTTCCGCGCGTATTGATGTTGGTGTAATCACAGAGAAAAGTATCAAGCTAGCAGTTAGAAAAATTAAATCAAACTCTTCTGCTGGTCCTGATGCTGTACCGGCTTTCATTGCTAAAGATTGTTTACACATATTGGTAGAACCACTAAAATACTTGTTTAACCTATCTTTGAATTCAGCGACTTATCCCGATATTTGGAAAATATCTAGAGTCACTCCTATCCCAAAAGAGAGCTCCAGTAACAATATTGAAAATTTTAGACCCATCGCTGTTCTTTCTGTGTTTGCTAAGCTATTTGAAATAACAATTAACACCCAGATCAAGCAGCAAACCCAGATTTACTTATCAGATTGCCAACATGGTTTTCGAACTGGTCGCTCCACTTTGACTAACCTCATCAACTTTGTAGACTATGCCACAACTGTAATGGATTTTGGTAAGCAAATTGATGTAGCTTATTTTGATTTTAAAAAAGCATTCGACAGAGTAGAAACTAATGTCCTTTTGCAGAAGTTATCTCACATAGGTTTCACTCCTAAACTTATAGCGTTTTTTGAAAGTTACTTTTATAACAGACAACAATATGTACAACTAGCTGAATATAAATCTGATCCCTTTACAACAACTTCAGGTGTAAGTCAAGGAAGCACTTTGGGTCCTACTCTATTCCTAATCATGATTAATGACCTACCTGAAGTGATTAAGCATGCTAAATGCCTAATGTTTGCAGACGACTTAAAATTATTTCTTCAAATAGGCGATACATCCGATACTAATTTTCTTCAACAGGACATTGATAATGTTGTTGATTGGGCTAAAAACAACTCTCTGGAATTTAACACATCTAAATGTAAAATTATGTCTTTGTCTCGCAATCGTAGCATTTTCGTCACTAACTATACCTTATCGGGCATAATACTGGAAAGGGTGAGTCAGATTCGCGATCTTGGTCTCATTATTGATACAAAACTAACTTTCAGTGATCACATTAACAAAATATGCAAAGAAGCGCATAAGCTTTTGGGATTTGTTTTACGGCAGAGTAACCGTTTTACGGTTCCATGTGTAATGATTACGCTATACAACGCGTACGTCCGCAGTAAGCTTGAGTATAATTCCGCAGTGTGGAGCTCACCACATGCAAATTATACTCTAGCCATAGAAAGAGTTCAGCGCAAATTTGCTCGTAATTTGTATAAGAAAGTATATGGGTACTATCCATACTTGTATCCTTCGGCTTTTGTATTGGGTATGTTGGGGTTCGAAACTCTAGAAACAAGGAGAAACAGAGCTATTCTGCTACACTATTACCTTTTACTCCACGGTAAAGTTGATAACCCCGACACTTTGTCTAGGTGTGCATTGGCAGTGCGGGCGCCGGATAAGGCTGTCCGTTCGTGTAGGCGTTTGCCCTTCTTCTATTTGAAAGTAACGCGAACAAATTTTGCAGAAAATGCGCCAACCCTACGAGTACTTACTCTGCTCAACGATCTGATTGCTCAGCACCAACAGCTAGACGTATTTAATATTAGTTTTAATGAATTTTGTCAAATTTGTAATTCCTGACTCGGTATGCGTTTTGGCATTGCTGTAAGCGTACCGAGGATATTATTTAATAAATCAATAAATCAATAAATCAATAAATTACTTTGTGCTGAAGACCAAGATTGGTAGGAACTATGCTTTTGGCGATTAGCCTTATTGCACATCCCATTGAACCACTTCTTAGCACGTTCTCCAATGGGTATTAATGAGTTGGGAATGTAACATTCCATACCCTGGAGTATAACGTCGGCCACGGCTTCAGCACAGGTGTTAGAGTCGTCATCCGAAAAGCAAAGCTGCGCCCAGGGATACGAGGCATAAAACTCACGTAGTCCATCCCAATCCGCTGACTTGTAGTGCCACACTCGACGGGTACCGGCCACAGGGGTGCGAACGGTGGATGGAAGTTGCACGGATGTCTGTACCAAGCAGTGATCAGATGATCCCAAGGGAGCATCGACGACCACTTGGTAGCCGGTAGGGTGAGTGGTGAGGAAGAGATCCAAAATTGATGGAGTGTGATCAGCGATATCGGGTATCCGAGTTGGTACAGAGACTAGTTGAGTGAGGTCATATGCCAGGACGAAGTTGTGAGCCGTCGTTCCCGCGTGATCGGTGATACGCGATCCTAGCCATTCCACGTGGTGGGCGTTGAAGTCCCCTAGGATCACCACCTCCGCGGAGGGAATATGCTCTAGCACATAGTCTATCGCTAGTTGGATGTGCTCGAAAAGTCGATCCGTTTCAGCGTTACCGCTATGGGATCTGTACAGGCACGCGTAGACCCGGGTTTGACCGCCGTAATCCACGCGCAACCAGAGAAAGGACAGATCCCCGACCTCAAGTCTATGCAATGGTTGACCACAAATGTCCCCTCTGATGAACACGCACACACCTGCTCGCGGCGAAAAGGCATGTTCTAGTTTGTAACCGGGGTAGTAAAGTAAGTATTTCGTAAAATTTAGTGGTATCTCGTAGTTTTAAGCCATTACATACCTACCTACCTAACCTATCTGACTTCAGAAAAGTAGTTAGTACACAATGATGCCATATTTAGAAAAATAAATGATTTGGATTTGATTTGGTTGCGCTGTGAAAGATTACTCGGACAGACGCACACAATGTAATATTTATTCATATAACGATGATTGCATTATACTTATTGCATTATTCTATGTAAGTATATCTATACTGATGCTAAAATTATCAAATTTTTTTCTCTTACGGCGAAAACGCACTTGGCAATGGATAGTAGGTACCTAATTACAAACCGAAGGGCCGAAACATCCGCATAGACACTGCAGCCGCAGGGATCGACTCTTTGTATTGTCTCCTTGTATGTTCGGTCCATACACAAGTGAATGAAGTGAACGTTTTGAGCGGAAGTTTTCTCCTGTCCGGTCCTTGGTGAGATGGCCATTAAAGTTCAAGCTTTTATTTGCAAGCTTTACAGTCGTGCATTGTCGAGTCAACATCTGAAGATGTTCCGGTATCGGAGTGGAACGTCGGTACGTTGAGAGTGGTTTGGAAGATTCATGTAGTGTGGTGAATATCCCGGTCTACAAGTGCGGGATACACTTTTTCTAGCTTTCAGGATCTTCAAGCTTTTATTGTTCGAGAAACAATCACTGATTTATGTCGGAGACAAAGCGTGACAGATTGCGAAATTGTTACAAATTAGAGCGTCACGACCCGCAATTATGCAAAGCGACTATAAAGTTATCTAGGAAAACAACCCCACGCCAACTATTCAATTAAAATGAAACAGTGCTGAGGCGACATTCGAGTCACATAGAGGAAGGGTCGACTCCATCGAATTAGTTCGGCGCGTGGCCACATTACTACGACAAATTTCATCTCCCGAGGGCCGAGGGATGCAACGCTGATCTAATCTGGATTGTAGCTAATAAATGTTGTACCCGCTGACCGGTTGCAAAAGTTTATTGCTTGTAAAACTGTTTCCAATCGCAGAAATTGTACCAGTGACGCCGTACTTTCGACATGGTCTGATTGAATTTGCCATCTCACTGGATTTCGCGGATTCGGATTAAATTATTTTGTGTAGGTAATTTGGCAAATTGAACTGTGCCTGGACTATCAATATTTACTGCATGTAAAAGAGAATCTATAGAAATAAAAATCTGTAAGCGCATGACTTATGGTACGTTATGGTACATGACACGTTATGGTACGATTCAACTAAAATCGTATGCAGCAAGCACATATTTTGTGCACGAGCATTTTCATCTCGGGTGGATGGGCAGAAAAGCACTGCAAAAATGTGTGAGTTCACAGAGAAAAACCAATGTGTCGCATACTGTGCAGCACAGGGTTGCACACTGGTGGAATCGCACTGTTGCATAACCCAGCATCTTAATCAAACACTGTTTGATTAAGATGTCAATAAGATAAAGCTACAAAGGCAGGATTGAAGAAAAGCTCTAGTAGAATCCTTTCGTATAACAATCGCGAATCAGGACTCCGAGACTAAATAAGTTTTACTTGTAGTTGTGGTTGTAACAGAGGCGTTCTTAGCGGAAGCATTAGGCGGATGCGGAGGTTAACGGAGGCGGAGGCGGAGGTGGATTTCTCCGATCACATCGTCCATTTTCTGTGCTATAGTATGCGATGAAACCCACATTTGTTTTTTTTGAGGATTCTTCTAAGGACAGTTGCCTTTTTGTTTGTTGTAATGGTGCAACTGATGTCACCCGCTTCGATTTGCACCTCTCGAATTGTAAATCAACGTAAGTAAACCTCCGTTACAACTCCGAAAAAAAACGGTGGAGGCGAATGCGGAAGCGGAGGTACGATTTCTTGCGAAAGTTCCGCACCGGAGGCAAGGTTCCGATACAACCCTACTTGTAATGCATGCTAATATTGATACCAACCTAATTTATTTGGTTACACAGCATAAAACCAAACCCATTCCTTCTAAAACAAGCTTTAGAACAAAGTAGTAAGGTGTAATACGACTCTAGTCTAAGCTTCCTAATAAGGGCAGTGTCTCACTAGCCTCAAACAAAGCGTACGCGATGGATTATCGACAGGCTCTTTGGGCAGAGGGCGTAGTAATGCTGTGTTATTGGCCACTCCGCTCATAATCCGCTTTTAACTGCGGCGGGCCCGGGCGAACGTGATCCGAATGTTTACGTACTTTTTCTGTTCGATAACATTCGCTTTTCTTAGCTTTATTGTAGAGCCGATAGATTTCAGAATCGTTTTATTTTTTTAATATATAGGCTAGCGCTTGGGTGCAATCAGACTTGCTTAATGCTTGCAAGTGGTGATGCTGCCTAGGGTGGAGTGCGCTTGCCTAGAAGATGCCTATTCACTCTTGATTTGAAGGTAGGTACCTATATTAAAAGAGGAGGGGAAAACGCAAGCCGGAAGGGCATTCCATATCCTAGCGGTTCGAATTAGAAACGAGGAAGCAAATCGCTTCGTACGAGTTCGTGTATGTATAGTGAATACCTGCCTACTTTTTTTTCACACACAACACACAGATCAGCAGGATCGTCTTTTCTTAAATAGCTTGACTTAAAAAACTTTAATCGGTAGAACAAAACTAAACGAAAGTTAGTAAACTGTACTTTCTAAGTTTGACTCTCCTTTCGTTCGGGTTATCTAGAAAAACAAGTCCGCAGTGGCGTGCAGTTCATAAAGGCATCAAAGCACTGCTTGCCCAAATGGAAATAAGTCAATGCGTATTTATCATCAAAACAGCCACTAAATAGGTATTCTGACTAACTAATGCCTACCCTAGCTTCAAACCCTGTGCACGCCACTGCAAGTTAGTCATTAAATTGATTGGTTAAAACTCTGAATTGAAATTATGATGTGGTTAAAAAGGATTACCATTTTGAAATTTCAAGTTAGCCATTGTTTTATCAGCCATTTCTCATCATTGATCGTAATTTGTATTGTACCTAGTCATGGATAGGTGCTCATACCTCATAATATTATGGGTCTCCAATATCATTCCATTATAATTTATGCGTGTAGGTGAACATCCATTAATAAAAACGATATTTTAGATCGATCCGGAGGGTGAAAATACGAGACATAAATTTAACACCTAAATGAATTACGCACGCCCATTTACGCGAACGTTTCCAAAACGACGCACAGTAACGGATATGTAACGTGGCTATAAATAAAAATAATCAATTCCGTAACGATCAGTTTTGATAATGTTCATAGCTTGGCGAACCCGGCTTCGAATTTAGATACAATTCAGTGCGCATTGATCACTGATGTATATAGAAACTTGTGTGTTAACACGCTGTTGGTATAATATGCGCCTATTTTATGTACATAACTGAAATCTTTATTACAAGATTAACATGTAAAATCTAAATCATCATTTCGACGCATATCTACTCGCCTACTAGGTTAATTGAGCTAACTGCCTCGTTTTTTTAGGTTAGCATATTATCCAACGAGGTCCCGGGTTCGAGTCACGGGTCCGAATTCTCAGTACTTACTAGCCCGGAGTTTGGAAGTTGGCGGTGTTTCACCCCCATGCCTCGGAGGGCACGTAAACCTGTCGGTCCTGCGCCTGATCTCTCTTCTCTAATGATGGAAAAGATTTTACTGCCCATAGTTTCGATTATGTACTTAACATTCGATTCGAACAGATACGAGAGATAATAAAGTATGTACGCATGCACAAAACAGAAAAGTACGTGTCTCTACATCTCTATACCGTGTTCGCATTGCTCTAAAAACATTTATGATGACAGAAATAGTCATTAGTTTACACTTTACAGGAATCACTTATTACCAACACCTACCTAACTAGTAAATGGCACGGGAGCTTAGTAGCTTTTCAGAAAACGCTGGACTGTCGTTTCGTTCCGGTAGCGACTGCCAAGGCCTGCGTTACGTACATTTGCGGTAATAAACGTGAATTTATTACCCGGTTAGGTTTGCAGTTTTCCTGAAATGTGGAGACGTGTAGAGAGACATTAGCGCCGGCTGTTCACTCCTTCCCCACTCTACCCCCCGTGTGCGTGGCGTAACACCTACCTTCAGCATAATAAAACTTTATTTGCACGTTTAGTACCTACCAAAATATAAAAACCATCCCCGACACGTCTCCGACAGCGACTTATAATGTCGTTAAACTGTTTTATGCTGACACGCGGAGTTACCTATGCTTTTTTAAGGAAAATTCGTGAATATACATGCACATAAAGTAGTATACTTTGCTAATATGTGGGAAATCAACCCCCACTTTATATTATAATGTGTTGTGTAAGCGTTTTCACAGTATTTTTGAATAATATCCTACTATTGTAATCTTAAGTTTTCAAGTAACACTAAATAATAGATAGAGTATAAAAAAATACGACTTATGAAATAAACAAACAAAAGAATTGTACTTGTACTTTGTCTTACGTACACAAAAAAAAACATATGAAAAAAATTAACTGTTTTCGAGTAATTGTATAGTTTTCCAATCATTAAATCCCATCGATTTTCAAAACGATTATTGAAGTTTTTTTAATACTCGCTTTCTCAAAAGGCAATTCAAACCCGCCATTTCGTATCGCAGCGCATATTGCAAAGTTATTTGTGTTCAATAAGGCGAATGATCTGACTTTTCCCATTTTTCCTCCATGAACAGCCCCATCCCCTTTACACCGTTCCCCCTGCCCCCCCCTTTGTGGTGCAAAGTTGAGGGCATTAGCGTGTTATCAGTGTGAAGAAGGCGCCCACCTGTACCTTTACCACTAAACACACAGCAACTTTGCGAAATCATGTTCGAAGTTAGTGTTTCTCTGTCCATTACTTTTTCTAAGGTGATATTTTCGTCAGGCTCAACAAAAACAGCAATGTATATGAAATAAAGAACTTTAGTATACTGTTGCGTATGTTTAATAAGTGTAACAGATAGTATCTATAAGCGTTGAGATGTGGGAATAGGTGGGAAGCGTGAACGTGTTTTGCAAACCAGCCAAGGAAATAAGGTGTCCCCAATTTTACTTTGTCGACCGCCAGTGATAGGGGCTAATGTAATGCACGTCCTTTGTTTCGATAGGATTGTTTTTCCTTTTTGTTCCTCTTTATTTTATTTTGTTAGCATCACTAGGTATATGTTTTTGTTACCAATGTACAAAACAGTTCCTAGAAAGCTTCTCAAATATAATATGAGTACTTAAAAAATATACCCCCTAATCGCTTAGATTTGAACTTAATGAAACTCGTGGTAAGATTCAAATTCAATTTAATTCAATGTTCATTTATTCAAATTAGTACACAGTACTTACAAAACATGATGGTGATAATCAGTTACGGTATCTTACCTAAAACTAAAGCTTCCAAATGCGCCCTGGTCTGAGAAGAGCCAACAACAAACTCAGCCGGGGTTTTTTTTTATTATCACCATCTCATCTCACAAATCATAGGAACTAAGGAACTATCAGTACCATTAGAGCAAATTATTGCCTAGCTTCCTTGTTATTTGAGTAATCCATCCTTTCGAACAGGTCACAGAGGTAAGAAAAAATAATCCGTCAAAGTAATTTGTTCTGCATCGAAAGACATTTACCTACAACATATTATTGTAGCCGTGTAGGTAGGTAGTAAGCTACTTACGGTAATGTTAAACCTCCCTTTCAAAGAGGCACGTGTAACTTCACCATTAGACAGCACAATTCACGCCTCCAACTACTATCAATACAATGACCCGAGGAACAAAACGACATAACGCAAGGCTGACTGGCAAACTAGTTATTCTACCGCGTCCCCATAAAGCTGTTATTCGGCTGCAAGCGAGATTCTTTTCAATTTTCCACCAATCGAATTTGGCTGTAACATCAATTGAGTTCCCACATTTTCCGGGCGCACTTACACAATATCAATCAGGTTTTATTGGTGTTATCGAGGCGCGGTCCCGGGGGGAGGGTGGGGCTATTTGTATCAATAACCTGTCAATGAGCCCCCGCTCCTTTGGGACGAACCACCTCGGTTTCGTCTGTGACCGCACTGATTTGATTACGAATCTATTGCTTCGGGCGTGTGAAAGATAAGTTTTGATGGACTAATAATAGTTGACGTGGACTGACGTGGTAAGTATTTTACTTTTAAACTTACTTAAACATACATATCAAAAATTCGCGGAACCTGCCGGTTTAAGGATTTGAACCTGCGTCTCTCTGGGAATTGCGCCCTGAGCGCCTTGACCACTCAGCCACTGTTCACTTGCCTACCAGTGCCGAAATTTGACATATTATGCATCTTGTAATCCAGTCTTCTAACGCGACTGTTTATGCCATCCAGTAGCGATACATTCCGCGAATTTTTGATAAGTATGTATGTTTAAGTAAGTTTAGAAACTATCCTCGTGTGTGAAGCACTGTAATAAAATTATAATAGCTATTTATGCAACTGTATCGTAAAGAGGGTCATTTTAATTCGAGTGCTGTTTTTTGATACGAGGCTTGCCGAGTATCAAAATAGGATAGTACGAGAATTAAAATGACTAATTACGTACAGTTGCATACAAGATTTTATCTACGACAAGGACGTCTTTATAATTTTTTACTTTATAAATTAATTAAAACCAAAAGTGCCAGAACCCAGAGCCGCTAAGCTATAGGTATCCTATTTATGAAGATAACCATATCGATACAGCTACGACTCATAACGATACAGCTCCCATACAACGAACTGTATCGTTATGAGAAGCAAACACGAAAGAGGGTTAAATTCGATATACTTAGTTGTCAAATTCGATATTGGAACTTTTCGATGCTGGAGTAGATAAAATTTATTTTACTTTTATCAGGGTTAAAAAAAAACAGGAAAAAGATCTGAAACTGTACCTCAACCGACTGTAATTTTTAGTGACACAGAGACTCATACAGTTCACCGCAAGGTTCACAATGATTTGCTGCAAAAATCAACAAAATTAGCCTACCCTTTTCATTTCAAAGCCACAAAGCAAAGAGGGAGAGAGTAAGAGAGATTTTTTACGTTGGTATAAAATTATAATCAACGCCAACAAATTGGTCTAACCACAAGTCTATTACGTAGGGCATACTTCCCAAGTGGTCCCATATAAATTTTATCGAAATCGGTCGAGCGGTTTTTAAAATATCAACAATAAAATAAGTACTTTGTATAGCGTGTGCTTGTTGTTGTAAAGTTGGCGCGGGAGTTTGAAGTCGGTTGTTTAAAAAGAATTTTTTATATTAAATTATGTATACTAAGTATAAAATAAGTATACCTAAACCAATTTTTATACAATTCATAAACCATACGTGGGTGTAGTTGGCTTCATATTGAAACCGGTAGCCTTCTATGAAACATGTCAATATTAACGGACAGCGGTGACCCAGAATTTTGTACTATCATGTCGGCTTGTACACACGCAACGCAACGGGAATCATCCTCCTCGGAAAGTTGTGTTTCGAGAAAATGTATTAAAATACTACTGTACTGTATGTTTATGTGTAGGTATATTATTGTATATTTATGTGTGCAATAAAGAGATCTAAAGAAATACTTAAGTAAATAATAAATAAAATGTTTACAATATGGCTGCCTTAGATCCGCCGTGAAAACTCTCATTCATGGCCTGAATGAGTGCCAAAACTTTAGCGCTCGTAGTTTGGAACTTGAGGATGTAAAAATTACAACTTCGAACTGGAAAATTATCTTGAACATATTCGTAGGTTGGTCACTGGTTTCAGGACTTAAATATAATACTCGCCAACTGCATTAAATAATGTAGAACATAGGGCGTACCTGTGCCCTATGACAACACTATAACAGCTATATTTTGATATTATGCCAAATATTTTTTATAGCCCGTAAGTGCATAATATCCATATCCATACTAATATTATAAATGCTAAAGTGTGTCTGTCTGTCTGTCTGCTACGCTTCATCATCATCATCATCATCACGGCCCATCTGTTCAACCGATTTTGATGAAATTTGGTACAGGGATAGGTGGTATCCCGGGGAAGGACATAGGCTACTTTTTATCCCGGAAAATTCAAGAGTTCCCGCGGGAATCGAAAAAACTTGGTCCACGCGGACGAAGTCGCGGGAATCATCTAGTTATGAATAAGAAGTGCAATAAACGCACATCGCACATATCCTGTTCCAACGTCCCAAACGCCGCGATGCTGGGATACTGCTTTCAAAAGCTCCATGTGTTTTAAGCCTTAGTCACGTGGGTTGCAATTAACAACTCATAGGCGGAACCGCCTCATACTTACTGACTCGCCATCGATTAGGATAAATAGAACTACATTTCAATACACTAATACACAATTTATGACAACCGATTTCTATGAATGATTAGGCAATAATTAGCATTAACACAATGTTTTTATGGTTCCGTACCTCAAAAGGAAAAAACGGAACTCATATAGGATCACTTTGTTGTCCGTCCGTCTTTGTGTCAAGACCGTTTTTCTCAGGAACGCATAGAGGTATCAAGCTGAAATTCATATCAAATACTCAGCAGGGCGACCGCGTAACTTTTGCATCAATCATTGATGTATCGCAATCACCTCTGATTGGTTAACACTCTTCCACTATTGGACGAAATCCATTGACGCAGCAAGAATACCATAAATTTAGCCAATCGGAGGTGATTGCGATGTATGAATGATTGATGTAAAAATCAAACTTCTAAGCCAACGCAATCAAAAGATACAGCCGTTTATGCTGCAAATTTTCGAGAAAGGAAAAGGAAAAATTGCGAAAAGCATACATTTTTAGCAAAGCATACATCATGTAATAAAAATATTTTTAATAATTTTAAACTTACTAACATGTTTGTACGGAGCCCTCGGTGCGCGAGTCCGACTCGCACTTGGCCGGTTTTTATATTAATTTATTTCACCCACTACTCCGCTCCAGCGACGAACTAAGGCCTGGGGTGCCACCACTGAATGAGGCCCCCTATGCTCACTTTGCTGGTGTTTTTTTTTTTGGTTTTGTGGTTGAAGGACAAGGACTTAGGAACGACAAACTTTTTAAGACCGAATCAAATACATTAATTTGTATAGTTTTTTGAAATAAATCCTTCCTAGCTTAGAATACAAATTGAAAATGTGGTGATAAATTAAATAAAGGAAGTCGAATGTGGACTTGGTCCCATCTGCCCCGCTGGCTCTGCCCCGCTAGCGGGGCAGAGCCAGCGGGGCAGATGGGACCAAGTCGGAATGTGAGCGCAAGCGAAGCGAGCACATTTTTTTTAGTTTATAATTTTAAAGAAACTATTTATAATTTTAGCTTAGGGCATATTATATTTAAAGAAACCTCGGACTACAAACTGGGTCGTAATGAAAATATTTGGGAATTGACTAATGGATTATTTCAAGGTTCGGGGAAATTGAGGCCCCCTCTGACCAACCCTTTGTACGCTACTGCTTCGATATAACTAGCAGGGACTGAAAAACAGATTCATAAAGGTTACAGAAATATAAGTGTTACAGAATGTACTTAAGTGCAACAGAATCCTGAATCGAATCTGTAACCCTTTTGAATATGTTTTTAATTCTGTTAACCCGAAACCCTTATATTTCTGTAACAGAAATGAATCTGTACCATAAATAAAGCGTTTTAAGGTGTAACCGAAATAGCGACGTTGCCAAATTTACTGTTGACGCGTAATCTTTGAACCTAAAGTGAAAGCACCGATGGTTGCAATTGTTTTAAGAAAAATATGGCCATGTATTGGCAGTGTGTTTAAAAAGTCCAATGAAGACTGCAGTGAAAAGAACGCGTTGTCACACCATGCAGTTTGTTAGGGCATGTGATACGTAGGTAGAGTATTAATTTTATTAAGCTATTGATAGTAAAGAACTCCAAAATCAATTGAAATTCAACGAACCAATCACATAAAATTCGCAATAAACCAATAACAAGTCGAAAGTAATCGAATGATTATTCGTGCTAATAGTAAAATTATTCCTCATAGTATCGAATAATGGCAGAGCGAAAGTTAACAATGAATGAAAGCAAGAGAGTTGTTATAGTACCTACTAGAGCAACAATGTCTCACAAAATGATTGACTCAACCAGGCTATAATAACTTTATTTGTCAACAATATCACGTCACATTGTCCGCGTACATTTTAGTTTTAAAAATCCTACAAAACTTCTTAATACTTGATTTAGTGGATTAAAAGGAGCTAATCTTACTTTCCGCCACTGCACCAATAACGCAATTCATACTATAAAGTATAATTGAATAAGTCATAAGATTAAATTAAATAATACCAAATTATTTTGATAAACTTTGAAGATAACGTGGGGATGGCAAGTTTAATAAACTACTGTAAATATACATGGTTAAAATATGTATTATAATATTTAATTCCAAGCATACGTTATTTTTTGTAACCATTGTACCAGCATAGAATAATCCATACTAATATTATAAATGCGAAAGTGTGTCTGTCTGTCTGTCTGTCTGTCTATCTGTCTGTCTGTCTGTCTGCTACGCTTTCACGGCCTGTACGCGCGTGCAACTTGCGCACAGTCATGTACATGTCCAACAATAAACCCGATCTGTGGTTCTGTATTATCTATGGTGTGATTATTATACTCTTTGACTCAAGACACAACGATGATTTAGCAAAAAAAAACTATGTTACCTACTTTGTACAAGCTTTTTATTTCATTAAATAAGTAAAAGTGATTTACAATTTTATTTATCATATAAAATCAAGTAACAACCAATTTATGGGCAACTATTATTGTGCCCGAACATATGGCGACCGTCTAATGCAAAAACGGACAACGAACTACAATTGAACAATTTGCAAGATTTGGAGTTTCGACGAGCTGAATCCATGTATCGGAACCTGCAACGTTTAAGGAGGTCTAATCCGCAATAAGTAAGCCCGTTCCTACTCTAGTTTCCTACACATTCTTGTCCTTTTCAAACCTCCATGGTCATTGAGTTGTATAAAGGTTAGGTAGGTACAAATCTTAGCATTCTAAGTGTCTATCTAGCTTTATTGCGTAGGCACAATATACAATTACGTACTAGCATTCCATTGTGACTGCATTGTGGTTGGTTCAACTTAGATAAGTACAAATCTTAGCATTCTGAGTGTCTATCTAGCTTTATTGCGTAGGCACAATACAAATACACACGGGCATTCCGGTATCACTACATTGGGGTTGATTCAGTTAAACAGAGTGTGAACCTCACCCCGCTGGCCACGGGTTGTGGGTTTAACGTGAACCGTGTTTGAGGTAGCTGCATTGTGAGTGGTACGGGGTTATCAGGCTAGATATAATATTGGTTTCTCTCTCTGGGGGAAATTACATAGCATATTTAATTACATTACCTGCCTATTATTAGGTTACATTACACATTTACTTACATTTTACTGTTATTTATTATTATTACTATTATTTATTTCAAAACAAATTAGTTCTAAGAATTTCTGTCTCCGGGGCAACCTTGTCCGGCTAGTTCCAATATTGAATTTCTCTCTCCGGGGCAGGTTACATTGCACATTTACTTACATTTATTACTACTACTGTTATTTATTATTATTACTATTATTTATTTCAAAACAAATTAGTTCTAAGAATTTCTGTCTCCGGGGCAACCTTGTCCGGCTAGTTCCAATATTGAATTTCTCTCTCCGGGGCAGGTTACATTGCACATTTACTTACATTTATTACTACTACTGTTATTTATTATTATTACTATTATTTATTTCAAAACAAATTAGTAAAAATGGAAAAATTAGCGAAGAAGCGAAGCATAGTAAAAGGTCGAGTTACAAAATTTAAAGATTATATAGCCATATTGCAACAAATTGAAATCTCAAAAATAACATCCGTGCAAATAAAAGAGTTAGATATGAAATATCAGAAAATGAAATCATTATTGAATGAATATGATGATATACAAACTGAAATTGAGCTTCTAGCTACTGATACAGAAGAGCAATTAGGGGAAAGAGAAGCACTAGAAAAGCAATTTTATTCAGTGCTCTCTATAGCCGAGGATCTGTTGGAATCATATCAAGAATACACTAAACCTCTTAAGTCTGAAGTTAAATCTTTAGGTTCAAATGACTGCAGTTCTCAGGCCCAAAATCCTATAAAGCTGCCAATCATAAAGTTACCCTCGTTTGATGGTAACTATTTAAAATGGCTGGAATATAGGGACACTTTTGATTCCCTAATTAACTCAAATGAAACTATATCTTCAATTAATAAATTTCATTATTTAAGGGCCTCATTAGAAGGTAGTGCTGCTGTGGTCATTAAATCTATAGAATTTACATCAGAAAATTATAAAATTGCATGGGATATATTATGTCAGCGATATAACAATAAAAATATTCTGATAAATAATCACCTAAAGGCACTGTTTAACCTAGATACAATTTCTAAAGAGTCTTTTAAGGCTTTAAGATTCATTATTGACTATGTTTCAAAAAATTTAAGAGCGCTGAACACCTTAGGTCAACCGACGGAGCAGTGGGACGCGTTGATAATTTTTATGGTCACTGCAAAGTTGGATATCACCACAAGTAGAAAGTGGGAAGAATTTAAAAGTACCCTAACAGACTTACCTACTCTTACAGAATTTTATAATTTCCTTCGCAGTCGTGCAGATATTTTGGAAACAGCGTATTGTAATCGATCAGAGAAGGCTGACCGGTTCTCTCATAAGTCACTGGTTGCGTCCTCTAGTGGTGAACATGCTAAGACATACACGTGTATTATTTGCAAGCAAAATCACCCTGTGTATCTCTGTGATAAATTTAAGGAAATGAAACCAGAAGATAGAATTAGTGAAGTAACAAAACTTAGACTTTGTTTAAATTGTTTGCAAGGAGGGCACAGTTCTTTTCAGTGTAAATTTAAGGGCTCTTGTCGCATTTGTAGAAAGAAGCATAATACCCTGGTCCACAGGAATTTACCACCCGAAGAGGATAATTCCAAACCCACAAATCCGACAACAGTGACATTGACAGCTGCTTCTGTAGATCAAGTTCTGTTGTGTACAGCATTAGTAAAAATAGTTACTAATACCAATAATAAATGCTATTACGCAAAAGCTTTATTAGATACAGGGAGTCAGTCTTCCTTTATGACTGAAAGTTTTAAAAATAAGATCGGTCTTTTGGGAATAAAAACTGATATTTTGAGTGTTTCCGGTATAAATAATGCACGGTGTGATATTTCGGAGCGCTGTAAAGTAAATATTTATTCCAGAGTTGAGCCATTTAAGATTCAAATCAATTGTTTAATTGTTCCAAAAATTACTGGGATATTACCTCATGCAGAAGTTAATGTTAAGGCGCTGCATCTGCCAAACGTTGAACTGGCTGATCCAAGTTTTTACTATCCCTCAAAGATAGATATTTTATTAGGAGCTGATGTTTTCTGGGATATTGTATGTGCAGAGAAAATACGTCTAGGAGAAAATAAACCTGTATTATTAAGTTCGAAATTAGGATGGCTTGTATCGGGTCCGGTTTCTGAAAGAGGTGTAAATAAGAAAGAAGTCTATTGTAATTTCACTGAAATTAATAACCAACTAAATAAATTTTGGGAAATTGAGGAGCTGCCACCTTTTATAGGTAAGGATGGTAGCTGCTCAATTGAAGAAAAATTTTGTGAAAACCATTTTGTGGTGAACACACGCCGTCTTGAAGATGGTAGATTTTCAGTAAGTATGCCCTTGAAGGAATGCCCCGAAAGGGTTCTGGGTAATTCTTATGAATTAGCAAAAAAACGGTTAGAAGGCCAAGAGAAAAGGTTTAAAAAATTTCCTCAACTAAAACAGAAATATAAAGAATTTATGGACGAGTATACTGCACTAGGTCACATGAATGAAATACCACGACCAGAATTCGGTTGTTATTTACCGCATCATGCGGTTATACGCGAAAAAAGTGAAACTACTAAATTGAGAGTAGTGTTTGACGCGTCAAGCGCTACTTCCAGTAATAAGTCCCTAAATGAGATTCAAGCTGTAGGTCCAATCTTACAAAGCGATTTACTTTCAATACTGCTCCGTTTTCGAGAAAATAAATTTGTGATAACTGCGGACATAGAAAAAATGTACCGACAAATAAATATTAATCCGTCTCAAAGACATTTACAGTTGATCCTATGGAGGGATGACGAGAGTCAATCAATTAAAGTAATGCAATTAAATACCGTAACGTACGGAACAGCATCCGCTCCTTTCCTCAGCACAAGATGTTTATATCAGTTAGCAAATGAATGTATAGATAGCCTTACTAGTGATGTGATAAAAAATGATTTTTACATGGACGACATGATCTCAGGGTCGAATACGAAGGAAAATTTATTTAAAATATACAAAGGGGTAAAGGAAACACTGGAACGCGGCTGTTTTATACTAAGAAAATACCGTACTAATTGCCCAACACTATTTGAAAATGAAGCCCTTCTTGCAGAATCCCTTGAATTAAGTAAGGAATCAAGCATTCTAGGATTAAATTGGTTACCAAAAGCAGATAGGCTACTATTTTCAACCTATATAGAGGCTCCAACTAAAGTAACAAAGCGAACTGTCATCTCGGTTACCTGTCAAATTTTTGATCCATTAGGCTTACTTTGTGCAACAATCATCAAAGCAAAAATTATGCTGCAACAGTTGTGGACTATTAAATTAGATTGGGATGACCCAGTACCAGATGATTTCACAAAAACATGGACTAATTTTATAAATGATTTGTCACATCTTCCTGAGTTCAATTTACCCCGCCATGTTTTATGCGACGCACCGGAAGTTATAGAACTTCACTGTTTCGTAGATGCATCCCACGCAGCGTACGGGGCCTGTGTTTATTTGCGGTCAATAGACAAATCAAAAAATATAAAAGTCAACTTACTTTGTGCAAAGGCTCGAGTAGCACCTTTAAAGCAGATGACCACTCCTCGTCTTGAGTTATGTGGAGCTCTCCTTGGAGCACGACTGTGTACAAAGGTTACGCAAGCACTTAAATGTAAAATTGATCAAAAAACTATTTGGACAGATTCAACAGTAGTTTTGGGGTGGATAAACACCAAAGCCAAAAATTTAAAAACCTTTGTATGCAATCGTATAAATGAAATAAATGAACTTACCGTTGATTATTTGTGGAAACATATTAGTACAGATGTAAACCCCGCAGATCTAGCTTCAAGGGGTGTAGATCCGTTACAATTGCATGAGTCAAGTTTGTGGTGGAAGGGCCCAGCATTTCTTCAAAGCGATCAGTCAACATGGCCACCACAACCATATACAATGCCATTAAAACTCCCAGATTTAAAAATCTATACACATTATACAAACATTAATAAGGACGAATCAATTATAAAATTCGAAAAATACTCAAGTTATGTAAAATTAAAAAGAGTGTACGCATATGTGTTAAGATTTATCAATAATTCTCAGAAAAATAAAACTAAATTATCGGGCCCTCTTAACACGGAAGAATTGCAAGGCTCCTTTAACCTGCTAATAAAATGTAGTCAAAGAGAATCATTTTCCAACGATATTGAAAAGATTTCAAATAAAAACCAGCTTCATAAGAGCTCAAATTTGTTACCCCTCAATCCATTTATTGATCAAAATTGTATTTTAAGGGTTGGAGGTCGAATCCAAAATTCAGATTTTGATTATAGTAAGAAACATCCTATCATCCTAGATTCAAAACATCATTTAACTAAATTGATTATGAAATATGAACATGCTCGTTTGTTTCACGCTGGTCCTCAGCTACTATTATCTTCTTTGCGAGATGAATTTTGGCCTATAAGAGGACGCAATTTAGCTCGAAATACGGTTAATCAATGCGTTGTTTGCACACGACTGCGAGGAAAAACTATGCAACCTATTATGTCTGACCTACCAGTTGTTAGAACTGTGCCTAATTTTCCATTTTATTCGAGTGGGGTGGACTTTGCTGGACCATTCATGATATCGAGTAAGAAAGGAAAAGGTAACCGCATAAACAAATGTTATCTGTGCTTATTCGTCTGTCTCACTACGAAGGCGGTTCACCTGGAGGTTGTCAGCGACTTAAGTACTGAGGCATTTATATTGTCTTTGCGTAGGTTTATAGCTCGACGTGGAAAACCCGGTGTTATTTATTGCGATAACGGAAAAAATTTTGTAGGGGCCAGTAACGAGTTAGGCCGAATGATTGAATCTAGCCGCGAGTCGGTATCAGATGTTTGTAGTCAAGATAACATCAAATTCATGTTTAACCCTGCCTATGCACCAAATTTTGGGGGCATTTGGGAGGCAGGAATTAAATCCGCAAAATTTCATTTAAAACGAATTGCTGGTAACGCTGCTCTAACGTTCGAAGAACTAACCACACTATTTGCTCAAATAGAAAGTATCCTTAACTCCCGCCCTTTATCTCCACTATCGTCTGATCCAAATGATACCTGTCCATTAACCCCAGGGCATTTCTTGATCGGACGACCTTTAACGTCAATTCCATCAGAACCTATAACGAAGCTGAGACCAACCAGATATGAACTCATCGAACAATTACGGCACCATTTTTGGGAGAGATGGCAGCGAGAATATGTAGCAGAACTCCAGCAACGTACGAAGTGGCGCACAAATCAAAAGGAGCTGCGTATCGGAGATCTAGTCGTCATAAAGGAAGACAAGCTACCTCCACTCCAATGGCGTTTAGCAAGAGTTAGCCACCTGTATCCTGGTCCGGACGGAGTCAGCCGTGTAGCAGACGTATTAACCAGCAACGGTACAATTAGAAGAGCCATCAACAAAATGTGTCTGTTACCCACAACTGCTGAAGCAACAAATTCAGTACCTTAACTGTTGAAAGATTACTCTTTCAACGCCGCGGAGGATGTACGCGCGTGCAACTTGCGCACAGTCATGTACATGTCCAACAATAAACCCGATCTGTGGTTCTGTATTATCTATGGTGTGATTATTATACTCTTTGACTCAAGACACAACGATGATTTAGCAAAAAAAAACTATGTTACCTACTTTGTACAAGCTTTTTATTTCATTAAATAAGTAAAAGTGATTTACAATTTTATTGTTTGTATCTGTTCAACCAATTTTAATGAAATTTGGTACAGGGATATGTTGTATCCCGGGGAAGGACATAGGCTACTTTTTATCCCGGAAAATTCAAGAGTTCCCGCGGGAATCAAAAAACTCAATCCACGCGGACGAAGTCGCGGGTATCATCTAGTTATTAAATAAAGTCGTTTTAAAATAATTACCACCAGATCTTATTTCGTAATAAATATATGTTAAGTCAAAAAAATATATATCATAATATATGCCTGGATGTTTGAGGTTTGCCGCTTGATTATCTAATAACTCAATGACTCAAGCTAATAATTTTGCTTAGTAGAACTCTCGGGGTTAGAATTTATTCGATTCCGATCGTCCTTTACAACGCTCCAGAGGGTTCACGGTGTCGATGGCCACCCCATTGTGGGAAAATATCTATTAAATATTTATGATCCTCTCGCCTCATGTTAACGCGTAAAATTATAGCTTCTTACATGGTGCCCATAAAGACCATAAATAAATATTGACGGTTTATTCACGAGTACCTACGCACGTTTTATCCCCAGTGTGTGCCTATTGCTTAATTTTATTTTATTGTACCTATATGAAATTATTTAGAAAATTTACAAGGGACTTGTTATAAATAGTGAATAAAAGTAGGTAGCTAATTTACGTGTTTTACAATTATAATCCTTATTTTAGGGACGTCAAGGTACTTACGTGTCATAAAACTATCATTTTGGAATAATACTGCTTTAAACTTTGGTAGTAACCCCCAACACTCCCATGTTCTCCTCCTGGGCATGCAGGTTCTTCTAGATGTGTTCCTTTTCCGTCATTTTTATTTTAACGCAAATACTTCCGAAATGTTAGAGGGGCGTTCCTGGGGATGGAACCCCCGACCACCCAAACAGGAAGCTGGGTGTCTAAACATATCACCGCTTATGAAGTAAATAAGTAGGTACTTAGTTAAGGTAAACAAATAAAATACCTATAGAGTAGCTGTTTCTGCGAAAGATCTAATTTCTAAGTTACAGTCATCTTGCTGATGGAGTGGTTTGATCTTATTTCACGATGACTTATATTTATGACCTGTCGCATTCCAAATCTGTATCAAAAATATTTGTACGAACACGTCATGTCACCCGGTGGCGGCTGCTCTTGAGGGCTTAGCAGGTGATGGATGGAGGAACCCGGCCTTGGCATCTCGAATACAATACCCAGCTTTACCCAGATGTGGGACCCGATAACTTTCGGCGAAGGTGCGAAGTCACCTTACTGATAACATCGTGGTTATTAGTTGAGCTTTCTTGATTGCTGTTTTTGACAATGCTTTAAATAACGCGGTTTTATACTGTTTACAGAAGGGACGAAATAAACTTTGTGATATGATTTTGATCTTAAACAATCTGGTTTGAAACTGGTTGGTTCATCTATATATATAAAATTCAAAGTCCTGACTGACTGACTGACTTATATATCAACGCACAGCCTAAACCGCTAGGGTTAGATACTTGAAATTTTGACAGTAGCTTCCTTTTGTAACTTAGGCGCCCACTAAGGAAGGATTTTTAAAAATTCCACCCCTAAGGGGGTGAAATAGGGGTTGAAACTTTTTATGAAAGTCAGACATTTCTCAAGTTACATCCATGAAACTTAATATATGAGTTATCGGTACAAAATAAAGAAATACGTGTTTCACAGTTTTTGAAAATTCTACCCCCGAAGGGGTGAAATAGGGGATGAAAGTTTATATGAAAGTCCTTCAATTCTCAAGATATTTCTCAAGTTGTAGCAACGAAACTTGGTATTTTGGCTTTAGGTAGTAAATAAAGAAGTACGTAAGGCACAGTTTTTCAAAATTCCACCCCTAAAGGGGTGGAATTTTGAAAAACTGTGCCTTACGTAAAAATAGGGGTTGAAAATTTGTATGAAAGTCCTTCATTTCTCAAGTTATAGTGATGAAACTTAGCATTTGGGCTTTCAGTTAGATATGCAGAAGTAAGTGTTTCACCATTTTTTAAAAATTCGACCCCCAAAGGGGTGAAATAGGGGATGAATGTCCTTCATTTATCAACATATTTTTCAAGTTATAACAACGAAACTTGGTATTTAGGCTTTCGGTATAATATAAAGAAGTACGTGTGTAACAGTTTTTATAAATTCTATCCCAAAGGACGTTAAATAGTCCTTCAATCACGCCGCAACAGAGCAACGGATCGATGGGTTTTTTTCATGGGTTCTTTTTATCCCGGAAAATTAAGGCGTGCCTGTTGGAATAAAAAAACTTATTCCACGCGAGCGAAGTCGCGGGCGTCCGCTAGTTTTGAATTATAATCTGTTTGAAAGTTAAACATTATTTTAAATTTTAAATGTTCTGATGGCCCTATAGAAGTGTTTTCTGTAGTGTTGCATTTTGTGAAACTGAGACTATGTATAGAAAATAACAAGAGAATAAACATTTTATAATATGCAAACCACATCCTTTCCGTGCCTTAGAAACTTTCAGGATTCAGGTTGTCAAAAAATTATACTGTCAAACCAATCCGTCACGAATGGCTAGAATAGTCTATACTTATTGGATTTCACTAATGAAAAATTGAAAAACTTGTTAAGAGTTTAGTGCAAAAAAACGCACAGTCATTGAACATTGCCATTTTGATCATGCTCCTAATATCAGCTCAATATAATTCGGAAACCGTGTGCGGTTTAAGTAGGTAGGTATATCTCATTCGGAATTCCGTTTCGGAATATCGAATCTGGATTCCGTACACACATCACCCATACGTTTACTTCCATTCGGAATAACAAGGCTCAGATGTTGGGAGACGCTAGCCTCTGAGTTCAGATATTCTGTCAGCGAATATGGACGACGATTTTCTCATGGCGATTGCATTATTGCTGTATCTAGCTAAGAAAAAGAAAATATGTGGGCGTTACTCGGTGCATCCCCTTAAATCGAGATACGCTAGCCATTTTTTCCGGTCGGAATTTCGAACTCACAGGCTCCCATTCGGAATTCCGAAACGGTAATAGATTTTATACGGATTTGTTGCGATTCGATATTCCGAATCGGAATTCCGTTTCGGGATTCCGAATGTTGGTGGCGGGCCTAATATCAGCATTTCAATAAGACCCTTCCTGTGAATTTCCATGCCCATGTACCTAAGTCGCAAAGCGCCGTACTAATCGATTATTCAAATAGATAAATTTTACTAATCGATTGCAAATTAATCAGCTCATTAAACTTCTTTCTAGTTAAAGTTAATTAAAGGTTAAAGTCGCAAACGACGAAAAAATATTCAACCATAAAAGGAACAGTTGAGTAAAAACGTAAATAGGGTACGTTCGGTTGGCCAGCAATAAAATAATGAATGATGTGATGGCTTAATTGGAGCTTCCGGAATGAGGCCATAACGCTACCCGAGCGCCAGCACCTTTGAAGTGGCGCGACTAGCTAATTACAGGACACCTGGAATTAAGCCTTTGACACACGACCCTCTTGTATTGTTTACAAAATTGCCTACCCACTTTTTTATAATTATTTCAATTTAATTCCATTTTTATTGCAGCTTATAGGCTTGCTTAACAAACCTGTCAGATGGTTAGCAATGATACGAGTAATTGGTTCTATCTAGAACTTTGGTTGGAACGCATTTGCCAAGATGTAGAAAATTCGCATTTGCACGGTAAAGCTCGAATGAAAGCTGTGGTAGACACTGACGCCGGAAGAACATTGTACCAATTGCACGTCCTATTAGATTACAGTATAACTACGAAGCTACGGTTTCTTAGGAGAGCGATGCCCCATAAATAGTAGACACAATGTACTTAGCGTCAATGTAGCGTCATTGTTATCAGTGAAACCTTGTCTATAGTTTTAGGTAAACGTTATGGTGTAACACGGGTATTAAAATATAAAGGTAGGTACCTACTAGGTCTGCTATGGGTTCCATGTCAGCCATGTATAGTTTCTTCCATCCATGTAGCCATCTTTTTTCTATGTAGGTACAAGATTTCAATCGCGGAACTTCACTGAAAGTAATACCGCTTAAGTAAGACCAACAAATATAGGCAGTCTTGCATCGGTATAGATAGTTAAAATAAAACTAATACGATATGAAAAACTACCACTGAATTCTCAGATTTAAAAAAAACCACATTTTTATTCACAGATTTACCAATCTAATATTCTTGCTTTTTAAGTAGGTACATATTTGATTCTAGCGCCTAAAGGTAAGTAGAGTTTTATGCGAGATATTTGTATATGTCACCGTAAGATTGTAAAAACCGTAAGATTGTAATCTAACGCTTTTTTTTTCGATAGATTGTAAACAGTCGAAAGATTGTAAACCGTTCAATGTTTTAAGTGACAATTATTGAAATTGGTATTCATTGTGTTTACATTTTCTTGTCTCTTTCTTGTAGGTTAGGTTAGGGTTCGACATAAATAATCAAGTAGTTAGGTTCTATCGGGTTAATAAACCTAACAGATTACAATCTACCGAAAAATAATCCGTTATATTGTAATCATTCGACAGTTTACAATTTCGCGAGTTAGATTATACCTACCTAATCTAACGGTTTTTACAATCTTACGGTGACATATTATAGGTATGAGTATTAACTTTAGTGTAAACTATCTTGACATCTTTAATAACTTAATTATTGGCCATGCCTTAATCCATTAATAACATCACCTGACACCATAAAGGTTAAAACAACATTAATGTAAAACCATATTCATAAACTATTAACGCAGTCGAATGATGAACACTCACGCATGATTTGTCGTATCGATTCATCATTTTTATGAAACATAATTTGACGTTGTACCGATGCTAAATAAAGGATAACATATAATCTATTTTAATAGACAGCAAAGAAAGAGCAACAAACTTGAAAGGATGTAGTATCTCACATCGCAGGAAGGACGGACAGTCGGAGGTCTTATCGCCGATATGACATAGACTATATTGCCTGTAGAGGCGTACCTAATCTGTAACTATCCATGCTATGAATTTGTGCTATGTACATATTTAACTTTAATTAAGTCCACAAGTAACAAATGTGATCTTAAAGAGCTAGAACTAGGAGCTAGAAGGATGCTAGAACGTTACGTCGCTAACGCCGTTCTGGCAAATATTTTTCAACTCTATCAATTGCTGAAGTCAAGAGAATATAATTTTTTAGGGTTCCGTACCTCAAAAGGAAAAAACGGAACCCTTATAGGATCACTTTGTTGTCCGTCGGTCTGTGTGTCAAGACCCTTTTTCTCAGGAACGCATGGAGGTATCAAGCTGAAATTCAAATCAAATACTCAGGTCTACTGTCCCTTGGAGCTCTGAAAAAATTAAACTTCTAAGCCAACGCAATCAAAAGATACAGCCGTTTATGCTGCAAATTTTCGACACTCGCAAGGGAATCAAAACCTACAGAGTACTTCCCGTGAACTCAAAATCTTGAAATTTTGTACGAAGCAACGTCTTATAGCACAGATAAAGGAAAAATTGCGAAAAGCATAATTTTTAGTTAGGTACATCATATAATAAAAATATTTTTAATAGTTTTAAACCTACCCCTTTCCGCATGAACGCGTAGAGGTATTAAATTGAAATTAAAATAGTTAAGTGGAATAAAAATACTTACCATAACTATTACTTATATACCTACAGGTTTGTACGGAACCCTCGGTGCGCGAGTCCGAATCGCACTACTACATAACTCGCACACTAGGATAAAGTGCAATCAATGTTTGCAAGCACAAGCCATGACTAGGTGATAAAACTTGCGCACCTGAGAGTTCTTCATACATCCTAATGTTCTCAATGGTGTGCGAAATCTGCCAATCCGCGCTTAGCCAGCGTGGCGAACTATTGGTCTAACCTGAACTCATTCTGAGAAGAGTCTCGTGCTCAGCATGGGCTGGTGATAGGTTGTTACGATAATGATGGAAAACCAATAAATAAAATAAAATACTTAGGTACTCTAAAAGATAATCGTAAGAAATATATCGTATCTGCTTAAGTACGTATAAGTAAGTAATAGTGTTAATTTTCAGTTAATAATCGCTTTTTCAACCGACTTCAAAAAAAGGAGGAGGTTCTCAATTCGACTGTTTTTAGGGTTCCGTACCCAAAGGGTAAAAACGGGACCCTATTACTAAGACTCCGCTGTCTGTCTGTCTGTCTGTCTGTCTGTCTGTCTGTCTCCAGGCTGTATCTCATAGACCGTGATAGCTAGAAAGCTGAAATTTTCACAAATGATGTATTTCCGTTGCCGCTATAACAACAAATACTAAAAATTAAAAAAAAATATATAAGGGGGGTCCCCATACAATAAACGTGTTTTTTCGTATTTTTTTGCTCAATATTAAAAACGGTAACAGGTAGACGGTTCAAATTTTCACAGAATATTAACTTGTATATTACCTTTCAAAATAAATAATTAAATATCAATAAAGTAAATATTAAAGGGGGGCTCCCATACAACAAACGTAATTTTTTGATATTAACAGTAAACCTCTACAAACAAAGTTAGTTTTGCGGTTCATTAACAAAGGTAATTATACCTACTTCTTGAGTACGGAACCCTCGGTGCGCGAGTCCGACTCGCACTTGGCCGGTTTTTTTTTTTTTATGTTTGTTACCTCAGAACTTTTGATTTGGATTATTCTTTTTTTATTTGAAAGAACATACTTCCCATGTGGTCCCATATAAATTTTATCGAAATCGGTCGAGCGGTTTTTAAAATATCAACAAAAAAATAAGTACTTTGTATAGCGTGTGCTTGTTGTTGTAAAGTTGGCGCGGGAGTTTGAAGTCGGTTGTTTAAAAAGTATTTTTTATATTAAATTTTTACTTAAAAACTTAAACGATATTTCAAACGAATTGATTTTAAAAGTAGGTACTTATCTCTCCTATATTCTGCTATACACTCATCTCTTTAAAAGTAGGTAGGTACACATAATATATACTATGATATAGCTTGTCCATAGGTGATATTGCAATTTGTACGGATGTTGAGTCGATATTCTCCTCTCCTCGGGCGTAGGAGATCTGCCAGGCATTAATATGTCGTACAGTCGAGATAATAAGGTATTTACGGTGCTAAATGGTAATTTGGTGAACGTTTATACGAAGATAAATCAGTTGCACCTGCTTGGAAGCGGCTAACATCGCGCGATCTCAGCACGCCTAAATAACACGACATTAAAAAAAAGTTAAAATTGTTCCCATACTTTGTTTTATAAAACCCACTAGTAGCTACCTATGCTAAAATGACGAACGTTACTCTCAAGTTTCTACCTACCTTATACCTAATCGTTTGGCACCCATTCGGCCTTCAGGGGGGGGTTCGAAAAACATGTTATGAAAATCCAATGGCAAAAGGCAAGGCATAATATACTTACCTAATATTATAACTGATCATTGAAGAATTTTATAATAATAAATAAAGAGACTCACTACCTTAGTAAGGTCTACTAGTTGTTTTAAAGGTGTGATACCTAGTTTGTTTATTTGTTGATTTGTCGGTTTGTCCTTTTCAGATAAGTAGGCTACTTTTTGTTCCGGGAAAACATACAGTGCCGATGGGATTTTTAAAACCTTTATCCACGGTTACAAGACCTGGGTATCGTCTAGCCTTACTTACCTACTTAAGAAAAAATAATTAGGGGCTTTTAGTTATAGATACCTACCTAATTATTATTTGAATATAAAATATAAAACTATTTTTCCCTGTGTTCAGTGTTTATAACGGGCGCGGGACGATTGGCACATTAGGATGTAACGTAATAAAGTTCCCTATTCATAGTCCTATTAATAATACCTATAGCAGTCGTTACAAGTATTACTATTACCCATTAGACCCTACCAATATCCTTCACGGTTCGTAAATCCACACATTGTAACCGAGCCTTCGATGTTAGAATTCTTAACTGACTTTAATCATGTTAATTAATTTATTACATAATTTTACAAATTATTAACTTTTTAAACTGTCATTTTTTTAAAGATGGTAGCGGGCTAACCTATTAGGGGTATGGCAGTTATATTAAACCCATACCCCAAGTCGGTTTCTAGTTTCTACACGGCATCGTACCGGAACGCTAAATCGCTTGGCAGTGCGTCTTTGCCGGTAGGGTGGTAACTAGCCATGGCCAAAGCCTCCCACCAGATCAGACCAGAGAAAATTCAGAAATTATAAATGGACCCTGCCGGGAATCGAACCCGGGACCTCCCACGTTAAGACAACTACTCTCAATACTGTGCCAGGGAGGTCGTCTAAAGTTAAAAAAATACAGAATTATTAGCCTCATATTTTTTGGGTGACTAAATATACCCAGGGCATATTATGGTGCCCTGGGAGACTTTGTACCTACTTAGAGAGATGAATAGGTAGGTACAGTTGCTAAATACTTACCCTAGACTGGGCAAATAATACTCACAATATTTTTGAATAAAATTCAATACAAGAAGGTCAATTTGAAAATACAAGGTTACAATGTACCTACCTACAAGGTCAATTTTAAAGTTCTTATAATCTCATGAGGGCAACTTCTTTACAATAATAGGTAGGTATATTGGAAAACTTGATCTACTAATTTTGAAACAGCCTTTTAAAAAAATTTGCCGTAAGTATAGACACTTTTTTTTATTTTTTAAATCCACTACAAGTTAGCCCTTGACTGCGATCTCACCTGATGGTAAGTGATGATGCAGTCTAAGATGGTAGCGGGCTAACACTAGACAACTAGACACTCTTCAGCTGTGTTTAACTTTTTAAGGCGATCGATATTGTGTTGGTCGGGTGGAGTGATGCTGTCTTAGACCAGCCAAATTAAATATTTTCATTTTTGTATGTATGAAGAAAAATTAAATCATCTTACTAATATTCTAAATGCGAAAGTGGTTTGGTTTGTCCTTCAATCAACAGGTTTGTCCTTCAATCACGCCGCAACGGAGCAACGGATTTTTGGCATAGTTGAGGACCTGGAGAATTGAGTTTCCGCGGTAATATAATAAAACTTAAACCACTCGGACGAAGTTGCGAGCATCAGCTAGTAATATTTAAATTCGTACCCAGAACAAAACGTCCTAGACTGGATCACATAATATAGGTACCTACCTACGCCAGGTACGCTTACTACATTATTTTAAATTAACTAACCTTGTATGTAATTTCCCTATATACTTATTTAAGTAGGTAGGTAACAGTTACAAAACCTAAGTGCTCGAATGTGTACTTACTACTACAATGCAAATCCGATTCAAACTATACCGACATTGATGATTCTGCAAGTAAACTTAATGTAATAATGTTTTTAATTAGCGTCGATCAAATACATAACGAGGCTAAAAACGTAATAATTAACTGTTAATGTTTCGTGTAATAACAGTGTCGTGTACATCGGCACAAAATCGGCACGGACGTTTCCACGCCTTGGCACATAAAGGACTCTTCACATTAGCTGAGATGTTACAGTACATAGATTAGTACATATCCACAGTAAGTATAGATAACAATAACAATTACATACAATTACAAGTAGTACAAAATCTATTGCAAATAAACGAAAGGAAATTGAAATTGAAGTGTTAGTGTTTTATCACAGACCATGTGTGTTTTATCCTGACTCTATAGTCTATGAGGTAGAAGCTTTTGTTGAAACTGAGTAGATAAACTGAAAGAAAAATGCTATATTTTTTTGGGGAGAGAAAAGAAGTCTCTCTCTTGGAAAGAAGGGAAGTTGGAAGGGAAAGAAGAACTCTAGATTTTGAATTAGGATGCTGAAGTGTTCCTATTTGAAATCACTCAAAATCTGGAGTTTAGACCGATTAGATGAACTATTTGACCATATGACAGCTAGATGAGGTGCATGAGGTTTGCTACTGCTTTAGTTAGGTACCATAAAGGCCGTTAAGGACACAATGTCTAAAAGAGCAGAATTTTGATGGCGCGGCGTGGCAGTGAATATCATGTGAAACATAATGTAAGAACTGATGCCATTTAAGTGTCTTCAAATGTGAAAGGACCCTAAGTGCATAATACTCGTAAAATTAAATATGCATATTTATAATTGCACCTAAAAAGTTCCCGTCTAGCCTTTTTGATTGCGATATGATCGATTTATAACAGGCGAACTTGATTTCCGTTCTGTTAGAAGGGTTAAGACATAGTTGGTAATTACATAGGTACATAATTAGGTATAAAATTATGTGGTAGGTAAGTCGTGCTTCTTGTTCTGCCTATAAAGTCAATGGTAAGTAGGTATGATTATCACGCATGATCTTCAATACGTACCTACACTTTTGTGAACACGTACACTAGCATTTTCCCGGCAGTAAAAAGTTGTCTAGACGATGTTTGTATAGTTTTCTGCCTGTATTAAAAGTTAAAACGTCCTGTCAAGTCAATTCGCACAAGAGCGGTCGAACAGACAGATAGAGAAAATATTCAATAAAAATTTTTCAGTAAAATATAGGTAATCATACTAGATGTTGGCTGCGACATCGTTTGCGTGGATTGAGCTTTTTAAAATATTTCCTGAGAACTCTATGTTTATTGGATTTCACTAATATTATAAATGCGAAAGTTTGGATGGATATGGATGTTTGTTACTCAATCACGCCAGAATGGTTGAACGATTCTGGATGAAATTTGGAAGATAGATTACTTACAGTCTGGAATAAGACATAGGTTACTATTTATCCCGGAAAATTAAGGAGTTCCCGTGGGAATTTAAAAACAAAACTTATTCCACGCGGACGAAATCGCAGGCATCATCTAGTTTATAACAGTATTGACCATCCTAATAAATGGCAATTATATTGAAGTCACATACGTTTCAATTCATTTGTATAAGTTTTTTGTTACAGCCATCAATTTTTCATTGTTTGTCAAGCCATATTTCGGAATCATGTTAACAAATCTGTGGCCATTACTCGTTGTCAACAGTTAAGAATGCGATGCGGCCTGGGCACCGCGATGCGAGGCTGTTATCACTTATCATTGCTGGCAGCGCAGCCGAGGCGTGGTCGCGCGATCTTATCACACCCATTAGCGAACGCCGCGCCCAGCCACTATCTACCGCATCACTTGCACTTGAACACTGTCAAACATCACATTTCACACCTAAAACAATTAAAAATCAACCTTAATAACATTAGCTTGTAGTCCAAGTTGCAGCAGCATCATTACATTACTTAGTAGACGAAGCCAAAGCTGCAAGAGATGAGCCTCATCTTTCGCTGCTCAGACTTTTAGCCTGGTAATATTGTTCGACGTGTTTTTTCCGCGTTAGTAGATTTTCGTATGGGTACCCAATCTCTGATCTATCTAGATGTGTATCGCGTCAGTAATTTGCGTGATTCAGCCGTTTTTGATGATGATAGTATCCGTCAAAGGCGACGGCCCCCATCATACGTTGTCATTCTCTTGTTTAAAAGTTATTCGGGGAATGTTTCACCCACGCTCGCCTGATATGTGTAATGCGTTTTCTATTGAATATGATAATGTCTGATATAAATCTTTTTCTCGGAATCGGTAGTATTTTAAAAGAAAGCAAGCCAAGCAATATTATTACTTAAAAACATTAGCAAGCTAACACGTGCTGAAAAAAATCAAAAGAAATTTGATTTAGAATTCGATCGATTAAGTATGTATAGAAGGGTATAGATATAAAATGAGCCAAGGAGCACTGCATCAGTCTCATAATCATCATTTTAACCAATCAACGGCTGACTGCTTTGCACCTGTCTCCTCTCAGAATGAGAAGGGTCATGCCATAGTCCACCACGCTGGCCAAATGATGTGTAGACTTTACACGCAGGTTTCCTCGCGATGTTTTCCTTTACCGTGATATATTATTTAATTGTTTAAGATGGACATAACTCAGAAAAAGAGTATGAGAGATTTTCGTAATTTATAGGAAGCTGTGCGTTGCGTTTGAAATGAAACGTAAATAGATCAGTTTTATAGATCAGGTAAATGAAGCATACAAAACTATTTTCCAAGGAGTATTGATCACTATCGAGAGTGGAAATCACGATCGCAAGTAATATATGAAAATTATCAAGAGTTATGGTGTCGTTGCACTTCCTCCCATCGATATCATTGTGCTTAGATCGATATCATCTTTAGGTGCGAGCTAACGTCAAATAGCTGGAATTTATGAGTCGCGGCGCTTGCGCAGGCTTCGTGACCGGATCGTGTGGAGAACAGGGGAGGTGGGGGAGGGGAAGGGGGTATTTGTCGGCGAGAACAAAGAGAGGCTCAAACATGCCGCTGTGTTCCCACTAATAAGCAATAAACAAGGGGGAGGAGTTTCGGCGCACCTGAGGGATCATATCGCGATATGATTCTGGTTCCTCGGACTAGACTCGTATTACTTGGAAGTTATAATATGGAGTTATGCGATTTTCGTAAATGTAGGAATAGCTATTTATGCAACTGTATCGTAATGAGGGTCATTTTAATTCGAGTGCTGTTTTTTGATACGAGGCTTGCCGAGTATCAAAATAGGATAGTACGAGAATTAAAATGACTAATTACGTACAGTTGCATACAAGATTTTATCTACGACAAGGACGTCTTTATAATTTTTTACTTTATAAATTAATAAAAAAGTCAAATCAATCAAGTGCCAGAACCCAGAGCCGCTAAGCTATAGGTATCCTATTTATGAAGATAACCATATCGATACAGCTACGACTCATAACGATACAGCTCCCATACAACGAACTGTATCGTTATGAGAAGCAAACACGAAAGAGGGTTCAATTCGATATAGTTGTCAAATTCGAAATTGGAACTTTTCGATGCTGGAGTAGATAAACATTTTTAAATGCTTATAGGTATTTTGTCGAGGCAGAAATGTATGGCTAATAAATTAGAGTTGATACGTAAAAAATTTTGATTCGACAAGCTATTTTAACAAGGTTTTAAGCATTAACTGAATGCATATTTTTACAGCGTGAACGGGTAACTCAAATGCAGTCGCTAGTAGAACTGGTAAACGTACCTACCTACCTAAAAGGCAGCTACTTTAGTACTTCTAAATATATAGAAGGAAAAGGTGACTGACTCACTGACTGATCTCTATCAAGTATCAACGCCCAGTTTGCCTCAAACCACTGGAAGGATCTGGCTGAAATTTGGCATACTGAGATAATTATTATGTAGGTAGGCATGCGCTACGAAAGGATTTTTGAGAATTGAGCCACTAAGGGGGTTTCAAAGTTGTATGAAAATCGAACCTACCGTGAGCGAAGCCGCGCTAGTTCTGACATAAATTCAAAAATCGTTGCAGAAAATTAGGTTTATCTTGTTATACAGCCTGTCTTCACTTTATAGAATGTGCCACCAAGCGTACATAGGTAGTCGTGTATTTTTTGTGTCATTGCACATGGAAATCCTAGTTTGCAAATAGTGTAAACAGCTTAAGCACGTAATTCCGGATTTATAGCAGTCTGGCAGTAACTAGGAATACAACTTTTTCATCATTATGGAGCTTGGACAAACGCAACGTGTGGCGGTTACTTGTCCAACGCGACTTCTGGTAGATATACCTATTACAAGATTGGGGTTCAAAAATGCGCGCAGCGCATCTATAAACGGCCTTCAGCATTGTATGCTTTTCACGTGAATATCTGCAGTGTGAAAATCTATATAGAGGTATCATGGTCTTACAATTATAAATCATGCATGCGTTTAGGGTGTGTTAGTGCCCAGGCCTATTTAGAAGTATAAGCCCTTGAAGGTTTGCATTCTTTTGCTAATTTTACCGATTGGCACCTGCATGCGTCCGCACATCCTTGTTCGTAGAAATCTCAAGAGTTTGTCCGCCCCGCTTCCCGCATCCGCTCCCATATGGAACGCAGCCTTACTACCGACCCGGCATAACTTGCAGATATACAAATGAACATGAAGCCGCTGATTATTTACGAGTTACAATCTCACGCAGTCACAGCCGAGTGGCGGGGCCAGCCGACCGTGTTGCATGGTTTTCAATGCAATTAAAAAGCTATAAATGTTGAAAGAAATTCCCGTGGATATTACACCGACGTTGTAAAATAAGGTCCGGTGAAAGAAAAAAATATTTTTGCTGTTAATTTTACAAAAAAAAAAACAATATCCCGCACAACTAAATTAAATTCTCAAATTAATTAGTTAATATTTGGCTTAATTCAAGGTTCACAAAAATATATATAGACTAATTTTTCTTAGAGCATAGAAAAGGTACAAAAATCACAGAAACCTTTTTTGTGAAACTAACACGGTGCTTTAGGATTTATCTTAACATAGAATACATTGTAGGTACTTTTATCACGATTTTCATCATTAGTTCGCGTAACAACATCCTATCGGCCAGTCAAAGCGCGTCACTTACGCGTTTTAGGGAGAACCACTAACTAAGTACCCACTTTGCTCCAGATAAGAAAAAATAGACTTAGTAGTAATTACCTAATAAATAGTTTACCCAACGATCAACGAAGAGTAACAAACAGTCTTACAGTAAAATAACGTTCAATAAGCGTAGGTACCTATGTATTATACCTAGTTGTAACTATGGGCCAGGGGTGCTAAAATGTTGCAGACAATTATGGGGAAGAGAGTAAAAGACGAATGGGCCAGACAAAAAGCTAATGAAGTCTGAGCAGATAGACAGCCCCCTTCCCGAACTTATGCACATCGCAGTACCGGGAAGGGCGGTCAGAGAAGGCAGGAGGTTTTAGTCCGTAGGTCGGCGGGAGCATCCCAGTGAAGTCGGGCATAACATCCATGAGGATTTCCTCCTGCCTAGAAAAAAAAAAGTTGTAACTATGGGACCAACTAGTTACTGGTAATATTTACGTCCCAATGTTTAGACATCTCAGCTTTGCTTTACAACTGTAAACCTGACAACTTGAACCTAGCATACATCCACTTAACCGATGTAGCAACATTCACGTGTAGAAAAGCGTAGAAACCGCCACTTAGCACAGATTCAGTACAAGACTGGTTGGGATTCAAGGATAGCTGTATACAAAGTGCACTGTCTATACCTAATAATTGTGTGTGGTTAGCGGGGCATTGATTGACAGGGCAGTTGGCGCGAAGTGGCACGATACGGACCTTTTTCCATTGCCCGACGAACAATCGGGAAGGATCGGGGAAAACCGTTCAGAACAATCCATACTAATTTACTATCTATACTTATAATAAAACTTAATATTATAAATGCGAAAGTGTGTCTGTCTGTCTGTCTGCTACGCTTTCACGGCTCAACTACTCAACCAATTTTGATGAAATTTGGTACAGAGACATGCTACATCCCGGGGCCTCAAAGACATAGGCTTTTATCCCGGAAGATTGAAGAGTTCTCGTGGGAATACAAAAACCTATCTACGCGGGCATCCTCTCGTAATAAATATTATAAGTAAGCTTTTTATGGCACAATTATTTATTGACTAGTCACTGCCAGCCTAGAATTGACAAATCCACTTTTCAACCGATTTCGAAAAAGGAAGCGGTTCTCAATTCGGCGCGTCATTTTTTAAAATCAGACGTTGAACATGTCTAAGATTCGCTATCTAAGCATTCCTAGATTGGAATTGTTTGGAATAACTACAATAATACTGCTGGGTTTGACTAAACCGACAACCGGATGTCAATACTCTTTTTGTCCATTGAACTGTTGCAAATATAAAGATGACAGTGACTCTACGTATCTTGCTTTAGGTCAATGGAGCGCGTTTTTATTCACTCTCGTATTCAACACAGTACAACCGATCAACAACCGAGTAAAACAATCGGATCAACTTTTGTCGTGCCGTTATAGTGCAATGTAAAACGACCTTTTTGGCCACTCAGTTTTCTCGTGACTCGCGGATAGGTGCCGTCGTTAAGTTCGACTCTAGACAACCTAACAGCTCAAAACAGATACTTGTGTCAAATTAGATACATTACTGAGATAATTTAAACATTAGGCTGGGAAAAATGAGTGGTCGTATTTGTCCATACAAGTATTATAAATGCGAAAGTGTGTATGTCTGTATGTGTGCTTTCATGGAACAGCAGCTGTTCAACTGATTTTGACTGTTTTGTACAGAGGAAGGTTGTATTTATCTCGGAAAATTATAAAGTTCCCACGAACCTAAATCTACGCGGATGAAGTCGCAGGCATTACTTAGTTATACCTAAGTGTTATAATTTAAATCAGTTAAACATTTTTAAGTAGGTATGCGACCTTTATTCATGAATTTTGATGATAGGGATGTGTGGAAAAAATGCACATAAACTTCACTCAACTTGAGAACAGGTATTCCGGTCCACTTCATCGTTTACCATCCAGTGAGAACTTAACTAGTAGAAAATAAATAAATTAGGCACTTAGATAAACTATAATATCTTTATAGACACGCTCTATTGCGGCTTTTGTGAGGCTGATGTAAGGCCATTTATCGGGCAAGTCACGAAAGAGTGGCGTGAACAGCAAATTAAAATCGACACCAGCCAGACAGCAGTGCACATTTGGTGATAAGTATCAAACAACTATATCTTTTATGGAAGTAAGTACAATCAAACTGACAGATTGTTCTGCAATTTAAATATGATATTTTTTCTTTCATATCAGCTCTATCTTTTGCAGTATTAGCATTGCTGCCCTTATTATACCTAGCAAACGTGTTTGTCGATTTTCGCGCATGGTAAGCGCTAAGTGGATGAAAGGGTCCAGGTTAGATTCCAGTCAAGGCAATTTGGTAATTTAATATTTGTAAATTGTCTCGTCTTGGTCTGCATGTAGGTATTTTGGGACTTTGTAATTTCGATATTGTCTCTGGTCTGGTTTGGCCTGGAGGTTTCGGCCGTAGCTTAGTTACCACCTTACATACAGGTAAAGACGTATCGCCACACAGTTGAGCGTTCCGGTACAATGCTATGCAAAGCTCGATTAAGTAAGTATGGGTTTAATATATCTAACTGCCACACCATCTTAGACTGCATCATTATTTCACAAAATCAAGGCCTTACTTGTAGTGTACCTAATGAAAAAAAGTACACAAACTGCCTAGGTAGGCAACCAACCTATAAGTAGTAAGGAAGCAAGCAGATAAGGCTACTTACAACATCTGAAGGTGGATGATGTTGTGAAATATAATCTCAGCTACTCGTAAATTGTACTAGAGTATGAGAACTGTTGCTATTTTGGCCTCGTTAACCCAAACTTCTCCAATTGATGGGATATGTTGGATGAGTAAAATTCAAAGCTTACATATTTGGCAATCTGCTATAAAAACACACGAGTTACAAAGTAACAAGTCAGTCTAATTGCATCGTGAGGAGAGCGCAATTGATTCAGCACACGGTTCACACAGGTGTTCCGTTCCGCATCAGTCCGGCATGAGGCATCTATCGCCGGACAAAGCATTCGATGGGCGCTCCGTGACGTAGTAATTCGTCGTTTCCCTTCGACGCGACGATTAGCCTCCACTATTTACTTGTCTATCGCGCTAGAACTGGCAGCTGACGCCGGAAACCTAGACAGACGGACACCGTTACAATTGGGACATTGACTTAGAAAAACGTTTGCCACGGACAGCGGGGCACGGGCACGTCAGGCTGTATCGACATCTAGACCGCTCCACGAACGGTACTGCACTGGAAATCGGTGCTAAACGTGAACTGTCTCACTTTTACGTCTGTCCCAACTATTTCCCTGATTTTAGATTAAGCTTAGACCTATCTTGTACTTACCCACATACTAAGATTATAGTGAGAGCTTCTTCATAATATTGAAGTATTGTTATCATACTTATATTATAAATACGAAAAAGGTTTTTCCTTCAAATATTATGCCGCAACAGAGCAACGGATCGACGTGATTTTTTGCATGCATGTAATTAGTTGAGGACCTGAAGGACATTTACTTAAGCTACTTTTTATCCCGGAAAATTCAGGATTTTTTGCGGAAATTAAAAAAAACTTAAACCACGCGGATGAAGTCGCAGGCAAAGGCTAGGTTTTTTTTAATAAATGAGGTCGCATGGTCAGTTCATCCTTTCATTATCAGAATCATGATCCTGGCGAGATTTGAAAAATATTAGGCAATTACAAAATGAAATAAACGAGACTTTGATTTTTATAAATCATATTAGCAAATACGATTACTTATACAATTAAAATTATTAGTATCTACAATATTAAATTTAATATTAAACACCGTGCTGGGAATTCTTAGAGGAAATATTGCAGATCGCGATCTCGCGTAGGGCATGACCGGACGGAGATCGCACGTGGATCCTATCGCGTTAATCGCTGATAATCTGCCGCCAGGGTATCTAATGGAGCCCTGGGAACAATACCGCCAAAGGCACAACAAATGAGTGCAATTAAAGTCGAGAAATGGCAACGTTCCCCACATAAACAACTCACAAGTAATACTCACAACTATTTCAAACTATAGGTGATGCCCACGACTTTATCCGCGGGAAACTATCGCGGGAACCCTCGGTATTCCGGTCAAGCAGATCGCTACAGCCTATTAACGTCCCACTGCTGGGCACAGGCCTCCACTCTCATAGGAGAGCGGGAATTAGAGCTTAGACCCACCACGCTGCTCCAATGTGGGTTGGCGGGCTTGAATAATAAATGAATAAAATTGCGAAAAGTGCGTCTGTAAAATACATACCTACCTACAAAAAAAATTACCTGAGTAATTTAGACAGACATCAAATGGTATCAATCAAATAAATTTTATAAATGCGAAAGTTTGGATGGATGTCTGGATGGATGTATGGATGGATGTCTGGATGGATGTATGGATGGATGTTTGTAACTCAATCACGCCCCAACGGCTAAACGGATCTGGCTGAAATTTGGCACAGAGATAGATTATAGTCTGGAATAGCACATAGGATACGTTTTATCCCGGAAAATTAAAGAGTTCCCGCGGGAACAAAAAAACCTCGATCCACGCGTACGAAGTCGCGGGCATCAGCTAGTTACTTATAAGTATGACTGTTTGTTTTTGACATTATTTAGTAACGAAAAAACTCACTTTCTTTCTTTCTATCTATCAGATTATTTTTATTAAAATCAAACTGGTTAAGAAAATTTACCTGAGTACCTACTTACCTACAGTAAAATCTAGCAAGATTATTCAACTTGATCAGGAACTAAACCGTCAAATGTCATTTTGTGATAGATCTATCCGACTAATAATGTAACAGCATGTTTAAAAAAAAAAATGATTTGGTTTCAAATGAGGTGAGAAGGGAAAACATCTCCAAAATACTCTGCACTCAGTACTCAAGTATTTTTAGCCATGACGTTACATTCACGAGACCTTTCCTCGAACTAGTGTTCTCCTGAAAACTAATCAACGCCAGCCATTATAGCATCACGTTCCGTCTTTGCACACACTGAGCCTAAATCACACAACATGCGCGACGGTGATTTGACCAACGCGGCTCCTGGGCATGCTCCTCCTCATTCCTTGTAGGAGTGCCTATGTATTTTCCTTTAAGGAATTGTAGTTAGTATATCTTTCCTGACGTGATTACTCTTTCCAAAAGTATTTTTAATGGGAGATTGTTTTCCCCGATTTCGGTAGGATTTTTGCAACTTGGTAGGTAAGTAGGTAATTGGTAAGAAAAAGAAAGCTTTTGGAAAAATAATTATAAAGGAAATTTCAATAGGTGGCACTAAGCGTCAAAGCGCGCTTTTGCGGTCGCGAAATAAAGATAACAAGAAAAAAATCGACCAGTTGCTCTGTTAGAGCGCGATTGAAGGACATAGCAACAAACAAACCCACTTTCACATAATTTCTAATGATTTCCTAAAAGAGACAAATCTGTACGGTAAAAACTGCACCATGGGGGAAATACCAAGTAACACTTTCACCAACCACAAACTTCTTTATACAAAGAATCATACACGCGTACGCGCGCGTTCAGATTTGATGTACTAGGCTTTTAACATATCTTGGGCCTCGAGGAGAGCGCTCGTCCCCAAGGAATTAACTTCGACAACGCCACAATAGTCCATAATTATGAAATGTGTTGTGATTCCAAAAGGATATGTAATTTTTCTCTCGAGGCCGAACAATGCGAGGCGGTAATGAAAGGAGTCAATCAGTCGGTGTCTGCGAAATACGCCCGCGTTAATTTATGCGCCGCTTGGCGCTCACAGCTCGCTGTTATTCCTTTCTTTTAATGCACGTCCATTGCAGACAAAGGACTATGAACGTGTATTATGAGTATGAGTTATATGAGTGCTAAATTTTAGATTGGTATGTAGCCTGTAGGTACTAGATGTCGCACGAGAGTTTGTCCTCTTGCTCGGGCTTGCTCCATAATACGATAATAGAGATTGCAAAACACTGGAACAATCCATACTTTCTTATATACCTTCATACCTACCTTAGGGACCCGACCTTAGCTGAGCTCTAATTGCCCAGATTTTTGGCTACCTCGCATTTTTTTTGACGAAACACTAGGATGTACCTACCTATATACCTACCATTTCCCTCACAAATACTTAGAAAATCAAATAAAACTGTAAACTGCATCAACAATCGACATTATTCAGTCAGGTATCCATCACCCAATGAATTTTCCCGTATCTTCCGCCGAAGATTTTGACACATCATCATAAGGGTATAGGTACCTACCTTCTATTTCCATGCTCAAAATATTATGCTATGAAGCTGCATGCCTATTATACCTAGGTCATACCTATATAATTGTATCCAACAGAATCAAGCCTTAGGACCGCTTCCAGCAGCAAAAATGGAACTAAATCAATTTAAGAGTCCTTGTGCAAGTGAGCCTTACTGGGTAGATATACTCGTACGAGTCATACGAGATCAAACTTCGATGATGACTTTGGCTTTACTTTGAAGTGAGCTCACGTAGAGTGCACGCGTAAAAGTAACACTTATGCACTTAGGTTTTATCCCGATACGAATTTATAGCGAATGGCATATTATTTACTAGCATTATACGCACAATTTGCGAAGCTGTCGCGAGGCCAGCTATAATTTCCCGATGGCGGGAGATCCATCAATACGCGCCTCGGGCCACGGCCGCTTTCAATTTGTAGGCCGCTCCATCGCCGGCAATTACCGTCGACGGAAGGCCGGCCATCATCGATATATTCGCTTAATAATGCCTAATGACGCTTAATAAAGACAAGAAAATAAAAGTGTGACCATTACAGTCTCTGCCGCTTATTCGAACGGTTAGTTGGTATCGTCGTCATCCGAAAGACGTCCACTGCTGGACATAGGTCTCATGAACTTACCTACTCACCTGTCGTAGTCTTGCATCACCTGAATGCAACGTCTCCATGCATCTCGCTTGATGTATTTCGTCTACCAACTTGGTAGACGGAATACACCAACTGGAGTTGTGCCAATGCTGTACTAAAGCACTCATGTAGTCTCTTCTAAAGGGTTACCTTCCTTATTACTACCTACTGTACTGAAGCTTTTCTCTTCACTGCAAAGCTTCATAAACAAGTTTATTTTCCTTTTCCACGTTTTCAACATAAACTGATTGTAAAATTGAAAAAAAGACGGACCTGCTCTGTTGATAGCTCTTGCAAAATCCGTATCGATATCAGTGCAATTGTTTTTGAGGAAAATTATTATACAGAACAGACAAACAGAAACAGCCCTATACCCTAACTATAAAATAATAACTATTGCTACCACAGAGTATAGGAAAAAAATACAATATATAATATTTTTTCACACAACTCGCTCAACAACGCCCAATTACATGGCCTGTTATCTAAGGTTAAAGTAAGACATTAAATCCCTAGGGTTATAATGTTGTACTGAAATCCCTCCCTAGGGTTATTATGTGATTTGAATTTAGAATTATCGCGCATCTGAAGCAAGATCTGAAGGAAATTCTATTCATTCCAAAGAGGTTTTATTCATAATTCTTATTCCTATATCCATAAAGTCTAATTTCGGTAAGCAGAATGTGTTCTCAGCAGGCGCGGCCAACTCGATTTTCGAAAACCGAAGCCGTGGCGTGGCCCACTAGATAGTAGATTCGCACTGACGACATTTGTTTGTCAAATGGAGTAGGCCACGCCACCTGAAAGAAGTGGTTGTATCGCGAGGTGTGAAAAGTAGAGTATTCACCGTAGGGGTAATGCTGTATTAATCTTGGGCGCCCGTTATTCCCGCGCTACTCTCAGGATTCTAGATGCAACACCCTCGCTACGCTCGGGAGTTACTCTAAAATCCCTCGTTCCGCTTGGGATTTATCCCGGCGCCCGTGACATAATACATCGCATTACCCCCGTGGTGAATAATCTACTATTATTTGTTTAATTAATAATTAAATATCTCTGATTACTAAATCCCAATATTTCTCTGCTCAGTAGCGACTGATGTAGGTAACCTGAAAGCTCTATCAAGGATGTCTTTGCAACCTGAGTTAGAATCGTATACTTTCAATTTTCTATTTTAAAGTGTGATATCTATCTAAAGCATTCACAGTCACGCTAATCTGCAAGCGATTTAAATGCTAGTTATGTAGTTTGATTTTACTTTTACCCTTCCCGCTCCAACTAACGAAACTCCTACTAATAAGAGTGCAAAGGGAGGAAATTGAATATTCGACCTTTCGGATTCAGTACAATCCTTGCCTTTGAGTTTGTAAGGAATTAGTTACTCATCGTAGCTGGAGCTCGAATATTATCACTCCATTACATAATTAGCTTCAATTTAAGCTACTACACCTGCAGGGCGACCGCGTATCTTTTGCATCAATCATTGATACATCGCAATCACCTCTGATTGTTTAACACTCTTCCACTATTGGACGAAATCCATTTACGCAGCAAGAATACCATAAATTCAGCCAATCGGAGGTGATTGCGACGTATCAATGATTGATGCAAAAGATACGCGGTCGCCCTGCTGCACCAGCTACATGGCGGATTCCAAGTATCCCATCCATCCGATATATCTATGCAAGTTTTACAGAAACTCATAATCATCGTTAAATAGAGATGGGTTTCGATTCGAAACCACGAGGGACAGTTGCATAGAAATTAAAGAGCTTATCTTATATAAGGTCAGCTGTAACGCTGGTAAACAATAGGGGTTCTGATTAAAATAAAACATTGATTGTATTTGTTTAGTTTATTAACACTTAGGGCTTCCACCCTGATATGTGTCACTACGTAATATTATGCAAACTGCTCACATCGTCGGCATTTTATTTGTGTTTACCAATAATTAATGAAAAAACATGTAAAGGAACTTGGTATATACAAGATGCATAATTATCGATAATCTTAAAATCGAAAGATAGATTATACCTCCATAATATTATGTGCTGATATCGTATCAAAATCTTGGAATTCGCATCTATCTGACGACCTCGAAAATATCGGAAGCGATCTTTATCTTCATATCAGACATTATTGTTATTTTGATACTGTATTTTGCTAGGTATATTGTTATTAAAAAAAATACACGTAGATAAAATATAAGTTCGCAGAAAACGAAACAATTTTCATAGCAGCAGCACAGCAACTCAAAAATAAAATAATTAATTAAATACTTCATGCTGCCAGAAAAAGCGCAGGCAAAAATGTAAAAATGTATGAAAAATGACACTTAATTTCATTATAGTATTTTATAGATATTTTTATTTCACATTCAAAAAGTGACGAAAATTCTATTGAACTAAAAAAAATAAACCAAATCGAAAAGTCAACAAATGCTATCTTTTTATGTTCCCTAGGTACGGAAGCGACCCCTCCCGGGGCCCTCATTATGAGCTGAAGACGGTCACCGAGGGGGTTTTGGTGGGAAGAAATCCCACATAACCCGAACCCATGTATGTGGTCGGGTATCTCTGGAAGATTTCCCCCCCGTTAACAAACAAAATGGTACAGCATCGACGACACTATTTTTGACTTGTCGATTCAGATTTATTCTTTGTTATTAGGTAGGTAGTACTTAGTAGGTATCTATATGTCACCGTAAGATTGTAAAAACCGTTAGATTATAATCTAACTCGCGAAATTGTAAACTGTCGAATGATTACAATATAACGGATTATTTTTCGGTATATTGTAATCTTTTAGGTTTATTAACCTGGTAGAACCTACGAGTAAGTAAGTAGTGCCGTTATGTCGAACCCTAACCTAACCTACAAGAAAGAGACAAGAAAACGTAAATACAATGAATATTTCAAAAATTGACACTTAAAACATTGAACGGTTCACAATCTTTCGACTGTTTACAATCTAGCGAAAAAAAAAGCGTTAAATTACAATCTTACGGTTTTTACAATCTTACGGTGACATATATATACATAAAATTTTGCTTATAATTTTGTAAATATATCTTATTCAGGAAAGTTACGATAAAAATTCTGCTACTATATAAAATTCCTTCAGAAACAGGGAGAAGACGGTGCGAGCAGCGTTCGCATTGTTTTCTACAGATTACTTTTCAAAAGATCTCTTACCCATTACAAACAACTACGTGATTCTTATATACAGTGCTTACACTACAAAAATAATTTAATCAACCATTATACAATACATACAGTTTCTAATAGGTATAGCTTTCTCAATTTACAAACATAATTTTGAATATTTTATTATTATTCATACACTCAACCCAAAAAAAGTCCCCTAAAATCTTTCTGCTATAAGAATTGATAATAAATAAAAACAAAATGAAGTATATATAATATATCAATAAAAATAATAATCATGATAGAAACCTGTTATTTGTTATAAGAATTTTCTGCAATTAAAATGCTTTTAACAATTTTGTTAGAAGTTAAAAATAGCTTAAAAGGATTTGTTAAAATTTTAAGGTAGGTATAAAATATTCAATATTATGTAGACATTTAATTATACTTATATTTAATGGAATATAAATAGTTATTCTAAAATATACACACATAGTAAACTGTTTATCACTGTTTCCCAAAGTTGCGAAATAATTCATCTAAAACGAAACATAAAAATTCAAAGACAAGTCAAGTATTCAGCATTTTACTTACCTACGCTAGTTTAATAGGAAAGTCAGGAGTATGTCTTTTATTGTTATTAAAAATATTGATATCAGGATACTTTTATTACCAACGCTGGAATGTTAATTTATCAATTCATTTTAATATGTAAATTGGTTCGGAACAATCATACTATTTATATTAACATGTGTTAACTAAACATTTATTTTTACAGGATAGTTACAGAATCTTTGGTTATTGTTTTAATAATTTAACATCTGACAGTTTTATCTGTACACATAGACATATTAATATTTATGAAAATAATGTTCAAATCAATGAATTGCAGAGAATTAGGAAAATACTCTATACAGGTAACTGTATCCTAAATTGATCTAAATATACAATTATAATTAATATTCGGGTAGGAACCTTCAAATTACAAACATATAACTAATGTCAACTAGATACCGAATTCCACAAACATCTTAGATTTAATAGGTACATTTATTCACTTATTAATTTTTCTAGTCTTCAATTATACAATTTTTCACAGCACTGGGTATTTATAGTTCGGAAAAAGTTTTTGCCACTTCTTATAGTAATTAAATGACTTGCTGAGGTTTTGAAACAAGTGAATTTGAATTTTACATTGGGTGTCGCGGTGACGGCACGTGGTCTGATCTCGATGGAGGTGCAGATGGGTGCGCGGGAGGGGGGTACGGGCAGTACCGTACAGGGGCAGGAGGTTTCTGCAGCCAGAAGTCTGGTGGTAAAGCCAGGGGCTGGGGCCAGGCGGTGGGCCAGCCGCGGCCTCCAAGCGCCAGTAATTGCAAAGCTGGCGGAGTTCTTGCCCAAACTGCACGTTTCTCCGCTTCTTCCTCGCTGGTACCAGTCGCTCCTGAGTAGAGTCGTAATGGAGATCGAAGCAACTGCTGCTCCATTAGCATCAACTCCATTGGGTCCCTGGAAATAAAGAGAATGAACGTTTATCATCTGGTTTCATGTTCAGGTAAGAAATTGTTCTATTATTAGAACTATTATAATTTAATCAATATTATATATCTAATATATAATATTGATTAAATTATTGAGTCCAGTTGTGTTTATCACCATCTCTAAACGAAACTAAAATGACAGCTCTAAACTTAGTGCTGCCCCTTTCCGTAGGGAATATTATGCAAGGCATAGCATTATAAATAGAGTCATTTTAGTTTCGTTTAGAGATTATGCTACGCAGAATTGGCCACACGTCTTGTCTGTGTAAACGTAAAGTTAGCTAAAATATTTTATGAACGACAGAGATAGTTGATAGCGGATCCAGAATAAATAATTTCACAGAACATACCGAGGAAAAGGAAGAGAGCACTCAGATTTAAGTCGTAGAACGTAAATAGTTGTATTTAACACTATTGCTAAGTTTCTGTTTACCTACTGGGTAGAGAGTTCTGCGAAGTTCACGTTTAGCGAGTTCGCATGTTCGTTAGCTTTCAACGGGCCGTGGTCTATAAAATTTACTTCGGAGAATTTCTACGAACATAAGAACACCTACCTACATGTTTTTGGTTGTCATAAAAAATAAAAAGTATACTTAGTTCGCGCGCGAGTTGAATGCATAGCAAATGTCACCATACATTTACTCTGCATTCAACTGGCGCGCGAGGTTTGGCCATAGTCTACCATGCTGTGCAATGCGGATTGGCAGACTTCACACACGTTTGACAACATTAGGCTTGCGATGTTTTCCTTATATATATATATATATATATATATATATATTCCTTATATATAGATAGATATATCGTAAAACCGAGGATCGAATCTCCGACCACCCGAATAGTAGGCCGGAAGTCCAAACCACTACGCTATCAAATCGAGGCTAGGCTGTCGAGAATATTAGAGGCCATATTAGTGTTTAATTCCTGTTTCGGTTCTCACAACGAATGAATACAGTTCCGCGAAGCCCGTGTTTGGCAGTTTGTACTTGTGTTCGTTGGCTTGCAGTGGGCCGTGGTCGCGCCCTATAAAACGCGCTTCGCAGAAAGCTGCAGCCACCGACAGGGCACCAGGCACGTGTTTTCGAAACTCATAAAACGTTATTGCGCTCATTAAATTAAGGTGGGTATTAAGTTAAAAACAATTTTAGATATAATCCATACTAATATTATAAATGCGAAAGTTGCTGTCTGTCCGTCTGTCTGTCTGCTACGCTTTCACGACCCACCTGTTCAACCGATTTTGTTGGAATGTGATACCGGGATTGGTTGTATGCCTGGGAAGGACATAGGCTATTTTTTTTCCCGGAAAATTAAGGAGATCCCGCGGGAGTCAAATAACTTAATCCACGCGGACGAAGTCGCCGGCATCATCTATTTATTTATACTTTTACATAAAATTCATGAAGTACCTACCTACTTTTGCACAACCGCCGTCATCGAAACCCTTTTAAAAATTATCCTCATATTGTACCATTCAATGCTTAATTAGTTTTTTTCAATACAAGTTAGAACCAGTAGAACCTGATTTCCTAAGCCATGATAGAGTTCACATACCTAACATAGCTTTAACTTAGCTTGCATGAAATCATTGATGTAGAATTTTAGCACCTAATGAAATAAATATTTTTGAATTTGGCAATAAGTCAGAGATTTTACATAATTTTTGATTAGTGTCTAACTACTACTGCATTATATGTTTTATAATTTAATGCTTTAAAATTATGCATTTCTGATTCCCGAGCACATCGTAACACCTTGTTTTCAAAAACAACCTTGCCTTACTACTGTCACTGTGCTACTGTATTAAACTAAGGAATAAAACAGGTATGCCTATATCTACTCACTTAGTATATCTCAGTTATTATTAACGGCGTCTGAGTTTTGAGATATGAGGCTGAGCGGCAAATGAGCGTGACGATACCAGATTTGAGATGAGGCTCGAAATTGGCATGACATCACGAGATGCCGTGTCGAATTTAATCTATCACCGAAGCGGCTGCGGGCGCCGGTGCACAGGTAGAACGCGTAAAACCGAAGTGGGTATGTAACTGGTAATTATTTTTTATTTCATCATATCGATAATAAATAGTTTAATGGTTGTTTGTAGCTTCAAATCTATATCTACACTAATATTATAAATCCAAAAGTTTGGATGGATGGATGAATGGATGGATGTCTGTAACTCAATCACGCCAGAATGGCTGAACGGATTTGAATGAAATTTGGCATAGAGATAGATTATAGTCCCGAATAACACATAGGCTACTTTTATCCCAGAAATTTAAGAGTTCCCGCGGGAAATAAAATAACTTCAATCCAGGCGGGCATCAGCTAGTCAAATTGTTATATAATTCACAGAAAATACAAATGAAAAAGACGAGCAAAGCCAGTGCGAAGCGAGATTGAATTTTAGTAATGAACGGTACAATGAAAAAAGGGGAATAACCTGTTAAAATATTGTTAGATTATTACTTTTCATTTCTAATCGTATAGGTACTATCTTCACAATATTGTATATCGAAATATGTACCTACTCAGAATTCTATAATTTAATATAAAAAATTCTTTTTAAACAACCGACTTCAAACTCCCGCGCCAACTTTACAACAACAAGCACACGTTATACAAAGTACTTATTTTATTGTTGTTGAATTATTATATTATTTTAAAAACAGCTCGACCGATTTCGATAAAATTTATATGGGACCACTTGGGAAGTATGCCCTTTCAAATAAAAAAAGAATCATCCAAATCGGTTCACCCAGTCAAAAGTTCTGAGGTAACAAACATTAAAAAAAAAAAAAAAAAAGACGTGTGGCACTCGGAGACTGCCGCGGTAAAGCTATTTATTGCATAGCATTTTTCCCTATGTTCCGATATACACTGAGAGCACTGTTCAGTGCTCTTACTGGGGAGAAATTCGTTCCGCTATGGAGTGACAGTATAGTGCCGCAGTATCCTAGGGAAATATATGACGTCATAAATCGTCGCCATTTTTGTACTGTGAGTACTGGCGTTTTCGAGGTAAGGTGCTCTCAGTGCTGACTGCGTTCCGTTTTAAACAGTGACCAGTGTAGCTAACTATAAAGGAACGGTTTCGCAGTATACTAAATTGACGTCACACCTTACAGTGCTCGCAGTGTATTTTGGAACATACCCTTTATCAACTTACCTAACACTTTGGTTGCTATGACTACCCGCGTTGCTGACTTCAAATTATTGAAAATAAAAAGACCATTTTTATGAAAAGATGATTTGGAATATAAAGGCGAAATATAATATAATAAATCAGTGGTATAGTTGTAAAGTTTGATTTGACCATAATACTCGACCGTAGAATAAGATTTGACCACTAACCTATTAGTTACCTATTCAAGTTTCAACAGCAATAATTTGAACTGTGGTGGGCCACATAAATTATTTCTGTGGTGGCAATTTCCTACTATCTTAAATATGATTAGCAGGGCGCGCACATACTATACTTACGTTTTTAGGGTTCCGAAGCCAAATTTGGCAAAAACGGAACCCTTATAGATTCGTCATGTCTGTCTGTCTGTCCGTCCGTATGTCACAGCCACTTTTTTCCGAAACTATAAGAGCTATACTGTTGAAACTTGGTAAGTAGATGTATTCTGTAAACCGCATTAAGATTTTCTTACAAAAATAGAAAAAAAACAATAAATTTTGGGGTTCCCCATACTTAGAACTGAAACTCAAAAATTTTTTTTTCATCTAACCCATAGGTGTATCTATGGATAGGTCTTTAAAAATGATATTGAGGTTTGTAATATCATTTTTTTCTAAACTGAATAGTTTGCGCGAGAGACACTTCCAAAGTGGTAAAATGTGTGTCCCGTAACTTCTAAAATAAGAGAATGATAAAACTAAAAAAAATATATGTTGTACATTACCATGCAAACTACCACCGAAAATTGGTTTGAACGAGATCAAGTAAGTAGTTTTTTTTTAATACGTCATTAATCGTAAATCTCAATTTACCTTTCATTCAATCAACTTAAATATTAAAAAAAAACATTTAATTTAAAACTTACTACAGGTTTGTACGGAACCCTCGGTGCGCGAGTCCGACTCGCACTTGGCCGGTTTTTTATTATATTTTTAATTCGTCAGAATGTGAGGATATTATGTCGTGTCGTTTCGGGTGCTATGGGGGCGTTAATGGGGTATTTATTATGATCTCGGTATCAGCGGTAATGGCCGACACTCGCCGCCAAATTACAGGGCGGCGCTCTAAGAGGCCGGCGAGGAATTGCGAGTGGTGTTATCGATATCTGGTTTTGTCGATATCGATTTTGTTTTATTGATAGTGAATTATTTCATGGGAAAAAAGTAAATGCTTATGTGTAAGATAATGCTCTTGTGGATTTAGGTTTTAAAAATCCCAGAATTAGGTATGTGCTCATTGATTTTAATTAATGAGTTGGGATAAGATGTACTTTAGGTCCTCAGGTCTGTAACGATCCTCATGTAAAAATTGTGTCGATCTGTTGCTCTGTTTCGGCGTGATTGAAGGAAAATTCAACAAACAAAAACTTTCGCACTAATAACACTAGAACTAAATCTAGATAGGATTACCAGAAAGCTCTTCGTAGTTACAACGTTAATAATAATAATAATTATTACTAATAAAGAGAGAGAGAGAGATTATTACTATCGATATAATTATATTTATGAGACGAATTTAAGGACAACCCTATTCGAGATATGGGAATTTAAAACGACTATCCCACACGTCTCTCAGACGGATTGGTAACAACAGATGGCTGTAAATAGCAAATTATCGAAAACGTAAGTATAGAAATTAGAAGTATACGATAGACAGTAGAATTCCCTAACTGATAGACAACTGCTGGACATAGACTCCTTGATATATACAATACATGCCCAGCAGTTACTTATTTAATACAGTTCCTTAATCTTCTATTTAACTTCCGGTTCTAACCCACATCATCATTTTTCATGAGATAGCCTGTATCTTGGCGGAGTCTAAACAGAATACTTATTAAATGTGTGTGAATCGTCTACAATTAGACTAATGCGTGCCGACAAAGACTATTACAAAAACTTGGTTGATTAAATGGGGGGGCGTACCTTATTAATTAATACCTGAAATGCCCCCCATTCCCACACTTATGCCGATTTATCACACTTATTGTCTGGCCATTTCGGACGTCAGCGAAGGAAGTCGTTAAAGAGTCGCTCATTTGAAAATCTTAAATGAGCTTGGTATTAATGAAAGGAAAACGTTTTAAAGACACGTACTCGTAAGTGGTAGAAAAGTTACGCATATTATTATTATTGTCTAATGCTTTCATGTTATGAACTTGGAAATTGGACCATATACTGCTTAAACGACGCGATGGTAGTATACCCCTGTCTGATTATATTAGGTAGTGTAGGATTATACGCCAAAATAGTTAACCGTATCAATATCCTCACGCGTGTGTCTTGATTTTTCTTAGGGATTACATTATGCCCCAATCTCGAGGCACGCTGTGTCTTGAGGTAATCTTTGAAACATTATCTTTGCGCTCATATTAATGAAAATTGAAGAGAACACGTACCTACATCCATTTAGGTAGCCAAGGTTTGCTTCAAGCCGAGGCAGCTCGTACCCGAGACTGTTCAAATGATACGAGGTTTTAGTGAATCGCTCACACAGTTGCTTTATTGTACCTGATATTATACCTACTTAATCTATATTACCGTAAGTACTACAAACAATAACATTAACACAAATATGGATTCTCAAGGTTATCTTGAATCGCCCTGATCATCTGATGTATACGAAATCGCAACCAATAGGAATGTGTAGTCAAATTATTAAGCCATCACGGCTCTCAAAATATAAAAAAGAATTAAAAGCTCGATATATAACATCGGACGGATCTTTTAAAAACTTTTAAGTTTTAATTATCTATTTTCCATTCATGCTAGGAACGGTAGCGAAGGAAGCCGCGGTAATGCATCGATAGCATCTCAAAATGGCCGTCAATCTCGCTCGGGCTATCAACGTGTATCAATTATTATTACAAAGTGCCTACATTTAGTTCCAGTAGCATACACTGACGCGTCCATTAAGTACTCTATTAATAGGTTCAAGGAACTGATAATCGCTTAATGAAAAAGTTTATTGAACCATCAAATCTTCGATGGCAATGACGGCTTGTATCGGTAAAATAAAATAAAAAGCCTATACGGTGTGAGCTTTCAACTTAGCCTATACTTGCTTATAGTATCTATGGCTAAAGCGCCATAGATACTACGCGTTTGACTGACCGACAAAGCATATTTTATAACGTCAAAAAGTTACGATTGGCTATGAACTTGACAAAGTTAAGTTACTATAATCTTTGTATATACCTACCTACCATAGAAATTTTCTTCGTCAATGCAGTCTTCTCGATACATAACTCATAATTTTCCCAGCTACATTGACATTATTTTCATGTTTTGAGATTGGAACTACAAAACTTTGCAATAAATAAATCATATTTCTTCATAAAACTACAGCATGAATCTGCACTGCGCCAGGTTCCCATTATTCATTTAGTTATAGCGACAATATTAACACCCTAACTGCAGGTTAAGAACACATTTTAAAGTGTTCCGTATAATTCCGATTTCCACTCATTAAGTCAAAGTCGAGCCGTCCGGTCCGAGGCGAGAATTTGCCGGAGGCTTAAATCGCGGGACGCGGGCGTTCCCATGTGGCTCCTACCTTTGTTACTTCTCTCGCATTCATCTTACCTTGATTTTGTAATGTTTTTATTTTTAACCCTTTTTTTTATTTTTTTACTGTTATAAAGTAGATTTGAAGTTGTTGACATTTTCTTGTGTATTGGTGCGGCATAATTTATTATTATTGTTTATTATTAAGTTTTTATTATTTTATTTTATTTTTTATTATTTTACGGTTTGACGTTTGTTTGGTGATATTATAAGAAGGGCAAATCGTGTATTATATTCATAGATATAATTTGCTATACACAGTATACCTATCATTATTGTAGACGCTTTTTTTTCGCAGTCATAGAAGTACCTACTTGGTACCTACTCGCCATAAAGAGTCAGGAACCTCAGAGGGTATTTGAGGTAATCTGAGGGTGAGCCAATTGGCCCTAGTATCACAGAAACCTATGTGATATCTATGTATAGTCATTCCAATAGTTCATACATCGTCCAAAGTCCAAAGGTTTTATGAACCTGGCTTTGGCTTGAGGTGCCTTGATATCACATGGTATTCAACAAGTAAACCCTAGCGCTTTGCTGTGCTAGTAAATCAGGGCTCGACAAGAGTAGAGACAGAGGATGTGCTTTAGTGTCTCCACCCTCTAATAACAGAATCTGCAGACTGTGGTTTCATAATAATGTATTCAGTGTCTAGTTATTACTTCGGGATCACATGTTCAGAGTTCGGTGGAACGCGGTATCGTGGTAGGGGCTTGGTGCGGCGTGTGGAAACAGCTCACGTCAACAGCGCGCGAGCCGGCGGCGTCGGCGCGCGTAATCACAGGGCCCACTCCTCATTATGCCCTAAACGACAAATTAAAGCGCATTTCTATTATCTGCCCATCGTCGGTGATGCTCGGACCGGTTCCATGATAACTTGCTCCAAAAATGCTCCGTGTTCAACCGAAGCGATATTATGTGCAGAAACTTATGCACGTTTAAAAACAGCTGGGCTGTTATGATGAATTCATTGGTCTTTTGAACGTAATACGAAAATATTAAAATGCTATTTTTCAAGTCAGTGTATAATTTTTTAAGAGTTGGAGGTTAATTTATTATTAAATTGCCCAAGCATTTATCTACAGTTTACAAGTATATTATTATCAGCTAAGTAGGTAGGTAGTTTATACATCAAAGTAAAATACCGGATACCTGGTTGGATTAATGTCTGAAACTGGCCTTATCAGCCCAAAGGTACCTCATGCTCATCATAATACTCAAATTAAAAAAAAAAAAATGTATAGCATATCATAAGATAGTGGCCGCGATTCAGTTTTAAAATTCGAGTGGGAACTCTTTAATTTTCCAATATTATATCAACTACACCCACGCAAAAGATCATGTCGATCTGTTGCACTGTTGGAACGTAGTAGAAGAAAGAGTCAACAAACCATAAGATACCCATTAGATAGAAGGACTGAAGGATGACCATTGATTAGTAACTCATTCTAAGGATGAGTAATTATTTTGTGGGGGTGCCTATTCTTAGCTATAAGAACCTTTATTATTATAATGTTATTCTTTACCTAGTGTTACCAGTAGTTACTAGGTACCTACCGTACGAAAATATCGTAGGATCTACGAGGACGAGCTAAGTTTCGACCTTGTTGCAGTATATTGCCTTTACCTTTAGCACTGAAGTATTTAAAGCCTCTACATTTTTTAGGAATATTTCTATATCATATTTGCATAACGTTATCGATTACTTGTCAAACTCTTGACCAATGCTGGCCAGATATTTTGTAGAGGTAGATTTATCTCTGACTTAAATATACGGACTAGTGACGTGACATAAATTAGAATCGATAGAAACTATCTGGTCACATAAATTATTATTTTAGTTATCTATTTGTTGATAAATTATTAGTTCATATCAGAAAGCTAAATCAGACCAGATAAAATTTTGAATAGGTTACTCCGAATAACAATTTGACTTTGATTAGGTTGGAATTTCACTAAGTAAAATGTGTTTAGGTAAGTAAAGGTTGTGCACACCTTTAGATCCTATATAAATTTACTAGATGATGCCCGCAACTTCTTCCACGTGTATTAAGTTTTTTTGATTCCCGCTTGATTTTCCGGGATAAAAAGTAGCCTATGTCCTTTCCCGAGATGCAACCTATCCCTGTACCAAATTTCATCAAAATCGAGATGCGTGAAAGAGTAGCAGACAGACAGACAGATAGACACACTTTCGCATTTATAATATTAGTATGGCTGTATGGATATGGATAATTATTATTATTCATTCTTATCATTTCTTCGTGTTATTCTTACTCTGGGTGGTTAATTTTGTTTTTTCGTACGTCCAAGCATCGCCTGATTAAAATTCTGTTGCTAATAAGATACCCGCTGCATAGCATTAGCAACAGAATAGATGCATATCTATTCTCCTTTTTTGGCTGGTTGTGTACTTAGGTAGGCAGGTAGGTAGGTAGGTACCTATTGTCTGAAGTAACATCTATTCAAAGTAAACTTAAATAGAGGCTACATCCATAAACACTGATACCTAATTACGTACCTATCCCTGACAGCTGATAACATCTCAACCAATACATAAATAAAATATTCCCGAATTGTTTACGGCTAAATAATAAATAGGCACCCTTTAGCCCATATAAATTGCAAATTAGAGCAATAACACAATCGCCATAAATTCCGAAACATTTTATAGCCATAAACTTATTTTTTGCGAATCGATTGAGTCGCGATAAGGGGGATAACAACATCCCTAAATCTGCTCCGATCGGCGTAGCATCGGCTGCAATCAGATGAGGCGCGTTTTTGATCTTTTATTCATGCAAAAGCCGCCACGCAAATTGCAGGGCGGTCGACCTAATGCCTTTCAACTGTTGCTAATAACCTGCCAATTTATCAAATTCGCCTGCAGCAGTATCGGCCTGTAGGGTTCGTGTGAGATTTTAAATCTCGCCAACGTTGATAGATTTCGATCGTTGAAACACACACTCGTATATGTACTACACTTGCACAGAGTCAAAAGGATTTGTGTATTTTTTTTTTCAATTCATTATAGGCTTACGCTTGACCACAATCACACCTGATGGGAAGTGATGATGTGGCCTAAGTATATAAGCTCAACTACAATAATTACAGCTAGCGTTTTAAGCGGCAATCTTGTGAAATGAAAATAAGTGATAGTGACTCGCTCCCATATGCCACGGTGCCTTGACGTAGTCGTTTAACGGGGCAAATGAAACTTTTTCACACAGATCAAGTCTCATTTGCTCCGGTAACGGCAACTTACGAAAAAAGCATACCAGGGTCTTAGCTCAGGGTATAATGAAAAAGATTTTATTAAAATATATTGAGTGCATGTTTTTAAATCAAGGTCAATTCGGTCCATATTACTCTGATCACTGATGCCATATTATGATTCGCTAGAATTCTATCAACGTTGACGAAATATAAAATCTTATACTAACCTACTGGCTACACGAACGCGTGGTCGTCACTCTCGCGTTTTGTGAGTAATTGCTGCTAATTTGAGCAAAAATAATAGGTGTGGAAATTATACTGAACGGGGTTCTAACATAATAAGCTAAAAATATAAGTTTTTTTTTGCAAAACGATATAAAGTATAAGTGTTAAGATGATGGTTTTTAAAGCTGCATTAGTTCAATTATATAAAAAGCTACATAAGTAATATTGGAATAACACCAAGTTATATGTATGTCACCGTAAGATTGTAAAAACCGTAAGAGTGTAATCTAACGCTTTTTTTTTCGATAGACTGTAAACAGTCGAAAGATTGTGAACCGTTCAATGTTTTAAGTGTCAATTTTTGAAATATTCATTGTATTTACGTTTTCTTGTCTCTTTCTTGTAGGTTAGGTTAGGGTTCGACATAAATCTACCGAAAAATAATCCGTTATATTGTAATCATTCGCCAGTTTACAATTTCGCGAGTTAGATTATAATCTAACGGTTTTTACAATGTTACAGTGACATGTATAAGTAATCTTATACGTAACTTACCTAATATTGGACCTGTTTAAGACTTAAATTTGTGGATGAACACAAAACAACGGTCATTATCATTTTCATCTCAACCCACTGCCGGCCCTACCTAACTATGCACCATTGGACGGGGTCTCTTAGAATGCGAAGGTTTTTGGGCATCGCCCACCACGCGGACTAAGAACGGGTTGGCAGACTTCACCCACCTTTGAGAACAAGTATGCAGGACTCTCAAAGAATTATGGTTTCGTCATTTTTCAATTCATTATGTTTCATATCCTCACGATTTGTTTTCAACGTTAAAGCAAGCGTTATCCATTTAATTTCTTTAATAGTAGGTATTATCTCGTGTATACCTATGTCACCGTAAGATTGCTAAGGCCGTTGGATTGTAATCTAACTAGCGATATTGTAAACTTTCGACACATTACAATTTAACGCAGTATTTTTCGTTAGATTGTAAATCGTTCTGTTAGATATATAAACCCGATAAAACTTAGGTACCCGGCCTACGGCCTATCTGGTCATTTATGTCGAACCCTAACCTAACCTACAAGAAAGAGACAAGAAAACGTAAATACAATGAATATTTCAAAAATTGACACTCGGACCATTGAACGGTTTACAATCCGTCGACAGTTTACAATATCGCTAGTTGGATTACAATCTAACGGTTTTTGCAATCTTACGGTGACATAATTACACAGAAGTGCGTGCGCGAGGGCCATCGTCTGAACTCTGAATCAATGCCATCACCGCTTCATTAGTGTAGATCCATACTAACATTATAAATGCAAAAGTATGTCTGTCTGTCTGTCTGTCTGCTGCTACGCCGACCGATTTTGAAGAAATTTTGTACAGGGTTAGATTCTATCTCAGGGAAGGACATGAAGGACTACTTTTTTATCAAAACCCTTTTACCTACCAAGGGTTCTTTTTAATCGACCACGCGGACGAAGTCGCGATAAGAAAATTTTCATTCTCACCTGTCGAAATCAGTTAGTCTCGAAGAATCCCGGAAGCCTTTCGCGAACGGATTGGAATCGATCTTCAGTTTGGTGATCAGCTGGTTCTGGTACGCCGTGACCGCGGTGAAGACTGTCTCCGGGAAGATGAACGTCCTGTGCTGCTCTCGGGACAGGTCGGTGATGGGACCGCCACCGTCGCGGACCTTAACTAGGTGTATGCGGGGTTGATACCGGTGCATGGAGTTTAGGACGATCTGTAAAGGAAGATTGGGATGATTAAGAGTGTAATACCTATTATTAATATAGCTATTTATGCGAGTGGGTGGTACTTCACATTAATTATTTCCCAGTCATAATATTTTTAACTAGATGATGCCCGCGACTTACCGCGATGCCTCGTGGACTACGATTTTTTGATTACCGCGGCAGCTCTTTAATTTTCCGAGATAAAAAGTAGCCTATGTCCTTCCCCGGGATATAAGCTATCCCTATACCAAATTTCATCAAAATCGGTTGAACAGATACATTTTTTGATTCCCGCGGGAACCTTTGAATTTTCCGGGATAAAAAGTAGCCTATGTCCTTCCCCGGGATACAACTTACCCCTGTACCAAATTTCATCAAAATCGGTTGAACAGATGGGCCGTGAAAGCGTAGCAGACAGACAGACAGACAGACAGACAGACAGACACACTTTCGCATTTATAATATTAGTATGGATTAGGTGAATATGAAATATGGCCGGTTTCTGAATTAAGCATTCAAGCAAAAGCAGCAAGTTCCAACTCTCAAACCTTACACAATATCAATTCAGAAACAAAAATTTGTTTAATTATTAGTCCTTAAGTAGTCTTTGAGACAGACTCAACATGAAATTCTCAATTCAGAAACCGGCCGATAGAATTATTCTAAAACCATTAGGTACACATAATCAATAATTTGGTTCCGTGAAAGCGTAGCAGACAGTCAGACAGACTGATACACTTTCGTATTTATAATATTAGTATGGAGTACTTATAGACTATCGAGTCGTCATCTTAGGTAAGTACCTTTTTACCTTACTACTCTTAGTAGTTAGCTCTTTTTACTAATATAGCTATACCACGTTCTTACTAGGTACCTACTCTAAAATTTGTTAAGTCACTTTTTTATATTTATAGCCGAATTCTTACAGTAGGTACGAGTAGCTCATTCGTAGAGAATTTGGTTAAATTTTTACCTTAAAAGACTCAAAAGTGAGTCATTTAGGGCCAAGACCTACTTAGGTAGGTACGTAAATCAAATACCTGTGCACAAACATACAAACAAACGCACAACCTCTTAGGGCAAACACACCGTCTCCGTTCCGTCGTGGGTAAAAAGAAAATAAAACATCAAAGCCTAATTCTGTATGCTCCAAACAATTACTCGATCCTATTTTCTTGTCAAATTAATTAACTTTATCTCTATAATGATAGTGTCGGTGATTTCTCATCACTACATTGTAATTAATTGGTAGACCGATGTGACGTGCGATAGTGGCCGGCACCCACTGCCCACTGACACTAGAGCATAGCGAATAGGGGTGTGCTGAATGCTGATGGTCGTCTCTGAATAACTGTAGTCGAACTTTAAAAATCGACTACGATCAGGTTTTAAGACGACGATGACTGTTTTCAATAATATTAGCTGAATAGAAATTGGTCTACTGATACCAGCATACCACTAAACGATGTGCTGATCGAGATTTCCTGGCTAAAATGAGATGGCTTTGAACTGCCCACTGACACTAGCATGGCGAATAGGGGTGTGCTGAATGGTTATCGTCGCCTCTGAATAACTGTAGTCGAATAATAATCATATTACACTACTACAATTTACATTTACATATTACATTACTATAATCGGGTTTTAAGACGATGACGACTGTCTTCAATAATACTAGCTGAATATAAACCCCTGAGTATAAGCTGAGTATAAATTCCCTCTCTCCTATGAGAGTGGAGGCCTGTGTCCAGCAGTGGGACGTTAATGGGCTGTAGTGGTGGTGGTGGAATATAAATCGGTCTACTGACACTTGCATACCACCAAGGAAGTGTACCTGATCGAGATTTCCTGACTAAAATGAGATGGCTTAATATAAACAAGATTGATTGAATTATTTTCATTTTTGTGCATTAAGTTATTCGTTGTTTATAAAAACATCAAGATTAATTTGAATAATTTAGGTATATATTCAACTGTTTATAGTTGACGTTTTGTAGTCGAGTTTGTCACGACATCCCTATCAGCTAGCACTAACATTCGCTAGTGATGTTATAATTAACGTTTGTTAATGAATTTGAATGCCTACTCACTTTTATTACATAATTATTGCGTTCGTTTAAATAGCGCCGATTCATTGTGCGGTGCTGCTGTGAAGCGTTATCTCATTATTAAGGTGTTTGGGGGTTTCCTAATTACTTTAATAGGTACGTTCTGAACATCCGTCTCTCTGTGGACTTATTATCATATTAGGCAACCACTATTCACTATTCTTTTTGGAACTTTTAATTAGGTATTGAGTTAATTAAAATTAAAATCCTAAAGAAAAGTATAGGTAGGTAGATACCTAATTGGGCACTTATATAGAGGCTAGGCTTTCGTAGACCTACGTTCACACTTCACAGTTGACAAAAGAATGTTAGGTAAGAATTAAGGTCATTATGACAAGGTAGTATTTAATATTAAGGTACTAAGCCCGCGACTTCGTCAGCATAGATTCTGGTTTTTAGGTTCCCGCGGGAACTCTTTATTTCCCGGTATATATTTTAGACTTTAATCTATCTCTGGGCCTAATTTCATCCAGATCAGTTCAGCTGTTCCGGCGTGATTGATTAACAAACATCCATCCATCCTTTCGCATTTATAATTTTAGTATAGATACTTACCTACATGTCTGTATATTCAAACTAAAGTTTAAATTGGGATGAATTGGAATTTTATACAATTAAAATAGGTAGGCATCTTATAGTAGACATATAAGTATAACATTTTTAAATGCAATCCCGATTTTAGTTTGCCTTAGTAGATACCTACTTACCTTACCTCAAAAATAGTTAGTCTTATACTATAGCTACTACACTTGGCTAAACCTGGAACATAATCCCTGGAACACCGTGGCTCGGGCGATAATTCACTAAAAGACGCAGGTGTGAAATTTAAGGCCCCGTAATGACAACAGCCCCGCCCCGCTTCACACTAAATACAGACTCGGACTTTAAAGGTTAATGATTTTATCTGTTAATATTTTGACTTTTATTTAACTAACTTAGGATTAGGTACAGTCATGTTCTAAAATTAGCTAAGTGCAACTTAATAATAATTTAGTTCGAAATTTCGAATCAGGAATCAGCTTTACTAATCCTAAAAATATAAATTCAATAAGCCGATTAAACACTTTAGTTTCATATTTACTACTTTATTAAAGCTTTTTTAAGTTGATAATTTATGTAGGTATCATAAGTAGGTAACTATACAGCTACCTATATCCATACTAATATTATAAATGCGAAAGTGTGTCTGTCTGTCTGTCTGTCTGCTACGCTTTCACGACCTAACTACTCAACCGATTTTGATGAAATTTGGTACAGGGATAGGTTGTATCCCGGGGACGGACGTAGTCTTTTTATCCCGGAAAATTTAAGAGTTCCCGCTGGAATTAAAAAACATCAATCCACGCGTCTATATTATACCTATTAACTATCTTATTCTTTTTTTGATAGGTTAAATGGATATTGATTACCAAATTGGTAAATTAGTATGTTTTCTCTCTATAGTGTGTCGGTGTGTCAAGTGTGTTTTTTGTTGGTTTGTCCTACAATCACGCCGCAACGGGGCAACGGATCGACGTGATTTTTGGCATGGGTATAGTTGAGGACCTGGAAACTCACACTAATTTTTATCCCGGAAAATTAAGAAGTTCTTGCGGGAATAAAAACTTAAACCACGCGGTCGAAGTCGCGGGCATCAGCTAGTATATCTATAACTAAGAAAAAAACTTTTTACACAATAAAGGTTACCTAACTGACAAATTGTAGATATTACTACTAGTCAGAAGTTAGGTACGGGACCGAGATCAAAGACACTTATAACCATTCTAATCTCTACAACTGTGGATAGAACTCTACCTACGTTGGCGACGACATGGGGATCCTCGCCCCTCATGTAAGATGTTATAGGATATTAATCTTTAACATTCTAAGAACAAGGTATTATATGGCTTGATGGAAAAAGAGCAGCTATAATTGCGGTGGGGGGCGGTGGGAGGGCCGTGGGGAGGAGCAGAATGGCGGGCGGAGGGGGCCATAACGTGTTAGACCGTTGAGATGGCGACACGTCTCCGAGCTAAAATCAATTTATTGTTCAAATAGTTTTAGTTTATAATTTTTCTATATTCCTATTGATAGGAAGAAGACTGAAACCAGAATCGAAATCCATTTCCATATCGTATAAAATGATAATAATTTATAGGTATATTATTGGCACAGAAATTATATGGAGAGGTCAACGTTCTTAAAATATCTCAATAAAATTAGAAAAATCTCTAAAATTATCTATGCTATAAAATTTTAATTGCTGCAGTATGATGTAAAATTTGACAATTCTTGTAGATTTGTGTCAAATTGTATGCGTTATAATATATTTTGCGCCTAGTTGCGTTTACAATGCTATTTAATCAGGGCCCAGGTGCACGGGCAGGCAATCTACCAGCGAGCCGACTCAATGTCAATAAGCCGTGCGTCGATATTTCGATTAGCGCGCGAGGCCGCGGATTACCGCGGATTTTCGCCTCCACACCGCCACGGCGACAAATTACCCCATTTGTAGCTATCTACCGCGCACCGGTGTTGCCTCAACTTGCGTATTATTTAACCTGTATCACCTAAGTACCCAGATACCTACCTAGATAACTTTTGCTACACAGTAAGAGAAAGATAAAAAAGTCCGCAAAGACTAGCTTTAAACTATCTCCTCCAGGCAATCTTAATTATGAATAAAATATCTTATTGAGGGGACCGGGAATAAACCAATTAAATGTAGGTATAAACTATAAAGGATTGATATCTATTTATTAAAGCTAGATGCAACCAATCTTTAAGCAGATGGACTATGAAAGCGTAGCAGACTGACAAACGCACTTTTATAGTATAAGTATGGGTTTGTCACCAAGTTATACAAACCTCACCCGACATCAAACTTTGATACCTCCATAAAAGCTTTGATTAATACTCAAAAATTAATCAATGCAAACAAGGTCGTTAGCGTTACAAAATCTTAATTATCATCCCATTGCTTATGATTTAATGGCTACGCGAACAAATATTACATTATTATTGATATTTAATGATGAAAATATTAATAAGCACGAAAGATTTCTTGATAAAAGTTTAATGTTATTCAAACTGTCAGTTACCCACTAAAAATAATGAATATATTTATGCAAACATCGTTTGCCCATACAATATGGGATGTCAACAGATTCAACGGAAACTCGGCGTGGGCGAGCACACTCGCGCTCGCAAATCCTATTAATCATTTTGTATAAATATTATAACAATTTTATTAAAATGTCTACCACTTTTGATAATTTGCTTTTTATGTCGACCTCAAATGTCTCTCACCTGTTGAGTGTAATATCTGAAAAAACATATTAGATATCGTCGTCGTCGTCGTCGTCGTCTCAACCTATAGACGTCCACTGCTGGACGAAGGTCTCCTGCATAGATCGCCACAGAGCACGGTCTTGTGTACTCATTAACAATGTCGAGTGCAGTGTTCTCAACTAACACTGGGTGGGGCCGAACATGTGCATTGGACATGATCTTCGTCTTACTCATGTTCTTTTTTGGCCCACCTGTTGAGAAACTCTGCTGAGGTCATTGACCATTGTGTTAAGGTCTTCCAGAGTTTCTGCCATAACAACTATTTCGTCGGCAAACCGCAGGTGTGTGATGCACTCGCTGTATTAGGTATGTCTCTTACTAAATTCATTATATTTTGGTATCAAATATTATTTAAATCAGAATTTCCTGAGGTTTATATTTAACCATCTAATAAAATAGGTAACAAATACTAAAAAAATCCTCATACCTACCTATTTTGGAACGAAATCATCAATTTTTTAAAGCATTATCGAAATCCCAATCACTATGTATCTGATGCGTGGGTGTAGCATACATCCATAGGTACAGGTATGAAGTTCTTATGCGCAAATATTTATTACTTAATATCGTGCGCGATTGTCCGATAGCATTATTGAGGTTAAGTCAACATCAGCGGTAAGCGATGAGAAATGGTGCTTTAAAGTAGCGGATTTCGAGGCCTTTATTAGGACTGCTGCAATCATATTATCAAAATAATGCAAAATTGATAGAAATACAAAATAATAAACCACTTATGAAATAAAAATAAGGCTAAGTTGGAAATAAGTCTAGGTTGGTATGTTAAAATAATTTCATAGATATATTTTATAAATTAAGAATCACCAGATTTCTTATCCGGGTTATTAAAATGGAGCTTCTAAATTTAAATATTTAAATTATAGCGATATTTCATAACTGACGTAATTAAGTAGTTAACTTGCGTTTTATGAATCTCCTACCATAATATCTATTTTATGGTTAAGCCGATTTTATAGATGTCTAATGTCAAGGTGGAAATAATACTATCTATTAAAATATAGAACAGCCGAGAAAACTACCTAATGATATGTTACGTGTTTTGTTAACTGAAACAAGCTTTTAATATGTGGGTACGTGTACAAGATTGAAGTCATTAATACCCATAGCACATAGGGTATCAAAATATATATCGGCTAGTCATTCATTAAGTTAACATTTGAAATCATGCACAAGGTATGCCAGATGGAGTAAAAATATTAAAATTTTTAACATTATTAACATTACAGCAACTCTATAGTTTTCTGGTCATATTAAGAACTTATGCTTAGAATTAATTAAACTGCTCGCACAAAGTAGCAGGCATCTGCTTCTTGGTAAATGGTTGTATCAAATTATTCAAGTGTATTACAGCCCAAATAATTAATATTAATATGAATACATTGCTCTTGCTTTCGAACTAATTGCGAAGTACACCAATTTCAATGGTACAATAAAATTGTCTAGGTATTTTACCTAAGTCGAAAGTTTTAAAATGTAGCCTAGCAAGCTACACGGACAATTCGCTCTTGTAAATATAATGGAGGTACTTACTTACTTAGTGAGTTAAAATTCCAGTAGCATACAGAGTTCTTTTATGGAGATGAAGTTACCAGGCAATGTTTGAATAGTTCTCATTATAAATACTGTTGTATTTAACAGCATAGTAAATTTGAATATAAAATTATTGAATGCCTACTCCATTGTTTTCTCTGTGACTCTCGAGTCAACATTTATACCTTTAGAAGAAAATTATTTATTTGATAGTTTCTGTGTGTAAAAGTGTAAGTAAGCTAGGGGAGAAAGTTATGTCAGTCTGAAATATGGCTTACTTTCGTTTTTCTAGTTTGTTTTCTATAGTACCAGTTTTCTTTTGATTATGAGTTATGGTTAACTTATTTGAACTAGGTATGAGTAGGTGCTACCTAGGTAGGTACCTTCTGAAGTAGACTTTAAAATAACTTTGATATATTTAACCGAGTTCAAAAAAGGAGGAGGTTCTCAATTCGACTGTATGTTTTTTGTATATACGAGTATGTTACGCTATCATTCCGCCAAGTTTGGTAGATCATACTTCAGAGGTTGTCCCATATAAATTTTATCTAAATTGATTTAGCGCTTTTTGAGAAAATCAACAAAATATATACCCAGATAAGGTTTTGGCTTTTGGTTCCTTTCAGCAAAAAATTTGATGAGGACTTTCAATCTCTGTTTTAACTGTTATCAAGGTTTTTTTTACTTTTTAGTTTAAATTGGTACTTATAGGTATAGTTTTGAAGTCGGTTTTTGGTTTTTTTTAATTAAATTTATTATTTACATGATAATAAATAATAATGTTCCTCATCAACCTAACCTAACATAGTATCCCTTCTTACAAAAATTGTTTTTTATTTTACTTAGCTAGTTAAAAAAAAGATAAATAATTTAATATAAAAAAATATTTTTAAACAACCGACTTCAAACTCCCGCGCCAACTTTACAACAACAAGCACACGCTATACAAAATACTTATTTTATTGTTGATATTTTAAAAACCGCTCGACCGATTTCGATAAAATTTATATGGGACTACATGCCCTTTCAAATAAAAAAAGAATCATCCAAATCGGTCCACCCAGTCAAAAGTTCTGAGGTACCAAACATAAAAAAAAAACAGTCGAATTGAAAACCTCCTCCTTTTTTTGAAGTCGGTTGAAAAGCAAAATTCTTAATCAAGTCAATAAATCGATAAAACCAAATAACACAATATTTCTTTTAAAATACAGTATAGGTTATAAATATTCATACTGTATTATGACACATTATGATAAATCTGTCCACTTTTAATAAACATAATCTATTAATTTAAAATAAACAACCTGTCGATAATGACATCTTCTACACATAATGCGTAACTATAAACACACATTCATGATGATTGCTTAATAAAGATTTCGTGTATGGCTTTACATAGAAATATTAATACATTCAAATTTTTTACTCAAGTGTTTTAAGCTAAACTAAATTCATTTAATTGTACCTATATATTTACTTCTATATTTATATTGTTTACTTAGATGTATTAAATATTTAAACATAGACTTGAGGTCTAAGTCATATTGAGTCCGAACGTGAAGATCATGAATATTCAATTAGATTCTAAAGCGGCCGTCAGTCCCTTCAAAATTTGTAGTTAGTTTGTATGGTACAGTGCCAAATTCATAGGTTCTATTGACTATAATTTAATAAAATCGGTCACATTTATGATAATTAAATAACCAGCAAATTAATTTAATACCTATCTATATTTTTTACACGACAGGTTTTTTGAGACTGCTCAGAAAAAATAATTTTTCGACATGATGATGAAACACTTAGAGATTTCTGAAAACCCATAAAAACAGTGAACAAGATTTCAGATTATTAAGATTTTCTGAGTTCAACCACCATCTAGGTCTAAATGAATTGATTATTTCAGTTCACAATACAATTGAATCACATTGGGCCTTAAAATTTTCAAGTAAAACTGCTAAGTTTTATTCCAAAATACAAAAACTTGAACGGCAGGGACTGCTTGAATATGACATTATCTTAAATCCTGTTAAAGATAAGTACATAATTGACTAACCTGGCATACCGAATTACACTGCATGTAAAAAGAATATGACGAACGGCTTTAATGCGTTATCTATCAGAAATCAATTATATTTTATCAAGCGTTATAATTGACTGTACTTAAAGTAATTTATAAAGCTAATGAAAAATTAAAGAATGATTGATGACATCTCTATTATAATTCTACGAGTTCTTTCCTCGCAGAAGTAGATGGTCCATAGATGGTGGATGGTGGAGGATGGACATATTTTTAGTCTGTGTTAATCTAACATTTCACTTAATTAAATTTTCATTATACTTCCTTGCTTCGTCCTTTGAGATTAGGTATACATTGTAGTAATACGTCTAGGTATCGCCTTTCTACCACTTACTTGAAAGCAGAAAAAACTGCATATTTTTATTTTTTATACTGTAGGTAGGCCCGCCGGCCTACCCGCTCTGGCCGCCTGTAGTGTCACTCATTCGCGTTTTAGTGCCTCGCCGATCTCCACGTTTACTATGCCGAAACGTAGTCACAGGGAAGACACTAATTATTTGGAAAGAAAGCTAAGGAGAATTGAGAAGAAGCTGGCAAAACGTAAAAAACGTTTACACGATTCTTCCCATAGTAGCAGCGTGTCGGGGAATGACTCACCAGAGCCGATGCTTCTGGACTCCGAACCGGAGCATGAAGGTATTTACGGTGAATTTTTACCTATCCATAAAGATATTGTGAATAGTTACAAGGACTATTTCCGTATAGAACTGGTGATATGACGTCACCTTCCAATTAGTGTTGTGTACATCTCACGGGGATGTTACCTTCGCATCATTGGATTCCCGCAAAAACTTATCTAAGTAGATATTTTACATTTATCGTGATTGTGTACATTTGAAAGGAATGTTACCTTCACAATTTTGTATTTTAGATATTATTATTTTTAATATCCGAATGGATCATAGGATAACCAAGTGTTGTGCATAGTTTTGAAGGACTATCGCCGCTCTTAATTAATTATCGAATAAGAATGTAACGTATGATATCGATACGATATCATAATTGTGTTGTGGCCATCTACTAGGGATGTGACCCTTCACTTTCGTCATGAAAATAAAGCGTAGAGGGTCTCAAGTACCTACACGTTATATGTCCCTTTTCAGACGAATCACAACTCGTACCCGAGTTAGTACCAAGGAGTGTTGATGAGACCCAACCGGGTACGTCTACTGCAACTGCAGAAGGCGCCGCCGGGGACACACTGCAGACAGAACTGCCCGCCGAATCAGTAGCTGCAGCTGACCCTCCAGAACTGGATGAGGATATTCTAATTCTATTAGGGGAAACGCCTTCCAAGGATAAAAAATACGGACCAGACATTCGAGGTGAGTTAGCAGTGCGCTGGGAGCACATCGCTACAACGGGCTTGTCTAAGGATTCCAAAAAGGAACTATTGGAAAGACATCTTGTGCCAAAGAATTGCAAAAAAATTGATGCGCCAATGCTAAATCCAGAGATAAAGGCTGCTTTATCGGATATCCTCATTAAAAAAGATAAGGCGTTAGAGACTAAGCAAAAGCAGGTTGCTGCAAGTATATCTTGCATCAGTGAAGCTCTCACTCGTTTGTTCTCGTTAGAACACAGAGACCAGTCCGTAATAAAATTATTGATCGAAGCAGGTCAACTAATCTGTGATTCGCAGCATAACGAATCCAGGACAAGGAGGAGCTTCATATGCTCGGCGATTAAGAAGGACATCAAAGACCAGCTGTTTGATACAGAAATAGATGGTTTTTTATTCGGCGAAAAGTTGGCCGACACACTTAAGGCTGCAAAAGCGATATCAAAATCGGGCGCCGAGCTAAAAATAAACCCACCCGTACGAAAAACTCCCTCGGCGCAGAAACCGAGAGCGGCTCCTATGCAGGCTTTAAACCAGAAGCCTCCGCTCCCGGCAGCCCGGCAGGCGGGAGCAGCGAGGAGGTTCGAGCCCGCAGCGACGGCGACACCGCGTGCACGGCAGCCGCAGCAGCAGCGACAGCCGCCGCGCTCGCAGCAGCGCCGCGACCCGCGTCGCTAGACCCGGTACGTTCCGCTGGACGTTTATCTTATTTTTATGACCAGTGGCTATTAATAACTAAAGACCCAGTCATATTATCATGGGTGAGAGGTTACGAGATTCCATTTTCTAAACCGGTTTCTCAATATCACGAACCGAGCTCACCCGTCTTATCATCATCGGAATCCCTTCAATACAGAGTGGCCATCGCCGATCTAATAAATAGCGGAGCTATATCACAATGTGAACCGTGCGAAGGACAGTTTCTTTCTAGCTATTTTCTTATTAAAAAACCCAATGGAAAAAATAGATTTATTTTAAATTTGAAGTCGTTAAACAAGCACATCACTACGGATCACTTTAAAATAGAAGATTTGAGAACAACATTGAAGCTAATATCGAAAAATAGTTTCATGGCCACTCTGGATTTAAAGGATGCCTATTTCTTAGTTGCTATACATCCGAACTATAGAAGGTACCTACGATTTAGATTTGGGGAAAAAATTTACCAATTTAATGTTTTACCATTTGGTCTGAATATAGCCCCATTCGTTTTTACAAAGCTAATGAAGCCGGTGATGTGTTTACTTAGATCTTTAGGCTACTTATCAACTATATACTTAGATGATATATGCATAATTTCTAATAATTATCAAAGTTGTTTAAAGAATATTTTTCAAACTAAAAGTATCTTAGAGTCCTTAGGATTTATCATCAATGTAAAAAAGAGCTGTATAACCCCTAGTACCGTTTGTAAATACCTCGGTTTCCTAATAGACACGAAAAAATTTCACGTTAGTTTAACTAAAGATAAACGACATTTAATAAAACAAGAGTTACAGTCATTTCAATCAAAAACTCGTTGTAAAATCAGACATTTTGCACGTTTGGTAGGACTCCTCACTTCGGCTTGTCCCGCGGTTCAGTATGGTTGGATGTATACCAAACAGATGGAAAGATGTAAATATCTTGCTTTATGTAATGCAAATAACTATGATAGCTACATGTCGCTACCGCAGTCTTTGCAGGTTGATTTTAGTTGGTGGTTAAAATCTATTGAAGTGACAGTCAATCCCATTAGACAAGATAACTACTGTCTAGAAATTTTTTCTGATGCGAGCAAAAAAGGGTGGGGGGCGGCATGCGGTGAGGAGACCGCCAGTGGTCAATGGAGTAGTTCAGAATCTGTCAATCATATTAACTACCTAGAACTTCTAGCTGCTTTCTTAGGCCTTCAGACATTCGCCAAAGAATTTAAAAAATGTCAGATTTTATTGCGTATCGACAACACAACCGCTATTTCGTATATCAATCGTATGGGGGGAGTCAGATTTCCACATCTTACTGAAATAACAAGATCTATATGGCAGTGGTGTGAAGCTCGCGAGATATTCATATTCGCTTCATATATAAGCTCAGAGGATAACGAAATAGCAGATGCGGAGTCACGAAGGTCCCATCCAGACACCGAATGGGAGCTAAAAGATAGTGCTTTTAATAAGATTGTACAAGCCTTAGGACAACCACACGTTGACCTTTTTGCATCCAGAATAAATTATAAATGTAAGAAATATGTCGCATGGAATAGAGATCCCGGAGCATTCGCCATAGATGCGTTCACACTAGATTGGAAAGATTTATCTTTCTACGCTTTTCCGCCCTTTGCAGTTATATTGAAAGTTTTAAGAAAAATTATAACAGATCAGGCTGAGGGCATAGTCGTGGTTCCGCTTTGGCCCACGCAACCCTGGTTTCCACTATTTCAAAGCCTTGTCTGTTCTGAAGTAATTCAATTTAAAACTAATGATAATGTATTATTATCTGTTTCCAACAGCCACCCCCAGCTCACGTTGATTGCGGGGAAGTTATCAGGACGGCATTACTGAAGAGGAGCGTACCACCGTCATCTTTAGATATTATGATAGCTTCCCTATCAAAAAATTCAATGAAACAGTATGATGTCGCAATAAGGCGCTGGGTTAGCTTTTGTAAAAATCACTGTATAGATATATATGAGGCGTCAACTCCGATGGTAATTTATTTTCTAACTGAATTATTCCAGTCCGGCTTACAATATGGATCATTAAACAGTCATCGCTCCGCTCTGTCATTGATCCTAGGATCGAGAGTAGGGTCTGATGACCGCGTTACTAGGCTTTTCAAAGGTTTCTACAGACTTCGTCCTCCAGCCCCAAAATATAATGTAACATGGGATCCGTCCATAGTTTTAGATTTTTTGGCAAATTGGTATCCCAATAACAATTTAAATTTAAAAGATTTGACTAAAAAGATCGTCACTTTACTCATGCTGGTAACTGCACATAGGGTGCAGACTATTGCAAAAATTAATTTAGAAAATATATCTTTTAATAATCAGCAGATAACGATAAAGATACATGATTTAATAAAAACATCACGCCCAGGTTCATCTCAACCTTGCCTAAGTATTCCGTTTTATAAAGACCGACCGGAAATTTGTCCAGCAAAAACGCTAGTAGCATATATTGATAGGACTAAACCTCTAAGGAATCATGATAATGCCCTATTCATCAGTTTTAAGAGGCCTCATAAATCAGTATCTACGAACACTATCAGCCGATGGATAAAGGACACACTATCAATTAGTGGAGTTGACACCTCTATATTTTCCGCTCATTCTGTTAGGCATGCAGCGACCTCTGCAGCTTACAGAAATGGTACTAGTATAGATACAATACGAAATACAGCTGGATGGAGTGGCAACTCTATGGTGTTTGCCAAATTTTACCATAGAGATGTTCAGTGTGATCAATCTAATCAGTTTGCTCTATCTATCCTTAACACTGAAGGGGATTAAAATGTAAAAGTGTTACAAATTGGATGTTATATTAATTTATATACTAACAAATACCTAATTCATTTAAATACGGATGAAGTAACCGTTATATCATGCAAAAATCATTATGTCTCTTTAGTTATTTCCTTTTGTTAGATAATTACAATGTTATTATCAAACTAAGAGTGTTTTAATATTTCACTATCTTTCAAAATCTACAATGTATACCTAATCTCAAAGGACGAAGCAAGGAAGTATAATTGGAGATTAAACGAACTTACCTGAAGTGAAGTTCTATCCTAATTATACGAGTTGCTTCGTCCGAAGAGATTAGTTCCCTCCCAGCCCTAAAATCCCCTGCTAAGTGAAATATTAAAGTTCCAGGCAGGCTTTCAACTAAATGAGTGACACTACAGGCGGCCAGAGCGGGTAGGCCGGCGGGCCTACCTACAGTATAAAAAATAAAAATATGCAGTTTTTTCTGCTTTCAAGTAAGTGGTAGAAAGGCGATACCTAGACGTATTACTACAATGTATACCTAATCTCTTCGGACGAAGCAACTCGTATAATTAGGATAGAACTTCACTTCAGGTAAGTTCGTTTAATCTCCAAGTCTACTCTCTAGTCAGATAAATTTATTGAAGTAGTTTTTGTTTCTTGTGTGCATTTTATAAAGTATGTTCTTGTGCTGCTTTGGTACAACCCCAGAGAATATAATGTAAAAATACATATACAATTATTTCAAATCTTTGTTCTATCCATGTCGTACCTATTTATTAACCGACTTCAAAAAAAGGAGGAGGTTCTCAATTCGTCGAAATCTTTTTATTTTTTTAATTTTTTATGTATGTTCCCCGATTACTCGAAGACGCCTGGACCGATTTTGAAAATTCTTTTTTTGTTTTAAAGGGTATACTTTAAAGGTGGTCCCATATAAATTTGGTGAAGATCTGATGAAGATCTTCGAAGACAGATAATGGAACTCCTCAACGGATAAGAGTACATTGCTCGCGATCAGTGTAATAGCTTAGTAAACATTAGGTTTTTAACCAGGCATTGCATATTTTTAACCGACTTCAAAAAAGGAGGAGATTCTCAATTCGTATGTATGTTCCCTGATTACTCGAAGACGCCTGGACCGATTTGGATTTTTTTTTTTGAAAGGGTATACTTTCCAGGTGGTCCCATGGTCATCAGGTCTGATGATGGAATCCTGGGGAAATCAAAGGAACTTAAATTTTATAAGGACACGAACCCAGATTGTTATATAGCGTGTGCTTGTTGTTGTAAAATTGGCGCGGGAGTTTGAAGTCGGTTGTTTAAAAAAGAATTTTTTATATTAAATTATAATGATTTTTAAATCAATGGATAATTTTAAAATAAATGGGGCCTTAAGAATTATGTAAGTACTCATCTTTCAACTCTACAAATTAAATACTGAAGAATGCGTTTGTGATACCTACTATTGGTTCGTAGTGATAATCATACTAATTTATACTAATACTAGCGAATGCCCGCGACTTCGTCTGCGTGGTTTGAGAATTTTTGGTTCCCGCAGGAACTCTTTAATTTTCCGGGATTAGCCTATATGCTATTCCAGACTATAATCTATCTCTGTGCCAAATTTCAGCCAGATCTGTTCAGCAGTTGGGGCGTGATTGAGTAACAAACATCCATACATCCATCCAAACTTTCGCATTTATAATAATAAGTAAAATTATAAATGCGAAAGTGTGTTTGTTTGTTGGTTTATTGGTTTCTTGCTTTGTCCATCAATCACGCCGCAACGGAGCAACGGATTGACGTGATTTTTGGCATGGCTATAGTTGAGGACCTGGAGAGTGACATGGGCTACTTTTTATCCCAGAAAATTAAAGAGTTCCCGCGGGAATAACAAAAAACTTAAACCACGCGGATGAAGTTGCGGGCATCAGCTAGTAATATAATAAATCTTAGCATTCAGTGAGCTAAGTATTTCTCACAAAAGATGGGCAAAAATAAAAATATAAATACTAATTATATTCAAAGAAAATGTTCGATTGTAAAAGAGTGACACGGGCAGTGAAGTGAAAAAGTTGATAGTAAATATTCGATCAAGAAGTCACACTCGCATTGATCACTTATCAAAGGAGTTATTATAATTATAAACCTACCAACTGTATCTGCATACCTACTGTGAAGAATAAACAAAATCAACACTGAGCGTTCCTATTTCATCCAAGATCCCTAATATTTACAAATGATAAAAGTACCTACGTATTTATAGTGTAGGTATTTGTCATAAAAGATGGGTAGCAATAAAATACATTCAAATAAAATGTTTGATCGTAAAAAGTGACACGACACGGGCAGTGAAGTGGAAAAGTGGTAAATCTTCATTCGACTAGAGACGCTCGCGTCCACCGCATCACGGGGTCCACGATAAACGTCATCTCGGAATGAAAAAAGTAATGTATTAAATTATAATTGCTTACTAACACGGACGGAGCATCGTTGTGTTGGGTTAACATCGTTTTTGAGACGCCTAAAGTGGAGATTTGATGTTTTTACTACTTTTGTTTGTCTACTCATACCTAACAAGGTATGTGCGTTGTTTATATCGAGGAACTTATCGGAGGAAACTATTTGAGAATTGAATAACAAGAAGTCAACAGTTATATGAGTTAGCCTCCGTTTCCTAATGGTGAGGCTCGTGACTCGTGACCCCTTAGCTATAAATTCATAATGGTATAGTAGTTTTCTAAAGATAAATATTCTGACTGGTACCCAGCCCCTTCTGCATCATATCTAATGAAGTTCAATCTGTAAGTAATTTATTTTAATTGACATGTACTTCGGTACTTGCATAAACATTTTTTGAAAGTTAAAAAAAAATGAGAATGTATGCCCGAAAGTAAATAGGACGACTCCAGTCTCACCTATACCTAGATAAAACTTCTATTTTACCTCACATCCATAAAAACACTGATTGACATAAACCAAAGGGATTAAAAGAAAAACAAAATAACACAGCAACAAATTGAAGTGAGAAATGTGATGTCGCTTCGGACGCCCCCCGCGTGGCCGGTCCTCGCGCCGCGACCAGCATCCGAAGGTATCATTACATCGTTTGATTAATACCCGGCCTGCTATCATTGGCATCGCGTCATAACGACAGTCAAGGCTCATAACTCTGCTAAATGAGCTCACTTCTCCACGGTGAAAACGAATGTATTTGCATACAATACATGCAACTGCCTGCTCAGTGCTCAGTTCAACCATTAGACCGCATTCCGTTCAGTATCGGAACGGGAGTTGCGCTTGTGAATGATTACTTGGCTGTTAATAATGCTTGATGGCAAACAATTAATTGCAGGTTATGTAAACCGTTCGACACGAAACGTATCTACTTATATATGACAGCTCCTTAAGTAGGTTTACCTTCATTTAAACATTAATCATTATCATCATTGTTCTACAGGGTGGCCCTGGGTGGCCTACACCCAGCTTGGTCAAGCAAACTTGTGTACATTGAAAGTAGTAAAAAAATATTTTTGACTCTCGTGTTGGACTCCATTTCCTCAATCCACCGACACAAAGTGCTTCACCCCCTATACAACATATGGATTGAGTTTTTTTTGGCTGCCGCGGGAACTCTATAATTTTCTAGGATAAAAAGTAGACTATGTATTATTCCAGACTATATTCTGTACATATATCTGTGCCAAATTTCATCCAGATCCGTTAAGCCATTTTAGGGTGATTGAGTAACAAACATCCATCCATCCAAACTTTCTCATTTATACCAGATATAGATAATAGAACCATTAAATAAAAACTTGACATATGAAGTTAGTGCAGCAACGAAATTAATAAAGCACTGATATCTGGTCTTATAAAAACATCTTCCCTAGGAATAGTCCTTGACTCCCTGAGTACCTATACCTACTTTAAAGTTTAAACATGGCAGGGTCAGCTATTTGAATCTGTTCGTATATCCTATTTGATGATGTCATGCTATGAAGCGCTATCAATCTGCGTGTAAAGAACGTAAAGATACATAATAATGAATAGAAAAAAACACGGATGTGTTTGCTCAGAAACTGCTTTACTGCCAATTCTGCATCAAAAATGATAAATTGTCCTTTCAACCATCAGTCGCTAAGTAATTTAACATAATATTTCCTTCAGGTTGGAATAAAATTGCATTTTTATGTTCGCACTTACAACAATGGTGACAACATAGTGGGTCATAAATATTCGAGAAATTGCAAAACAAATAATTACGACAGGTCAACAAATAAAAGTTAAATACTAAAATAGGCATTGTTATATGTAGTTAATACAAGTTTCCCATGTAGTATTATCACTGCAGTTGTACAAGCTATGGAAAATGACGAGATATAAGTAATAACCAACCAACTACATAGTTCATTATAGCATTATACATTCAGAATAAAAAAAACCTAAAGACAAAACAAATCTTACCTTGATTTGTTGAAAAGTCACAAAAACCTTATTCATTCGCCAATAAATCTCAAAACATAGGAATAGGTACTAGAACTACCTTTACAATGGCAAGAATTTTTGCATCATAAAAATCTGCCATAATTCCAAGAAATTGCTACGAGAAAGTTTAAAAATTATTATTTAATACTAAGGTGCAGTGATAGATATTGTCAAAAGTCCTATTAAAGAAGATACTAAAACTTGTAAAGATAGTCTTTTTAGAGATTCAGAGGAAGCCGCTCATGTTACAGTATAATTTCTCACCAACAATGTTGCTTTGAAGGGAAATGTTAAATGCTTTACTGCAGGTTGTCTAGATAAAACCAGGCTTGCTCATCGTGATCCTAAACAAAAACTACATAGGTATAAAGTTTTATGAGATCTAAAGGAGAACTCATAAATCAAAAGTTAATTTGAGGAGGTAGCAAATATAAAGTTACTATGGTACGTTGTTGACAAAATTGTTCATCTTTCAAAATCCCTCTAGATTTTAATCTATTATTGGTAGATACCGTTTCCGACTATTAATTAAAGGAACACTCTACTAAAAATATTTAAACCATGTCTAGTTTGTCAGTAAAGATTTTGTCATTAAAGTACCCCAATTACCTTATGTTTTCGAGCAAGGACTAAGATTTCAATTTTAAGGAATATTCATCATCATCATCATCACTACAGCCTATTAACGTCCCACTGCTGGGCACAGGCTTCCACTCTCATAGGAGAGCGGGAATTAGAGCTTAGACCTACCACGCTGCTCCAATGCGGGTTGGCGGGCTTTAACGACTACTATCATGTTATTGATAATAACCGGGACCGACGGCTTAACGTGCTCTAAGGAATATTAGTCTGTTTTAAATTTGCCTCGACGATATCGCTCAAAGAATGCCCTTTACTTTATGTACCTTAAAGTTTAACCACTATTACAGTATTGGCATAAAAAGAATGATTGCAAATTGGCATGTTTACTTGGATACGAACCCGGTCTCTGTTATTACACGCCATCTGGTTCTTACAACGGTTTCTTGCTCCGCACGCTAATGATAAAGTAGCAAAATGCTCAAGCCTTTCAAATTTAATGCGCTTATATTAAAACATTGCATTATCGAATATTTTATAGATTTAGACTCGTTAAAGGGCTAGGGTCGCCATCGATTGCCTAAAACGAAAAAAGCTATAAAACAAAAATAAATGATTAGGTCATAATTTGAAAAGCACCATGCGATTCTGAATTCTATCTCGTTTTCAACACTTGTTTTGTTAATTTTTAGATCAGTCCTCAGTATAGATCGAACCCAAAGCAAACCCAAACTTAATTACTACTTATTACATAAAAAAGAAGAGGTCATGAAAATCTTAAGAATCTTTAGATTTTTTATAGATTAAGGAAATGAAGACATCACAGCAATAGCTCTGCCACTTAGTCCTAAATTATTCTTCAATTGTTATTGATACCCTAACCCAAACGCACCGGTCGCTTCCGCCGGCTACCCTCCTCATACAATTGCCTTTATTATGACATAAAAATAATTCATGCCATCTCTTCCCACAAAGTAAACCAACCGCCTTCGTATTTGAGTAACTCACAATGTGGTTGGTTGTAGGGTCCTGTAGAACATGAAAAAGCTCCTCTTATACCCTCAACTTTAGTGATGATTTGGAAGACTTTGGGCTGGATGAACTTTCTTGTGGAGAGTCACACGATCACCACATATCAAAACGCTAGATCATAAATTTAGATCATCATTTTATTTTTTTAATGCAAGCGTCCCGTTGAAGGGAATATTAATTGATGATTGTCTTGCCAACTACTATCATGCACAGGCAGGCACAACAGAGGAACCACGTATAGCTATGCTTAAGTACATTTGAATAGTTATCGAATCATCATCATGATTTCAGCCTGCGGGCGTCCACTGCTGAAGTGTGCTGCTAGGTATTTCCCAGTTAAAAGCTATCGAATAGCTTTATGAAATTGAAAGTAGTTACGACGGGACCTAAAGCATTTTTCCATGTAACATAAACTAAATAAAGAGGTTAATTTAATAACTAAATTCGAGGTAAACTCGGTTATCCTAAATCACTTTCTTTGGTGTAATAATGACGAGTTATGAGTTGCCTCGAAACATTATGTAAATGAATGAAGAGACCCACTCACACTACTCAATTTTGATTTATTTAATTAAAGCTGTTTCAAATTGAATGTTGGTTTACATCTCCTTGCACCTGTAGAGGCAATTAATATGATTTATATGAGCATAGCAACGATACATGTTTTAATATCCACACATTATATAGGTATATAAAACGCTAATCCTTTATTATTATATTCTAACTTTACTTAACAGTAGGTTTAAATATTCATTTAAATTTCATGATTTAATTCTCATTTTGCAGATGTCGTTTATTATTATTAAGAGCATTCAGAATCATATATTTCCCAATTACAGTTGTTTAAGTTTAATATTAACTTAAAAAGTTTTAACATAATTCGAGCCTAAGAATGCAATGCCAAATGAAGGTAATTTGAGGTTGGCATTCCTTTAAATTTCGCCCGTCATAAACGAAACATTGTTGAAACAAAAACGGTTTGATAAGCAAATAATACACGATATCCATAAATTATGATAATTATGTGTCGTTGATCGTAATGATGTGAATGTCAGCCCATAGCTGCTGTACTCTAATGAGTATGGGGCAAGGAAACCGCACTGCGGGAGACCGACTGGCTCTCTCGAAGTAATTTATTTATTTTTATTATTAACACTATCCAAATTACCTGTTTGTTTTTATTCTTAACGACGTGAAAAAATCGGGTGTAATTATAAATGCGGAGGTTTAAAATTGATGTAAGCCGTTGCTCATTTATCGGAGTCGGGGCGTGTTGAGTGTTTTATTGATTTTTATTGGCTTGCTTCGCTTTGTACCTTCACACAGGATCCAAGATACACAGCGTGTTACAAAGTACGAAGTACCTAGCCTTGTATGGATATAAAATTTATGTTCATCATTGTGATTATGAAAGAACTTGTACGATCGTGCATTTTCGAGTCAACATCTCTCCTGAAGATGCTCCGGTGTCGGAGTACGTTGATAATAATTTGGAAGATATGTGTAGTGTGATGAATATCGCAAGATACATACTGTACCACATACCTACTTACATTTACTTACTGTGGCGGATTATATAGTGTGGGACGAGTGAGTGATATGTACTCGTCCGCACCAATGGGCAGATCTTCCTCCTGGCTGGTGTTGTGCCGTGTGGTTGTTGCGGTTTATATATAGCGCTATTCTCAGAAAACTTCGCTATCGTGATTCAGGCTTGTTTGGTAACTTATGAGTTTTCAGTCGATTATCTTATTCTGCGGTGAAGATACAATTAGCGCCACCTATTTTGCACTGTGGTAACTACTGCAATAGCGAATTAAAGGTCTACTTATTTTATTATCATCGACTTCCGCAATGTAACATCTGCTTCTATGCAATATTTCATGGTGATTTACCTAAATCAACTTAGCTCGTGGAATTTCCTCAACAAAAACTTAAACTTCTTGTCTCTAACACTTTTTCGAATATTGAAATTTCAGTAGAAAAGGGGGATAAAGCATTTTTCATGTATATTGATGCGTAGACTGTTGCATCGTAATAGTTGCTTTGTTGGTTTGTCATTCAATCACGCCGTAACAAAGCAACGGATCGACGTGATTTTCTATACGGGTATAGTTGAGGACCTGGAAAGTGACGTAGGCTACTTTTATCACGGAAAATTAAGGAGTTCCCATGATAATTAAAAAACCTATTCCATGCGGACAAAGCCACAGGCATCAGCTAGTGATAAATAAAATTCGGTATAACATGAATTTAAATGTATCCAATATTGGAAAATGTTGTTCAGGATTAGTACCTATCTTATTCCCTACTAGGTTGATTTTTTGTATAGTTGAGGACCTGGACAGTGACATAGGATACTTTTTATAACGGAAAATTAAGGAGTTCTTAAGGGAACTACAAAAACCTATTCCACGCGTACGAAGCCACAGGCAACAGCTAGTGATAAACAAAATTCGGTCTAATATATGAACGTAAATGCATCCAATATTGGAAAATGTTGGTCAGGATCAGAACCTAACTCCCTAATAATAATAATGTACTCCCGACCGAATTTCGGTCACGGCGACCAATCTTCAGAGAGATTAGCCATCTGCGCGGGAGATATTACCTATAGCGCGCAAGCGTTTGCGCATACACAGGTGCACTCTCTGTTCCTTTATTTTAGCCCGATGGGACGGAAAATCCGACACGACCGGAGAAAGATCAGGTGCAGGACCGACGGCTAAACGTGCTCTCCGAGGCACGGGGGTGAAACACCCTACGTACTTAACTCCCTACTAGGTGCGTGAGAGTAGATATCTACTTAATATAGGCAGAAGCGTGGTTGATTAAATATTTTGCGTTGTAGCAGAGATGAGCATCGATGTTGGCGATTAGCCAAAAGCCCTCTCGTTAGCGAGCTCGTGGAAATGGTTAATGGCTGGCCTTAACTAATGGACTGTTCTATAAAGAACGGCACAATGGAAATTGTTTTTGGACTCGTGTATGCCTGTGATTTTGGCCTCTCATGCGTCTTATTTTTCGCCTTGTGAGAAAAAGCATGCAAAATAAAGCATGCAGAAGTTGTATCATAATAGTTGGTGTGTTATTCAATCACGCCGCAACAAAGCAACGGGTCGACGTGATTTTTTTGTATGGGTATAGTTGAGGACCTGGAGAGTGACATACGGCCGGTTTCCGAATGGAGAATATCATGTCGAGTCTGTCTCAAAGACTACTTAAGGACTACCTAATTAAGCAAATTTTCGTTTCTGAATTGATATTTTATAAGGTTTGAGAGTTGGAACTTGCTGTTTTTGCTTGAATGCTTAATTCAGAAACCGGCCAAATATCAATTCAGAAACAAAAATTTGCTTAATTAGTCCTAAGTAATCTTTGATTCAGACTCAACATGAAATTCTCAATTCAGAAACCGGCCGATAGGCTACTTTTGATTCCGGAAAACCTCCAATTAAAATTCAATCCAACTAGGTACATCAATGCCGGAAAATAATGGAGTTCCCGTGGAAATTTAAAAAAACTTATTCCACAATCCCCGCGCACGAAGTCACGGGCATCAGCTAGTAAAATCACAGAATAAGTACCTAATAGTTCAGCTGGTAAAATATAAATCCATCCTTCTGCCGCTCTTTGCATCGTGTTGTTATGTTAACAAGAAAATATAATATAGCGTGATCATTAGCAAAGCCAAATCCCAAACATTGTAATAATTATAACGTTGCCCTTAGATCGTTATGCGGTTTTAACAATTCTCATTATTTTAATAAACGGTCAAATGCTAGTATAATAAATCATCGCGGCTCGTCATTAGTATGGCAGTAAGCCGGCAATTTCCATATTTTCATTAATTAAACTTATATATGCGTAGGTTACCTACCTCCAGTCCGAGTATTAATTTTTTACACATTTTAACGATAAGCTTTTGACGCTACTTTGGCTAAATCGATGGATTATTACGATCTGTCGAATGAAAAGTTCTCCATTTACCGACGAGGGGACAGCTTAGCTTTTTGCGTAAACACTCTTTGAACAGGAAAACACAGCAATTAACCACGTGTCTAATATAAATTACCATAATAACCACATAGGTAGCCTATGCAACTATTCGGTTCTTTGCCTAGATTCATCCAGGCAAAAGTTCACATCGATGCGTTTCTCCTGCAGGAACGAAGGATGAACTAAAATATAAGCTCTTATGCATTCTTTCTGACTTACTAAATCCAGAATTGTGTTTAAAGTTTAGCTTTTGACCGCTACTTTGGCTCCATTGATTTAGCTTTTCCCGTATACCCTAAAATATTACAGGAAAACCTCATTTGTTAACCACGTAATATAAAATACCATAATAACCACATACGTGGCGTATGTGACTATTCAGTTCTTTGACTAGATTAAAGGCCGGTTTCTGAATTGAGAATTTTATGTTGAGTCTATTGAGTGAATTGAAGTGAGAGAATTGATATTGGGCCGGTTTCTGAATTAAGCATTCAAGCAAAAACAGCAAGTTCCAACTCTCAAACCTTACACATTAACAATTCAGAAACAAAAATTTACTTAATTAGTCCTTTGAGACAGACTCAACATGAAATTCTCAATTCAGAAACCGGCCGTCATTCATGCAAAAGTTCATCGATCCGTTTCTCCTGCATAGGATGAATCAAAATATAAGCATATAATTTAAATATTTTTTTAATACAGAATTGTGTCGTTAGACACCTATGTCTGTTATATTTCCAGGGCTCATACGTTTAAACGTTATTCACAAAATTTATTTCAGAGATAGTTTGCATTTTAGAAATGGCCATTTAATATCCCTAATACTACGCTGAAGAAGTCGTGGACGTCATCTAAATTTAAATCAACACAAAAATGAAAAAAAAGAACTCTATAAATTATAAATGTTCACGACAGCATAAGAAGTAGCCCGCACCATGCACTATCACTGCGATAGCTGGTAACGCTAGGGTTGCCACTTAAAATTTCCTATTCGCATTATTCTTGAAAATAATGTTCGTATTTTTAAGGCTCATTTAACCTTCATAACATGTAAATGAACAACTCTTGTACACAAGTTGACGTTAGAAACGAAATCCATATCCATACTAATATTATAAATTCGTGTGTTTGTCTGTCTTCTACGCTTTAACGTTTTTGATGAAATTTGGTATAGAGGTAAGTTGTATCCTGGGACATACTTAGGCTACTTTTTATCTCAAAAAATTAAAGAGTTCCCGCGGGAATCAAAAAAACTTAATCCACGCGGATGAAGACGCGAGCATCACCTAGTTAAATAATTATTGATATTTGTTTTAAATCCATAAATCAAATAAGGCTTAATAACACTAAAGAAGAACAAGAGAATATAATTAAAATTATTAAAAAATACGACTGCTCTGCCGTAGACACACACACATACACGAACCCTGAAAACATAACACTCCTTTTTTGGGCAGTCGTATAGTAAAAAATCCCCCTCGAATGGAAGTACGGCTACCCCTGCTTCTACGTAACGATACCACACTCATTAATTACCTTTTTTTTGTGAATTACTGGATATTGAACAATAGTGTTGTATATTTTTGGAATCTACTCATAGGTAATTTTCTAGATGATGATTATATGGTTAATCTTATTTTCGAATATTTTTTTCAACTTTAGTCTTTAATGCGGTACCATGGTCACCCCATCAATTTTTTTTAAATTTTACTAGCCTATGTCACCCGGAATAAGCTAGGGATTCTAACGATACCTCATTTATCAAAATCGGTTCAGGCTTATAGAAGTTATGGTGGAATATACAAACTCATACATAGATACATACATACATACATACATACATACATACATACATACATACATACATACATACACACATACACACATACATACATACATACATGAACCCTGAAAACAATATACTCCTTTTTTCAGGCAGTCGTATAAAAATAAACTAAGATAGCAAACTAGTTGACAGCCCTATTTATATAAAGCCTGCTCGTATAATCGCAACCCGTCATCGCTTTTCGTGCGACCATTCTCATGGATAACGCTATGACCCCGTTCTGAAGCACTAGGCTTTTAGATTTAACCCTTCAAAGGTAGGCGATAAATATGAACTAACCTACCTACTTATTTTGATACATTTTTTCAAGGAAATTAATCAAGAATACACCATTGATAATAAATTTTTGACAAAATGTGTATGATACTTAAAAATTACAATGTAGGTGATAATATTATCAAGGAAATCGCTCAATAATAAGTATAAATACTAAATAGCTACATAGGAGTATTCACACTTAAACTAAGACAAAAATAAGAATCCCATCTAAGTAAGTATAACTAAATTATTATTATTAATTAATAATTATACCTAGGTATAATTATTCACTCCTTAGCCTTTTTGTCCGACAAGTGCGTAAGTCGCGTGGTATTCTATCGTTAAGCAATAAAATTTTACGGGTAGGTGAGACAATTGACCCGTGCACGTTCAGGGTTAACTATTTATAGCCAAACTGGGGTCTTTCATAATATCATAAGTAACCACATAATATATAAAAGCGATTTAAAATTGTTATTAGGAACGTAAAACAACTAAAGACTGTAAACTTTGTTTGTTAACCTCAATATTAGGAAAGTTTATTGATCACAAATATTCTGTTAGGTATCTGTCTGCCGTTCTGTTTTTCTATCGGTTAATTTTTCACAGCCAATTTGTAGAACAATTTGTAAACGAAATTATTCAGACGAGCTAATAATTTTAATCCCGGAAAATCGAAAAAACCAAGGGATGTAAAAATAGCTTAACAAACACTCGACTAAAGAAAGACACAATATTTTCAATAAATATGCCCTGTTATCTATTTTATACCTACCAGACACTTCTGAGTTTAGACTTTTCACAAATCTAAATCAAGGTTGAAGATTAGGTACACAAACGACAAAAGAGCATGGATTTGACTCGCTCCAGCAATGCTAAGGACAGCGGTTACATAGGTATTATGTATACATTAATAAAATTGTAAAAAACATTTTTCAAAAGAGCAACCGCCGAGTTTCTTGCTGGTTCTTCTCTGGTAGGAATGGCATTCCGAACCAACGTGTCACAGAATACTATCTAGTCCAGTGTTAGATTCACTTAAGGATTCAAAAGCATTTGTAAAAGTTTATTTGTATAAAAAAACATTTTAATTTTGATTTCTACCAAAATAATTACAATCACAGAATAATAAAAGAAACGAATGCCTAATCGTAACTCTACAGCTGTTAAAACAATCTCATTAAACATAGTCTGAACCGAAACTCACGGCGATGGCGCGATAATTTCGTTATGGGAAACCCAATTAGAGCTAGGAGCGTTTTTCGCCGGAGCCGCTCCATCCATCACACGACCACGCCCAGCCTGTTCCATTCACTGCCCTCTCGTCCCTCATACACCATGAGCACGAGGTATACATTTCTTTAATTAAATTAAACAAAACCCCGTTACATTCCGAAAATATTTCATTCGTATTGCTACCGTCGCGTCGACGAAACTGATATGGTATGTCGTCAGTCTGGTTGACACATGGTTTTGTTCCTCATAGAGAGGAACCAGTGGTTGGACTGTCTAAGAGACTGCCGCTGAGCACAACTGTCACCAACCCCGGGAGTGAGTAAATCCTTATAAAAGAAATAGATCCAGCAGTTGATGCACAGAATTGGTAATAGTAAGTTGGTTGATGTCCACAACGACGACTACAGAAAGTACAAAGACTACAAAGTTTAGGTTTTTTTATCTACTATATAAAAATAAGTCGGGTTTTCCTTCCTGACGCTATAACTCCAGAACGCACGAACCGATTTCCACGGTTTTGCATTCGTTGGAAAGGTCTCGGGCTCCGTGAGGTTTATAGCAAAGAAAATTCAGGAAAAATTTCAACAGAAAAGCGGGAAAATCTTTTTAGCGGGAAAGCCATCTGGTGGCGAAACGGAGTTCGCCGGGTTTGCTAGTTGTTTATATTTTTTTTCTTAATTTACCTTTTTTCAGGACTAGAATAGATTAACTTATTATTATACTCTGAGTCTGAATTAACACATACACCCAAAACGGCGTCTAATAAGGCAGATTCTACGATTTGGCGTCGAAATATTATACCTACTACCTCTACAATTGAATCAATATCCACGGAAGGACAGATTATGTGGAGAGACCAATGGAAAACAGACTTTGTAAATCATTATAAAGATACATTTATTTGAATTAGATAATAAATCCACTATATAAAACCAAATATGTTAAGATGAAACAATCGGAAGTTAGCAGTGACCAGCGTATCAAGGAATTACTTCGCATTATTTGGTTCGCAAAACGATAGATGAGAGATCAAATTATTCTGGTCAAGTTTGCTGGTCGTGACATTTCGCACCGGCACCTGCGACGCAGCAAGTAGCGGTGAGCCGGCTGTCGCCCTGCGACATGTGCAACTAATTTGTAGCCAACAACGCACTCATTACAGGGTCCCCGCCGCCCGAGGTGTCGCCGGCATCGGCAATTTCACTCGTAATTCTATAAAATTGCCACACGCACGAGGAAGTCGTCCGCAACTTATCTCCGGGAACGTGTCAACGTTTTAAATTTAAAAAAAAAAATTGTAGTGTGAACTTTTTTTATTGTGTTGGGGACATTTTGTTAACAAAGCTAAAAAAAAAACTAACAGATGGTTTAAGACTGGTAGAATAATTATCTATAGAAATTAGGATGAAAAATGTAAACAAATGAAAAATACTCACGCTAGTACAGAATTTTATGCAGGTTTGGTATTTTTATAATTAGCTTTTGCCTATTTCAAAGAAATTGTAAATCTCATTTGAATAATGCATAAATTGAATTGAATCAAATCATTTAAAGATTAGGCAAAGCTCCTGGTTGATAAAAGTCAAGGAAAAGTTGCGATTGTTTGTTGTTGTTTGTTTTATGATTTACAAATGAAATGTCTAAAGAAACGATCTACTTTTAAATCTCGAAGTTGTAGACAGTTTACTTTTTATTTAGGTCTAACTGCCGTTTCAAGCCTCGGTCACAATATAAAGAAAATAATCGCTGCTAGTTTCGGCCCGGTCGGCTAACGGGCTTCGTTAAACATTGTATTAATCGAAAATCTTAATCATCATACTTAATTTTATTAATATTATAAATGCGAAAGTCACTTTGTTTGTTGGTTTGTTGGTTTGTTGGTTTGTCCTTCAATCACGCCGCAACGGAGTAACGGATTGACGTGATTTTTGGCATGGGTATAGTTGAGGACCTGGAGAGTGACATAGGCTAATTTTTATCCCGGAAAATTAAGGAGTTCCCGCGGGAATAACAAAAAACTTAAACCACGCGGACGAAGTCGCGGGCATCAGCTAGTATTTTCTAATTTAAACTTCGTCTCCGTTATGCGTAGAATATTTCTATATTAATCACTAGCTGATGCCCGCGACTTCGTCCGCGTGGAATAAGTTTTTTTTAAATTACCATGGATACTCCTCAATTTTCCGGGATAAAAAGTAGCCTATGTCACGCTCCAGGTCCTCAACTATACCCATGCAAAAAATCACGTTGATCCGTTGCTCCGTTGCAGCGTGATTGAATGACAAACCAATAAACCAACAAACCAACAAACAAACACACTTTCGCATTTATGGTCGCAAGTATGATTTGTGGTTTTGAAGCCAAATCCATCTAAAAGTTCTCCAAGCCCCATATTTACCAATATTTGTGGATCCATTTCCTCAAATTAACATTTTCTTTGCTAAGCACAGAAGCCAAACGAATCAGTTGTGCTGCGCATCGAGATCCAACAAACGACATTTCTTCCGAGACGTTTTTAGCGCTACATTTTAGAGATAACCTCCGTGAGACCGAGGCTTTATTCAAGAGTTTAAAATGGATGTGCAGCTTGTTGTCCCAATTGATTGAGGTATAAGTACATGGCGCTGACCCTTTGTCACTAACTGTTACTATCAAATACATGCTCGATGTCACTTAACTAATTACAGAAAGAGCGTTCGGCACCTTGTTGAATGATTAAATGTGAGTTAAAATGGCTTCGGACTGGCTACATAACTCGAATGGATTGTGGGATGCCACTGACACATTGTAATGATGGTTGTGGGAATGTCCTAGTCCAAACACACATGCCATACCTGCCATAAATATGCCATACTTATCCATGATGAAAATTAATTTGAATATAGCTTAATTAACTAACGTACTATCTTGGACGTCTTCATGTCTCTTAAAATGAGTTGTCAGTGTTGATATTCGGTAAAATATGTCGAAGAATCGATACGAAACATCCCAGTTGTGATTCTGTATGTTTCAAGTCATTCAGTTTACGAAACTAAGCCCATAATTTTGTCTATTTAAAAAAAAACTGCTAAAAAATTACCTGTCCATTTTTATCCATCTCGTTGTTCGTAAGCTTAACTTTCTCAAAGGAGACGACTTGCTTTCTTAGCTGATCACCGGAGAAAGGGGAATCAGGGTGAGGGTACAGTCTTGCAGGCGCCGGTGGATCAGCCTTGCCTGCCACGAGCCATGATGACCGGTGGTAGGCGTAGCGGTACCGCTTGCCATCTACTGGAACCACGTCCAAGAGAACTGCGTACCGTGCCTCAGCTCGACACCCCGTGAAAGACACCCGCACCGTTGGGAACATGCGCCTGTTGACAAATAATCAAATGTTAACGCCAATAGTATATTGCTACGCCGGTCCAGGTATAGTTAATTCAGTTTCGGTCGTAAATAACTAGGTTGTAATAATAATGCGGGTTGGACTTATTGAGAAACTAGCTGATGCCCGCGACTTCGTCCGCGTGGATTGAGGTATCTTGGTTCCCCGGGAACTGTTTCATTTTCCGGGATAAAAAGTAGCCTACATGTTATTCCAGACTATAATCTGTCTCTGAACCTTTCATCCAGATCTGATTGAGTAACAAATATCCATCCATCCATCCAAACTTTCGCATTTATAATATTAGCCTACCTAGATAGTAGGTATAGATTAATTTTTAAGAAGGTAGATTTTAATTTTAAAGGCGAAGGCGATGCACCGATATCGTGGTTAAGCATGTAGTAATTCTTAATGTATATCAAATGAACTTAAGAAGGTAGAGCAGCAAAGCATTTAGACTTTAGAGCAAAGAGCTACAGCGTGATAGGTTTGGCCATGTGATAGCTAAATCATTTTTCAAACGTTAAGGTCATTCTGAAACATTTGATATTACAATTACAAAATTTCTACATCAATGCATTACAAGAAATAAATTATAATACTTATTATAGTGCCAATACAAACTAACCGCAAACCTTAGCTAAACGCCTAAAATTCTAATAGAATATATTTCAACACTCTAAAAATCCTGTTTAATTATTGACTAGAAAAAATGTTATCTTTGAATCTGCATGTCTTTCTAATTTATTATCATGTTTCTCAGCTTCTGTAGCTGTAGATGGGTTTTTCTTTTTTTTAAAGTTAAGTAAAGAAGTGACCTAACATTAAGATAAACTTTAAGATAAACGACAGATTTAACAACTTGCGATATTTGAGCACATGTCTAACTTTTTTATGGTTATCATAAAGTCATAACACGGGTGTAAAACCTGAGAAAGGTTTACATTGAAAATGTTACATTATAAAACAGGTGACTCCAACTATAAACATCTCGGATCTGATGACTGAACCAACCCACGACGCTAATGACCTCGAAAGGACGAACGAAAACTAAATTAGATATTAAGATACAAAAAACCTTATAATCCCCGAAAGTGTTTTTGAGACCAAAACACATGCTCGCAATAAAAAACGATGATTAATGTGTATTAACAAAAAACTGCCAGAGATCTGGCCACGGACGGTGACTTGTATAATTACAGGGTGAAACGCGAACTAGGAAATCAAACAAATATGATGTATTCGATTTTAATGCACCCCTAAATGGGCCGAAGCGCTTCCTGCCGGCCGCGGGCGATAACATCTCGCCGCTACTTATTTATAACGTAACCTTTCTTAATACATTTTTTTTCATAGAGTTTAAACGGCGCTTTTATAATTTCGAAGGCTAAACAAGTAGTCAGAGATAAGATAACATCCGACAATTTGTTCGTCCCTAACGCGATCTGACGTTCGGCCGCGCTAGACTTGTTTCTATTAGCTTAAACATTTTAAATGATCGATCCGACGATATCGTTCGAGCTTACGACGGAATCCCAACAGCGTGTTACATAAAATGCGGGAGTGAAAGAAAGAATTATTAGCGCTCATAAAACACGGGTAATGTCAACCTCCCAATAAGTATAATAAATGCAAGAGACCTATAAAATTCCCGGAGTCAGAGCTCTAGTGCGATAAAGCGCGAGGGTCTCGCTTGTATTAAGCTCTGGTCGTTAATAAATCGTATTAAGGCCTAAGGTGTGTTTCGGACTGTTTATTCTGTATCAGTGATGCGGGATCTCTCATCGCGGACAGGGAGTCGGTGTCACGCGTTTATGAGTGCGTCGTTAAGACCATGTCGATGTCGCGACGGCTCGCCACCCAGAGAGATCTTGTAACGAGCCGTATCCATCATCGGTTACTGTCCGACTCGGATTGTAAAACTCTGAACTGAATGCTTTGTACTTTCTTGAGACGTTTGGACATACTGTACGAGTGAAAGTCGAGCCAATATTTATATTTCATTTATCATTTCGTCAAATTGAGCAGTATTTACTTTTGGAATGGACAACGATACAATTAAAAGCTCAAATTGTAAATTTTATGCAGTAAAAATGTTATGCTAGTTGTAACGATTATTCCAACATAATAATTTTAGTTTTAAGACGGTATCAATACAACCATCGTCATTAAAAATCCAATTATAAAAAACACACTAACAGTTACACACACATATCTAAGCAAGGAAATAGATGTACCTACCTAATAAAAAAAAGAAAAATTACAAACAATTACAATAACAAATATTACTACTAGAATTGATATAGTCAATGCATTTAATATTTATTCGGTCCCTGGTAAAGGTCGGAAGGCACGACTGACCACATTAATCTTGCCGACCGCAAGTAGCGTAAAATATACGTAATTACTTAGCATCTTAATACGGTTCTGTTGAGGGCTATTATTGCTTTTTAATGCCAATGCCAATGCCACCTATTCATCGACATACTCGTATAAGGGTAATTTTTTTACAAAGACGAGAAGCCAATTTAAAAATTAGCAATCACCTACAGTGTACCTATAGTTATCCGTGTCATAAAATTTTATGGCTTCCTTTTTGACTTAACGATTAATATCCCTGAGTTTACAGGATCTGTTAGCTATACTAGTTAAGTCATCGTCGTCATAATTGATGGACGACAACTGCTGGAGAGAAGACACTTGGTTATCATCAGAAGATTGTCTTGCGACTTTTTCGCTTAGTTGAAGTAATTATTTTAGTATTATCATCTCTATAACAATACATTAATAGTGGCTTGGAGGCAAAAATGTTGTTCAAACAAAAAATTCTTGTGTATTTTTGCACAAGGAGATATTATGTACTTAGTGATAGGAAACCGCAATACTGTGACAAGGCAGACGATGTTTGCATTTCGTCGTACACAGGAACCAATTATGGGTAACCACTTCCGTGCAGAGGTGCGAAGGTTTCGATCATTCGATGTATAATACGAGTAACACAATAAATATTGATATTTTGTTTAAATTGACATTTTTGGAACGTCTTTACTTACCGACGTTATTAATTGTATTGTGTTATTTGTTAAAACGCGTCATTATAGTTTTTCATTCTAAGTTGTGGGCCATAATACAGTGGATACATGTGGATATTGTTTTACCCTTACCCTTGAGCTAAGGAAATGTGTGGCAGAACTGGTGATTAAAAATGTATTTCTTTCTTTTTTCGATGATCAATATACTTCAATTGCTTTGATCAATTTAAGCGATGATTTTTTATCAAATTGATTGTGTTAGTTGTCTTGACAATATAGTGTTCATGACACTTCTCCATACGGATACCAGATTTTTCAGCTTTTTGGCTTACACGTGAAGTAGGTAGGTAGTTTTAACAGAAGAAAAACACGCAAACTTGTGTGGCATGACCACTTTTTAAAACAAATAGTAATCAATCTTGTTATAATATGAGAAATAATTATAAAATATTACGATGATTTTTAATCCTCACTGCTCGAGTTGCCTCATTGTTCGTGAAATGTCGCATTAATATCAAATTGCTACTTTACAGAATAAATAATAGCGTAGGCTTTAAGTCGCTCTCACAAATTGCTCCGATTAATAATTCTTTCGCAAGAAATAATCAAACGCTTTCAGCAAACATTTTTTAATTAAAGTTATTTGGAATGTTTGCTTTTGGAATGGGATAATTATTGTGAAATTGACCTTATTTTATTTTTTATGGAAAGAGGTTCCATAGGTTAGGTTAAGTAATTGGACTGGTAGAGATCCAAGCGACTTGTAGATATTTTTACTTATAATTATGTACATGAAATGGAAAGAAAGGAAGGAATATACCTAATGTTATGGTAATAAAAACAACCGATCAAAATTATGAGCTTCAACACTGATTAAATAATAGTTATTTTGCTTCGGTCGATATTATCACCAAAATTCGATAAATAGACACCAAAAGAAAAAGAAGGATTGTCCTACCGTGCAGTCAAGTCAGTGTCGTGGCGAACTATGTTTATTGTTTAGGCAATCCTTTACCTATAGTAGAGCTGTCAAAAATTAAATATTATCTTACTACTATTCTGGTAGTTTACTGCATTCAAGGTTTAACTTTACATATTATCAACTTTTCATTTGTAACGTGCCTAGTTTCCGACATTTACATTTACGCAAGACAATTATTAAAGACCTCCATTATTAAGCACTTGTTGACTTTGCTGGTAAACTATTAATATTTAGTATTGATGTGATTAAATACATTGGTTATACTCGTGAACCTTAACTATAATATTATGTTTCGAGGTAAAGTTATTACATTGTGTTAAATATTAAGGTGCGTTTCAGTGGAAAACGACAGAAAAGACTGATAACAAAATCTGCATAACCAATAACATAAGATTTAAATTTTATTGCGCGGTATTTTGTGACGTTAAAAAACATTCATTCGTAATATGCAGACTACTTTTACTTATATAAGTTACGTGCGAACAAACTCAATAGGATTTTTTTTCAGTAGCACATCTGCATCTGCTATTCTCACAAACTCATTCTGCTCAACCTACAACAAGGTAGGTTTACCTACTTGACCTTTTTTTATTGCAAGATAGGCTTGCGCTTATATTCAGGGATCGATAGTTTGATGCCCACGTGCCCTTCACATTATGGGGTCAAGCTAGTTTAGGTACTATACAATCTTGCCCCCCATAGTTTAATCTGGGTTACAATTCACGGTTGTACAATACAATATACACAGTATTGTATGGTCACGGTTACAACAATTATAGTTGTTTTAAAGTCTTTTCTTAAGAGTGAGGATTTTCGAAGTTTGTCCAAGGAAAACAAATACTTGAAATCGTTAAAACTTTTTTCGCTATCCTTAGACAGGGTAAATAATATTATGTATGAAAATGAATTATCTATTGTCACTTAATTTTGGCTTTAGCGCTGCCCTATACGAGCACTGTGAACGTGCTTGCGTATTCTACATGATTTATCGATTCCTAATTATTAAAATGTTATTTGTACACACATGTTCCTGTATACATATTTTGAAACGACGTCCCGTCAAAACCCACCTTTACAAGCATGACTGGTTTCCATGAAATGTCATCAGTTCGATTCGCACGCAACTCGATCCCGCGCCAACTTTACGTGTTCTCAATTTACAGGCAATAACCATATAACTTAAGACCCTTCGCAATTATTATACGAATGTTTCTATGAAACAAGAAATAATGTCCTCCCGACCGAATTTCGGTCACGGCGGCCAATCTCCAGAGAGATTAGCCATCTGCGCAGGAGATATTATAGTGCACAAGTGTGTGCGCGAACACATGTGTACTCTCTGTTCCTTTACTCTCGTAGCCCGATGGGACGGAAAATCCGACACGACCGGAGAGAGATCAGACGCAGGACCGACGGCTTAACGTGCTCTCCGAGGCACGGGGGTGAAGCACCGCCAACTTCCTAACTCCGGGCCAGTACTGAGAATTTCTTGCCAATACTTGTTGTGACCCGACCAGGGACTCGAACCCGAGACCTCGTCGGCTGCAGTCGAACATCCTAACCACTAGACCAACGAGGCAGTTAAAAAAAACAAGAAATACCTACCCATGTGATGGTAGGTATAAAAATGCAACTAGGAATATTTTCGTATATTAGGTAAAAAAGTAACTTCTACCTATTAAGGTCTAGGCAAGGGGTCTTTGCGAAGGTACTGTTGAGAAGTTTTGCCACTATCCACCAATTGGCCCACTACACTAACATTAAAGGCCTAAGTTTAGCGTTTGTTAAACTACACAATGTTTTTGTCTTCTTCTTTCGATTATCAAATCACCGATGATATAGGTACCTAATACAAGTAGGTAGGTATACCTAAATGTGAAATATTTATACTAACCCCGACATATTGAACAGGATACCAATTTAGATTCGATCAGTTGCTCCCATCCCTTCATCAACTAGAAAAGAGCTAATGATCTTCAAAACTCTGAACCGATACTTATAGAAACATAGCTAAGAACACTCTCAATCAAGCCACTTTTCAAAGAAAAAAAAAAACTAAGTAAATCAAAATTTTAACTGCGCTATATACCTACCTTTAAGCTTCCTTTTTCTACCACTTTAAATACAAGGCATGGCATCGGTCATGTTTACTCTTCTAAACTAGATCGGCTCGCACATGAGAATAGGAATCAATGACAGACACGTGCCCGTCAGCTAAATGTCGCTCACGCGTCGCGTTACGTCGCGAGCGACGCGGCGACACGCGACTCGGCCGACATCCACATTAGACGTACCTACTTAATAGGTATCTAGTTACCAATCATCACTAAAACCCTATATTTTCCTACTTAGTAGAACTTCCTACTCAGTGACTAAAACAAACATAATATATAGGTACCTAAATAATAAGTTAATAAAAATTTTCACACCACTCGCTCAACAACGCCTTATTACATGGCCTGTTATCTAAGGTTAAAGTAAGACATTAAATCCCTAGGGTTATAATGTTGTACTGAAAACCATTATTCCCTAGGGTTATAATGTGATTTGAATTTAGAATCATCGCGCATCTGAAGCAAGATCTGAAGGGAATTCTATTCATTCCAAAGAGGTTTTATTCATAATTCTTATTGGTATATCCATAAAGTCTAATTTCGGTAAACAGAATGTGTTCTCTGCAGGCGCGGCCAACTCGATTTTCGAAAACCGAAGCCCTGGCCCACTATATTCGCACTGACGACATTTGTTTGTCAAATCGAGTAGGCCACGCCAGCTGAAAGAAGTGGTTGTATCGCGAGGTGTGAAAAGTAGAGTATTCACCGTAGGGGTAATGCTGTATTAATCTTGGGCGCCCCTAATTCCCGCGCTACTCTCAGAATTCTAGATGCAACACCCTCGCTACGCTCGGGAGTTACTTTAAAATCCCTCGTTCCGCTTGGGATTTATCCCGGCGCCCGTGACATAATACATCGCATTACCCCCGTGGTGAATAATCTACTATTAAATTTCTCTAAGTACAGTAAATTATTATTAACATAGTAATTAATTGTTTGTTATTAATAGGTATTTATTGATGTCAGGTTTCTTGTCAGTCATACATTTGGTAGGCGATGCATCATCGGTAAGCACATTTACGTCGAAATTTATGGTGATAGGCGCTTATAAAAAGAGAGGTTTCTCTGTTTTATAGAAAAGCTTATATTAATAGCCTCATTGTCGATCTATTTAGTGTGATATTCATCGAATTTAAAACCTGTTCGCCCTTCCTTAGACTTTTTTTAATATATAAGCTTGGCTGTTGCAGTTATGGTGTTGCAGCCTAAGGTGGAGCTTAGAGGATGCCTATTCACTCTTGATTTGACCTATACCTACTAAGAGAGGAGGGGAAAACGGAAGTCATATCTCAGGGGTTCAAATTAGGAACGAGGAAGCAAATCGCTTCGTTCGTGTCCGCGGAATTTCGACATCTTACTACTGATTACTTTACATAAATTTATTACTTTATACTTCTTAGATTGTACGCAATTACAACGTATCTATAGTCTGTACCCAATAATATTATAAATCTCGTAAAAAATTGTGAGTACCTACTACCAAACTAAATTTGAACGGTAAAATTAACTGTTAATTAATACTCCGGATATTAACACTCCGGCCAGGCGAAGAGCAGGTCTCGTCGGCGAAATTTTAAGTTTACGATGTCGTTATACGTGATAAAAAATGGAGACATAAATATTATGAAAAGTGACGTATAGTTAATGACCTCAACGCAACGTGTGTTAAAGTAGCGACGCCGCGGGGCGCCTCGGCGTGCTTAGACAGGCATTAGAGCTATCACAGACGAGAAACGGTCAAGTTTTCTGGATAAACCTGAAAGTAAGTAGATCAAAGGCCTATATTGATAACCACCCTGGTGCTGTAGTGAGCGCTGTGATCTTCTCTAGAAGAAGGTTTTGAGTTCCATTCCCAATCTAGGCAAGTTGGAAATTATAATAATTTCAAATGAAGCGACTCATATAATTACGATAGAACTTCACTTTGTAAGTTCGTTTAGTCACTAAAAATCTCTTGCAGATGTCACTGTAATTTTATTCAATGGGAATTGCTACAAGCTTTAAGTATACAAAACCTGCAATTAGAAGTTGCCAGTCGAGACTTGGCCATAGTCAATATTGATTCCAATAAATATAATAGGTAGTAGACCAAATAAGTAGGTACGTCATACCTATTTCAAGTGTATTAATTATATATATCCGTCATGTTTATAACAATTAAAATAATTGAAAGAATACTTTAATACTTTCCTCTCAAAAAAGACAGTCCTTTTAGAATTGTATACTATCTACTCTTTTAAGCTTTGCTTATAAGCTTCGATTGCACAAAATATGCTACTTTAGGATAACTTTTAATTAATCTGTGATATACATAACACAATTTTTATTCATTCACTAGCTGATGCCCACGACTTCGTCCGCTTGGTTTAAGTTTTTTTTATTCCCGCGGGAACTCCTTAATTTTCCGGGATTAAAAGAAGCTTATGTCACTCTCCTGGTCCTCAACTATACCTATGCCAAAAATAAAAAAATCCGTTGCTCCGTTGCGGCGTGATTGAAGGACAAACCAGCAAACAAACCCACTTCCGCATTTATAATATTAGGTATGATTGATCATTGCGCGTTTGCGTTTGCGTGTTTTGCTCCCGTTATTAGATGAAAACGCAGCGTTAATTCGCGTTGTCTGGAAATAGGTACCAACGCATTTCAAAATGGTTCTTTGGACTTAGCATGCGAAAAATGTTTGGTTATGACGCTGCTAATGTACAGGCAGGTAATGGTACAATATGCCTTAACCGGATGCCTTCAACACATCATATTTATTAAACAGCTGTGAAGTGTCAAGTGTGTACCTGTTTCCATAACCTACTAACCTAGAAAAAAAAGTTCTAAGTAACTATCAATAATAATTATGCATTCTTAAAGACAAAACTTTTTCTATCTAGATTTTATTACATTCATCTAGCTCGCGAAAATTGTTTAATCAACTTTTTTTTACAAAAATGGTAATAAGCTAGATCATAAATTTCAATGATTAGGTACCAACCTTTTATTCTCTACTTACTAGGTAAAAATATTTTATGGCTAAGTTAATTTCAGTTTAATTACTCGTTAACTTTTTAATTAGGTTTCCTGCATTAAGTACTGATGTATCTACCTACGTAATACCTAGGCTATGGCCCTAACTCGTAGCCAATAACGTAACTCAAAGCTATACAATTATTAATATGATATACCTACATATATAGGTACGTACCTAACTTAGAAAAATTTACTTACATGTAACAAACATAAACGTTTTTAAGATAAGATAGGCACATTTAAATAAACATTTGCATAATTTATGTGGGTTTATTCATTCTCAACTTATAGGTGTCTTAGTTAGGTGGGTAGGCAGGTTTGATAACCAAAAATATTAAATCTATATACTTAATGAAAAGCACCAAGGCAAAAACTAAATAAAATCATAATGCAAATTTTGTAATTAAAACGCTAAAAACTAATTAGTGACGACACGCTCGTGGAAATATTAAAAATTTAAAGCTTTTACGAATTATAAACTTTGAGCCAAACAAATGAGAGCGTAGTTTCAAAGCTCCAGGTAGCCTCCATAAATTAATTGACACACAAACGTCATTATTCGTCATAAATTGACGATTTTTAATAGAAACATTGATGTGGAATATTAAAGAGCCGTAATAAAACAGTTAAAATTAACAAGGTGCCGTTTTTATCAGCGGAATCTGGCCGACTTGGTTTATGAGGCTTCCGGCCCCGTTCCCCGTAAAGCCTAACGCCATTGTTAATATGCATCATTCGGCATAAAATATGGCGGTTATGTCAAAATTTGACGGCGCCGAACTAAAAACAAAACCGCCGATGTTAGATAGTGATCGAAATTTATAGGGCACTTAGATGAAATTTCTTATTTAGAGTAGAGCTTTTTAGCCTGCTCTTTAAAAGAAAATCTGATCGTTTTATTTGAAAATAAAAAACTATTATTAGCGGTGGTGTGCACAGGATTTGAAGCCAGGGTAGGCTTAGGTAAGAACTTATTTCCTAGCTGGTCACAATGAAAAATAAGAGATTAAGCAGTGCTTTTATGCCTCTATGATCTGCACGCCACTGATTATTAGTAATAGCTTATAAGCACTCAAAATAATTTATTTAATGTAATTTTAGCTTCTAAACTTTACATAATTTTGTATCTTCGCATTTTACATATCCATCCCACTCAGTACTCACTAGCCACACGAAACTAATAAAGTATAGAAAGTATAAAATGCATGTTAAAAACAAAAACATTGCTAGTAAATATTTTACATTCAGTTAAAAAAACAAAAAGCGTAATATGGGAAGTTAAAAGTTCAACGAACAAGAATACAAGATATAACGCAACATTGTAGTAGGTAGTTGAAAGTAGCGTTGTTTGTTTAGACATAATATTAGTATGCATTTGTTTTTATATTAACGTGCATTTGTTTATAGGGAAAAAAATATTGTTACACTATTTCTACCACTGATTAGATATGCGTTTGCAATAAAAAGCGGAACAAATAAAAATCTTGGCACACTGTATCATGTAGAAAAAGCTGATATGATCACAATCAACTTTACCCTACATGCGCACCCAACAAGCGAATAAAACGGTTTCACTGCAATAAGAAATTTCAACACGCGTGATAAACAATCGACAATGAAAAAGATAATTAACAATATAAGTTCGTGTTTATGATCGATTCATATACGCAATTAGACCAAATTAATAAATACCTGATTTTATTATTAGTAATAACTGGATTAACAACGAAACATAACTCCTTGTGTTGAGAACATAAATTCTTTAGTTGACTATACATACACATCTGCATCAAGAGCAACACAACCTCTCAACGACAGAGACCTCCTTTAATTCTTAATTACTTGAAGTAAAACAGGGAATTTTACTCAAGCTTTTTGATAAATAAAGAAGCCAGTGATCTCAAACCGCTGGTTAACATTAACATAGCAGATTTAATTCTCAAAACAGATACAATGTGCAGAACTCTAACTCCGAATGACTCTGGCACAGACTCTGGAGAGTCTTATCTATTCCACAGATTTAAAACGCAAATGATGCGACTTTAAAAAGCAGCGTATCGTCGGCACCGGTATCTTCTAAGATGAAAACAAAACTGAAGTGGCATAGCAGCCAATAAATAATAAGAAAGATGTTACGCCTGACACGGATCGGAGTATTCGATGATTTAATTACTCGTGTCGAATGCGCAACTGCCGGAAGCGATTTCGACGGAACCAAATGCTCAATATTATAAACACTCGTTTAAATAACAAACGAGAATTGAACACGCTCTTTCTTAATCATATTTCTTGAGGAATATCAAAATATTCTTCTTATCTATGCATCTGCACTTAATTATCACCACGATTAAAACTTGCGGAATTTTTGTTGAAATTATAACAGCGTAAAAGTTTAAAGTTAATAAGTGATGGTCTTGACCCAGCCAAGGAAATTGGCATGGACTCTTGGTCACGTTAATTACATATTAGTACATGGTTGTGTAAATCTCGCGGTCTAGCGGATTACGGAAAGTGAAATCCCTCTTAATATTATAGGGGTCGGATCACTGAGCCAATTTTATAACAATGTAAACAATAGACTCCTATTTTCCTACTAGTTTATTAAAACCATAAATCTTAAAACACGAAGTCGTGGCCCGTGGGCAATATATGGATAGACAGGTATTTACGGTAGTCTGTAGATATAAAAAAAATAATTGCAGATCTTACTAAAGGATTTGATGGAGATGAAAACTAACTGTCGACAGTGTCTGATGAAGTAATGAGTCGTGACGGTGTTGGTGCCACACCCAATCTGACCGTTCAAGTGTGAATACTGTATTTAGAAAAACTGTTACCCCTCTTAGCATGACCGGTAAGAAATGTTTTACGCGGGAGTCTATAAAATAGAACTCACGAATACCCAGTTCATTTAATAGAGATCATAATGTGATTTTAAAAATTCAGCTATTTTTTCGTATGTTTATTAACTCTATTAATCATTATCGATATTTATTTATTTGAAATATTACAATTGAGTATTCATGATTTTTGCCACTTCAGCCTCGAATAGAAAGCCTTGATATGAAAAACTCAGACTTTTCAGACTTCAGAAGGAATCAGTAATAGTATTATTATTTGATTGCCTTTAGCAGAGTTATTGAGACTTGGTTACTTCCCTGATTTTTGCGCTTCATTCAAAAGTATTTAAACAGAAAATGTCTGCAATATCGAAAGATGATCTCTGTTCATTATAACGAAGTAGCTCCGCCAGCAACTCGGGTGAGATTACAAAGTAATTAACTGTTTTACACGCTCCTAATGGCTTCATTTCGCTAATGACCGTCTCATCTCGTCCTTTATGTACCTATACCTTCACCTATACCGTTTTTTGATTATTTGACGAACTATTTTAAGCTTTCTGTTATTTTATTTCGTACCTACTTTACCCATGAATAATGTGATTGTTTAAATAATCTGAACTTGAGTACTTAGCATTTATTTTTATTTTTAACCTGTACCTAAAAGTATTTTAAACGCACGAGACTCTTTTGAGATTTTTAAATCTTGACGCCATTAAAAATAGAGATGCGGGGGCAAAGCCACGAACAAAAGCAAAGTATAAAATCCATGACAGTCGTTTTAAATTAAAGATAAGCAGAGAGGCAAGATACGATTTCTCAATTAATAAGTTTAATTGAACAGAAATAACGAGTTTAGGCTCAGTAATCAGCGGTAACGCGTGACGCAGGTGCTTCTGTTAACATAATATATTAATACCCGTAACAGTGCGATAAAGCATAAATGGAGCTTAAATATAGGTATTAAGAAATGTGATTTTTTTACTCTAAAGAAGCTTGAGAGATAATCCAGCTCCAAGAATAAATTGTGCACGTGGTGTTGATAGCCTTTTGACAGTGTTTAGTAGTATGGTATTGTTATGTCAAATCTATGAGCATAATTTCTCTTCAAATCTATGTTCATAGAAGTTGCTAGAGAAACTGTCGCACTAAGGGTGCGTTTCAACCATAGATTAACTAAGCTACGGATGTGTGTCAAACCCACCAATAACTTGACCTAACATCTAGTGATCTAAGCTATGAAAATTATCATTCTAACCGCTTAGCCCCACAGACTTATGACTCGGTGGAAAAAATTGGAACTAATTTATATGCCTGTTTTGTTTTTATTTTATTTATAGATACTAGCGATCTGTCACCCGGTCAAGGTACTTACCAAACGATGAACACAAAGACCTTTAAGTACCTTTTTTTAAGTACCTAAATAATATTATACTACAGGAACTAAAATATTGTTAGGTATAAATTCATATGAATCTTACTTCTCAAATCACCTTTAGATAGGTAGGTACATGAAGCCAACAGCTGCTGGTAAAGCATAAACTCGTATAATATTTCTTGTGGATCTCAGCAACCGGCTAATTGAAACGAGCTTTTTTGCTGTCATCGACGTCATACACGCGATTCACTTTGTATTTGCTTTTAATTATTGCTTTACATTTGCATGCTTCGTAATAAAACGCTTTGAATTTTTAAAGCTCTTTTCTTTTTACAAAAAGCTCAATAGACACTGCTTGTGTTGATGCTACGCATGCGTAGAGCCTATGCGTGACCAATAATTTCAACATGTTTTCATATTTCCACTATATCAGTTTTTTTTCCTACTGGGGTTACCATGAGATAACTCCAGTTATGGTAGGATCAGATCGTCTCATCTGGCGATAAATAAATTTAAGCTAAGCCTCGACATACTGAAATACCAGGATACCAGTGTTAGCATTATTACTGTTTGTGATTATACCTCATGAAACAGAAAGTATAATATCTGTCAATTTGAGTCGTTTCATGTCATTCGATTTAATCTGCAGATACGGACGCCATATTGAAAATAGTTAGTATAAATACGAGTGTTTGAACGATGGTAATTTAGTCTCCTGCCAGCAGATTCAGCGATTATTGAGTACTTTTGTGTTTAGATCGCATTTTGATTTAGAGCTTAACGATAGCAATCGTGGCCGGATCAAATGAATATTACCTTTAAGTTTAGCCAACTTTTATCTAATTACATTAAATCTCTCGTGGAACCTCTACACTTTTAACCATTTATTCGTGCAAGTTCCAAATGAGAGTACAAATATATTAAAAGTGTTTCATTAATACCTACTTCTGGATTGTCTCTTACACCAGGTATTCGTGGAAGTTGACTTGAAAAGAGCTGAAGCAGTTTAAAGATCATTAAAACGGATGAATTTTCTTGAATCACACTCCCGAGTCTCGATCAAGTCACCTTTCAAACAAGAAAAACTAATTCAAAATCGGTCCATCCATTTGAGAGCTCAAATGCCACAGACAGACGCACGCTTAACTTATAACACTCCGCTTTTTTCGTCGGTGGTTAAACAGGATGGGTACTAGACCGCGACCTCAAACTTCTAAATGCTTCTAATTCGACCACTGCGCTAAACATTGTTAGCATACAAATTGCCAGATGTTGCCAATAAAATCATCATCCTTAGCTTCATAAAAATATATTATCAAAATGTCTTGTTTTATCTAAACAGGCATTTAATTGAAGGTGAGAAATCACACCCAGATCCCAATCGATCAATAGTCAATATACAGTTAAACTGCTGGGAATTCCTCAAAATCATTCAAGTTTTGTCAAAAGTTGAGTCACAGATGACGTGAACGGTTTTCAACGAGTGATGAATAGTAAACCGGTAAGCTGGAGTAGCCAGATTTTTGAGATTGCTGGGACAGTCCGAATTATTAGCTTTTTCTAATAATTTGCGTGGTTTTACTATCCATACTTATTGCGAAATAATAGCTTACGTCCTTGAAGCGGAGATAGGCTATTTTTTATTTTGGCAAATCTACGCTTCTAGGGGCCATGAAAAAATAAAATTTAACCACACGGACGAAGTCACGGGCATCATCTATAAATTCTATAAATGTTTACTCTAATTAATAGTAGTTAAGTTAACTTTAATTAATAGTAGTTAAAGTCCGGTGTATATTGTAATAAAAACTAATTTTGCAAAATAGGGACGTACTACTAATTACTATAGCAATTTTTTGAGAAATACTTAGAATTTGAAACAATTTCATTTTCATCAAACATCTATTTTATAAAATTACTTGCATTAGCACTTCACTTGATGAACCATTCTAATTAAATAAATACCTACTTGATGAGGAGTAAGCACTAGACGTCACTTGACGTCACCTGACGATAGTTAAGTGAAGATAGGTCTTTTTTATTTAAGATGCAGTCTAAGATAGCTACAGATTCGTATGCTAGCAATATATGATTTACCAGAATCGCTTTCAAATCGGCATCGTACCGAAGTCCGAAAGCGTCTCATAAAAATCAATTTAAATTTGGCGATCCTAAAATCTTGTAAAGCGATCACGGGCTTGACGGACATCTAGGTCGTTAGTGTGGCCGCACCATTACCAATGATCGATCACCGCGACCGGCGCCGAACCGACACCCGACAAATTTAATTTAGACCCCTAATGCCTTACTTCGCCTTAAAGATAAAGTGATTATGCGATGCCGTGCTTTGTAATGCGCTTCGTACTTTCAAATGAATTCTTCGCTTTACCATTGCTTGCAAATTCGCCTTTCAGCTCTGTAGTGTAGCGGTGGGCGTTATGTAAAATGGCTTTGAAAATGAGGTTTCAAGTACAAGTCCTGGATTCTTTGCTGAGTTAATTTAGGATTAATTTCCTACATAATACGATAGAAGATGCTAGTACCTGAGTACGACCATGTGCTAGTTATAGGTTTGTAACTAATTACTACCTAAAAAGCTGTACTACCTAGTAAATTTGTGATACGATGCGTGGTATACAGGTAGACTACATAATACCGCTTTCAGGTAATTGCGCTTTTACTAAACGTACTACCATCGCTTAAAACAGTACTAGCTGATGCCCGCGACTACGTACGTGGATTGAGATTTTTTGGTTCCCGTGGGAACTCTTTCATTTTCCGGGATAAAAAGTAGCCTATGTGCTATTCCAGACTATAATCTATCTCTCTGCCAAATTTCATCCAGATCCGTTGAGCCGTTCGGGCGTGATTGAGTAACAAACATCCATCCATACATCCATCTATCCAAACTTTCGCATTTATAATATTTATTTGATTATTTCAAAATGACAACCTTGACTTTCTTACAATAAGGATTATAATTCTAAAACACGAACGTCAACATCAACGTTAAAATCAATAAAATAATACGGCTTTAAGCTATAGCTAGGTAGTATGCCTCCGTCACGATTTTGCAGTCAAGCGCTGAGTTCTCATGAAATAAAAATAAAAATATCGGCGGTTGTATACCTATTACTGAATAAAAACTTTTTTGAAACAAAATCTCGCGTAACGGACGCGTAATACTGTGAACGAACATAGAGCACGCAACGCTAGTCGCTACCCATCATTATGTTAAACTAAGTACGAGTTAAATATTCAAATTTTTCTAATTTCCTTCCCGCAAAACGTTATCTTAACGGCCAATTATACACTTCGTTTTATACCTTGTATAACAACGCATTCCAGTATAAACGCAATACAATGTTCGGGAATTCCTTGAGAACATTAACGTGGCTACATCGTACGCACATAAAATTTATAACGTAATTCGCTTTTAATGAGCAAAATAACATTTACAGGTCGCTCGCGAAGTGATGTAAACGGCTTTAATTACACCGTTGGTATTAAGCACCGAACAGCTACCGTCGAATCAACACCTCCGGACGAATGAACGCGTTACAATAAACTTGATTTGGATGTACGGATGAATCCGCGTAGTAGTAAAAGGTGGTAAAATACTCGTATAACGCTCGCGGTATAGCAAAAGTTCGTGTTTGAAATATACACCAGGTAAGTATTGCGAAATCCTGCACTGCAATATCTAAAAGAAGAGGTAAATGGAAATTTGCGCTGCGTCATAGCACTAACTTTGGAAAATTCTGTGGATTTGTTAGAAGAAGCTCCCTGCGTCTGCCATCATAAAAAACGTTTTTAAATGTTGGCGATAGTAACTAGTAAACCCTTTAACAGTCTCTTTTCAGCTCACATTTTCAGATGGCGCCAATTTAACGAAAGCTAAAATTAAAAGAAATTCCTCTTGAGCTTTAGCGGTATTTCAAACATCATCACAAAACATTTAAATACGTTGGTTTAGCAAAAATATTTTAGGAAGATATGACTGATCGATAGTATAGCTATAGATTAGTGACCTAAGGACCTAAATGTATTACGTAAGTATAACAATAAGACTAAGTGTAGTAATGTAATAAATTTTCAAAAACCTCAATGGCCAGTCCACGAAACCTGCAAACTATGGATACCTTACTTTTGTTGTACGTAAGCTATACGTACGCAAATACTACTTACACGTCATGTCATGTACATTTTAGTTTTTTAACACTGAATTACTTACGGCCGGTTTCTGAATTGAGAATTTAATGTTGAATCTGTCTCAAAGACTACTTAAGGACTAATTAAGCAAATTTATGTTTCTGAACTGATATTGTGTAAGGTTTGAGAGTAGGAACTTGCTGTTTTTGCTTATATGCTTAATTCAGAAACAGGCCTAATATCAATTCAGAAACAAAAATTTGCTTAATTAGTCCTTAAGTAGGTAGTCTTTGAGACAGACTCAACATGAAATTCTCAATTCAGAAACCGGCCGTTACCCTCTAATCCTCTATCGTTATTCGCCATCATCTGAGATTTTGTTTAAATTTGACCTGTCGTCGTCTTCTGCAAGTTTCATTCAGTATCTGATACGTCGCTAAAATAGCGGTTTGTGTTGAAAACAGACGGTAGACAGGACGTATTGCGAATGCGGAGTATTTATATACGAGTACGCAGAGAGAGGGTGGTGCCGGCGGGTGGTAAATGCAGTTGGTCGGGGCGCTAACGTGCGCGGGGCGGCGGGGCGGGAGCGGGGAGGCTTTGCTGGGGCAGACGTCGTCGAGAAGCGTCGGAGGGTGCGATCGATGAAGCGCGGACACGCCTCGCGCACCGAAGTCGTCTGCCACAAACGATCTCATTGTTGATTCAACCGCTGCTTATCCGAAGCGGTTACAGCTTCGCATCTTACTGACGGGATATCCTTTGAGTATTCGTAACTACTTCTGTACTTCGTGGGCATATGTAAAATTTTAGATAAAGAAAAATCAACTTACAATTCAAGTATCGTACCCAATTCAAAGCAAAAGGTTTTATTATATACCTAAAGGGAAGAAGAGAAAATTAGCTCAAATCCTTGGACCTACTAGTTACTACCTACTATTTAAAATATTGTTAACCTTATAGGTAAAACGTACCTATCGTATCTCTGAGTAATTAAGTGATGATGATAATTATAATAATTAATATCATAAGTAAGTAGCTCCAAAAATGTCCTGAAAAAACTGAACCTCGGGTTGCCCTAGTCACGCTGAACGACCTCACACCGAGTCAGTATTATTTTTTGGGGTTCCGTAGGTCCAATAGTAATGCCCACGTACCTACCAGCAGCCTAAAATACAAGACGAAAATATGCTATTGTACGTATAAAGTGTATCTTGTATGACGCGTTCACACGAGAACAGACAGGAGTCAGAGATGTAAAGCATGTGAGCTGTCAAGAGATCATCCGAATACGGTGAGCGTGTTAAACGGATGTATTGTGTAGAGCTGTCACTGCCACGGCGGTGTCTTTGACTCTACATCGATTGTATCACGCCTCACGGACTAGGGAATCCTTGCGTCCAGGATCGAAGAGAAAGTAAGCTGACGTCTACGAAACGACTGATAGAATAATCCCCATACCTAATTGAAAGGTATAATATTCATTTATTTTAGTTTAAATTCAATTTTTAATGGTTGAATTGTCGAATATTAATGTTTTAATGAAATATTTTTAAATTAGGAATGAATTTGAAAAACTACACGAAATTAGTGAAATTATCGCATGGGTATATAGTCCCACCAAACTATCTGGCCAGGTGGCCAAAATCGGAACAAATTTTTATGCCTGTTTTTTTTTTTCATATAGCTATCGATGCTGTCATCGGGTTATGTAAGTTTGTGGGACTATAGGTACCTACCTACCTAGGTACTGGGAACTACACCGCTAAAATGCAAAAGGAAAGAATACCTTTAATTCCAACGATAGGTCCCTTCTTTCTACGGAACATCGATATCAACATAATAGAGAAACTTCAAACTGAAAGAAACTGAACTACTAAACAATTTAGCGTTTGTTATCCCTCTTCCGAGTTTACGCAACTTTTATAAACGTCCAAATAACATCATTCGCATTCAATTAGAACCATAACTATTTGACAAAGGGCACACTAACCACAATAGGTATCACTGATAGAAAATTAATATTATTTGATGTTGAAGTTGACTACGTAACATCTAACATTGAGCAAGACCCAGGAGTTTCATCCAATACGCTACAAAAGGGACAAAAATATCTGTACACTCTTATCGCTACATCTAAAATCTTGTCAAAACGGTTAGCCAAGAGCGGGATTAGGCGACAGCAACAAAACGACCATAGCGTCGAGCTGCCGAGGAATAACCGGCACAGAAAGTGACACAAAAAAAACTTATGAATCTTAAAACCAAGACATTAAGGTCCCATTTCCTACGCAGCCTCCACCGAACATAACAATTTCGTGCCTGACATCGGATTGGAATTCCAAATGATTTTATAGGATACTGATCTGTCACCGATAACGCACTAGCAGCGTTTTGGTGACAAGTGAATTGCTCACTTGTAATCCGTCGGATTAAATACATCTTAATTTATAGCCACACTTTTTCTACTCGATCTTATCGTACGAGTTTTTTTACACGAATTAAATTACTTTTTTGCAGTTAATTTTGCATTAACGTGCGGCTGCATTCGAAATTTGTACTTATGAATATTTATTCCACATTACAAATCAATTTCCCACGCCGAGATCGCTTGTAATAATATCGAGACTTAAGTTCGATTTTAATTTCAATTTATTTTTTATCACTAAGTACCAACTAATACCATTTTGGTGACAACTCAAGTATCTAGCTTTAGACAGTAATCTAACTCATAATCATTCTTTTTCTCGTTGATAATATCTGCGTATTTTAATAAAAACCATTTGCAGCTAATTTCGCATCAACGTGCGAACGTATTATATTCGAAATAATATGAATATTAATAATAACACCACCACCATCTTTTATCTTGATCTACTCTTTCATATTTTATAATTACACTGCCAATTAGTAGACTTCGAGCACGTAGTAAACGTATAATAAATAAAAATAATGTATACTTCTATCTATTTATATACCTTACGCTGAGTTTCATTTATTATATGACTACTGCATGCCCCGGCTTGCTTCGGAGTTTCTGAAAATCATTTCTTCATGGAATTCTCGAGCGTTTAAACAGATTGCAGTGCAGTGGTTTAAGAGGATATGACATGAACGGGAAAGTTTGAGAATAGGTATTGAACAATTATATTTCCGTCGCACTGCTCCACGAATAGAATTCCATAACACCCGATACAGTTTTTACGGTAGCTTGATTATATTTAATGAAAGCAAAAGCAAAATTGAAGATTGATATCATACTAATATTATAAATGCGAAAGTGTGTTTGTTTGTTGGTTTGCTGGTTTGTCCTCCAATCACGCAGCGACGGAGCAACGGATTGACGCTGGCATGGGTATAGTTGAGGACCTGGAGAATGACATAGGCTACTTTTTATCCCGGAAAATTAAGGAGTTCCCGCGGGAATAACAAAAAACTTAAATCACGCGAACGAAGTCGCGGGCATCAGCTAGTTTTCTTTAAGAAATAAAATATTCAGCAAATGCCAACTTCACAAAAAAAATGGGAAATTCGGTTTCGACTCTATTTTTGCCATACTTACAGAAATTTCAAATTAGTTGGTAAGTAGGTATGTATCAAAAAGTTTATAAGTAATTTTAGACAACAAAATAAGATAATAGTAATGTACTTGCTAGAAATTCGATCTGTATAAAATTGTAGTAAAATTATCACCTAACACGCGATGTCGAGGCATAAAGTTAGTTATCTTAATGTCATAAAGTTAATTAGAGCCATACTAATTGTTATTTATAGCAACAATTACGACAACTTAACCTCTGTCGAGGCGAACACGAGGAAATATGCCCCTAATCATATGCCTATTAGCATTTTTACTCGGGCAACGACGACAAAATACTCGTCAAGATTTTATTAGGTAAGTTTTTGACGTGACAAAAATTTTACAAGCACATAAAAACACTAGTAGCAAAGATTGTAGTTACAGATTAAAACAGTTTCCGGTTTTGGAAGTCAGTTTCACCGATTGTTAGATTAATTAAAATTGTTTAGGAATTTCTGCGGTGTGGGCTAGCAAATTTTTTTAGACATTCTTTTACTACTATTACTAGGACTTAGTTTGCCTTTAATGTGTCAGTATTTTGCTTTCAGACAAATTTAACATAAATCAAATCAAATCAAATCAAATGTTTTTTTTATTCAAATAAACTTTTTCAAGTAGGTACTTTTGAATCGTCAAGTGAATCTACCACTGGTTCGGAATACCATTCCTATTCCATAACTTTAACTGTTACCTGAAATACTACAACGTATATTTACTGACTCATCAACACCTAGCCCTTAGGACCTAGAAACCTGAAAGTTGCACATAGGTTTCCTTTATAATGTTAACTATCTGATTATTATCATTTTTAAGTTTTTGATACCTATTTACTAGGTAGGTAAATTTGATTGCATAAGCAACTATCATGTACCAAGGTACATGATTACATAATCCAAAAATCGTTTAACTTTTTTTCGCGGCTACTTAACATTAGGATTACACGTCACGATAGTGTCAAGATATTTGTAAGCCCATTTGTAGGACAGGTGCACGCCAGGGATGGTCGGCCGACCGGACGGACGGACAATCTAGTTCGGCCCAATGCTAATGAGCCGCGTAACCCGACTCTACACCTGTCTTATACGAAATAATTTTTATTTACGCAGCCCTCCAGGGATTATGAATATTTCGACGCTATCGCTCCGATCCGATATTATGTTACGCGTAACCTATGACGATCCATAATTTACGCCGGACCAGGTTTCTACCTCGGTTGAGATTGTTTTTCTTAGCTCACACCTCTTATCGAAGCAAGTTCGTAGAATTGAATCCTACAGCTTTTTTTTTAATCCACTACAAGTTAGCCCTTGACTGCGATCTCACCTGATGGTAAGTGATGATGCAGTCTAAGATGGTAGCGGGCTAACCTGTTAGGGGCATGGCAGTTATATTAAACCCATACCCCTAATCGGTTTCTACACGGAATCGTACCGGAACGCTAAATCGCTTGGCGATACGTCTGTGCCGGTAGGGTGGTAACTAGCCACGGCCGAAGCCTCCCACCAGGCCAGACCAGGGAAAATTCAGAAATTATAAATTCCCAAATTGACCCTGCGGGGGATCCGCACCTTAAGACAACAGCGCTACACACTGCGCCACGGAGGTCGTCAAAAGCTGCATTTACACGGGCCGTTTTTCTAGCCTCCAACCAAGTAGCCATTTACTTGTAATTTTATATCGACAGAATATATTATCCTCAGTAGGTAGAGAATAGGTAAACACTAATCACATCTCCGAAACCTTCTAGCGAAACATGTAACTTGAACGCGCTTTGAACAGTGCTTTGAAGTTCTCGAGTGAAAACCCTAACTCGAGAACGTCCAAACGTACCTACCACGTGCCCACGTTCCACGATTTCATCGTTAGTTTGCGGTACAACATCACGCGTTTCAGCCAGAAGCTAATTACTTACAAAAGTATATTTTTTTACTTTGTTGTTTGTTAGTTTTTTCTAGTTGAGGAAAAACAATCTACACATATTAACATGGTCGATTTTTTGTGTGAGCTATCCGATATCGATATATTCTTAATTTTATTTATATTGTACAGAACAATATTATGAGCCTAACAAATTATAAAGTCACTTTACGCGTATTACATTATTCAATGTAGTACCTACTTAGATCATAGGTCTTTGTGATGACAATGTAGCATACCTATTTTCATAACAGCAATATGACGATACCAAAGCAAAATATATTATAGATACATATTTTAATACAAAATATTTTATTTATCCGCCATAAAGAGTTTATATCAGAATAAACAGCGATACCTATCACTATCGCCTTAGCAGGTAGATATTATGTAACAATTTTACGGTCCATAACTATTTAATGATAAAATAAACAAATCTTGATCGAATATTATATATCTACCTGATAATATAATATAATTAAGTTCTTATTCTTTTCTTTGTAATGTAGCAGACTAAGATGAAACACGCTGACTTGTTTTCTTGAGGTATAATTCTTTCATATCATATTCATAACAATAAATTCTAGGTTTGGTGACCGAGAATCAATGGATAACCAACTCGGGCTACCAGTTACCACCGGATCTTGCAAATAGTCGAACTTACAACAACTATTGAATAAACCTGAAAATTTTAACTCGATAGGTTACCAACGTGAAACTCTCACCCATATTTAAATATTAATTCATAATAATATTAATAGAATTATTACCTGAATGGAATAGTGTTTCTGTCTGTCTGCTGCATTTTCACACTGTGCTAAAATAAAAGTGTAAATGTATATTTTCAATTACATTAGCGATCATAATATTTAATTAGATACCTCGTACACTCGAGGTACGCAGTTAAAATGATATGTAGGTAAGCAAGAAAATTTAAGGCGACGCATTCGCATGTAACTCGGTGTGTTCCGTGGCGTAGGCAGGGTCATCAATCATGGCTCCTGGACCGCCGCGCGACGCCCCGTGACGAATGCCAACCCAAACACCATTGTGGCCGGGCAGTGCCACCCACACTGCATCGCTCGCAAATATACAGGTGACAGGCTGCTGGGTTCCTTATAAGTTTATAGTGTAAACAATTTATATTTCCCTCTTATTCGTATTGCTCACAAAAGCTTAATTATGTAAAGTAGTTGTTACCATGTACTTATCAACATCACCTAAAATTTAATAATCACTATATTGAAATCTTATTTCTAACGCCTATTAAAAGTGCATACTTCTTAAAAATCTAAAATTTATTTTGAATAGGGCTGTCAAACTGATTGAAAACTAAACATCATAATATCATACCTAAGTAAAAATAATAAAATAAGAGGAATATGACTGCAATCAAAATGCCAACATCAAAGTACGTGCCACAAGTAGGTAAGTACGTGCCTGCCAAATTTAATTATACCTAGCTAATTTATTCGTAAGAGTTCATCAAACCGTTGGTCTATTCATTTCCTATCAACAAATATATTGATTGAGATAAGAATTTTAAATGGGTTAATAAAAAATTCCGTGTGTGGTTGGGTTGACATTCAAATGTCATTTTTTAAACGTATGTTTTCATCGTTATGGCATGTATTAATTAACAAACAGAAGCAAGTTTCTATTAACAAAAGCAGATGCTTGCGACTTCATTGCACACTCGAAAAATAATTTTAGTTTCATCGATTTTCTATAAGTAAAAAAAACAGCCAAATATATCTATACTTCTACATGAAATTATTTAATGCTCGGTAAATGAAGATTTTCGCAAATTATCGTGGAAGTACAAACTAACTACCTATAAGATTCAGATTTAAATTATAAAGAACTAGATATTATTTAACTAAAAAGCATTACAGGAATATTATTTACGCGTTAATGAATTGCGCCATTACAGTTTTATCGAACAAATAGAGGAATTCCAAATCCACGTGCTTATGTGTCAAAGACACATTGTTGACTCTCTTTTCAACGACCACAACAACACCTTTGTCATATAATTAATGATCGTGCCATCTCCAGACGTGCTCGGCACAGAAAGGTACCTAGTACCGAGAAAATCCCCCACTGAGATTCACAGGTGAAAATTTAAAAGCTGTAAAAGTTTAGAATTAATATAGTGCTAAATACCAGTTCTTAAAATAGGCAACCACACACGATTCTTCCGTTCCTCATTACAGTAAGCCCCTTCGATATTTGCTCGGTGTACTTTGTAGGTTATATTCATGATAACTTTTTTTACCATATTGTGAAGGATTACCTAAATGACAAGGAAGCTTGGCAATAATTTGCTCTAATGGCTCTGACAGTTCCTTAGTTAAGATGATTTGTGAGATAGTGATAATGAAAAAAAAAAGAACCCGGCTGAGTTTGTTGTGGGCTCTTCTCAAACCAGGGCGCGTTTGGAACCCTTGTAGCTTTAGTTTTAAGATACACTTACCGATTATCACCATCACTTTTTTTTTAAAGTAAGTAATTTTAACGTCAATAAGTGTTCCTACAGTGTACCTACCTACCTATATTGAATAAATGATATTGACTATTGACTTTTTAAAAGTATAATCGCCAACCAAGCTGTATAAAGGTAGAAAGTTGTCTAAAATATAAGTCTTTAGGTCACTTTTGTGTCTTAGAGCAGAAAAGGTAAGACATTTTAAAAATGGCACTAAACTATCTGATAAAATGTGAACCGCGAAGCAGAGATCTGCTCCGATTTTTTTAAGACGCAAAGTTTAAAAAAAATAGCAAATCTTAGTACCTATTTTGGAGCATGTCAATAAACAGCAGAAGGTGATATCATAAGTCTGTAAAATTCGACTTTACCTTCTACCGGTACCTTATCTCAACCGTTGAATAAAGTAAAACTGTCAAAATCATCACTTCAAGGCAAAGCTTTATTCAATTTAGCTCTTAAAAGCTTTTGCACTTGCCTATTTAAGCATTTATGTTATGCCTATTTAAGTATTTATATTATTTAACTATGGTATATACGGTGGTTTAACGTATGTTTTGCATAACTAATTTCCTAGATAGGTACGTCCAATGCTATGAATCGATCATACACGGTGCCGGGGACTGTTAAGCGCATATGCAATTAATTGGCTTATCGTATGGGTTTATTGATTTGGTAAGGTGATCCGTTTTAATTACCGCCATCGTTCATTTGCCACTGATTGGCTGAACGTTCAGCTCTTGCCTACTCTATCCGATCCGATATGCCGACACGATAAACGGAACCAATGCAAATGATACGATCATTATCAACTGTATCCATAGAATAATTGATTTCAACAATAATTATTTCTATAATTTTTCTAAGTTTACTAGCGTATCATTGAGTTACACTTTGGTAATATGTTTGGAATAAAAGCTCTTTCATCTTTTATGATTAGGTACCTTATGAAATGGGTTGTCTGGAGGAGATTACTTTTAGTGATCAGACCGCCATTGCGCACGCGTTGTTTTCTATTTTTTTGTTTATACCTAATTAAGTTATCTCTAGGTTATGTGTGGCAGTAAAAAATGTATCTATCTATCTATCTTTCTTTATGAATATTTTTATTTCTTTAATTTGGAATAAAATAAAATACCTACTAATAAATAATAATTAAACCCCGGGTGGGTTTCGTTACCCTCCCGACATCTAGAAGAAAAAGAACTAGAACGTTGCGGGTGAGATTTGAACCTTTCTTTCAATCCGCCCATAACGTTTGGGCTATTGAGACTTCATATTTAGATTATTTTGATTTAAAAAAGTTCCATTGAAGCTATTATCACGCGTATGATACATAATTTAGCGTATTAAAAGACCACAAGATATAAAAGTGTCTCGCTCGACATATGTCGCACCGCCATTACGCCTATTTGACACACGGCGCACGAGTTGTTTCGCTGCATTTGTCACTACTACCCGCTAATGACATATTACGCATCGATACAGACAACCCTTTCAAAATACACAAAGTCCTTCCAAACAGAAAACTAATAATTCTATATGGTATATTCTATACTTACCTACTCTTGTATACCAAAATTAACAACCGTTAATTTTTTAAGTCGAACTTTCATAGCGTAGACCACGTTTCTTACACTTTACGGGGTATATTTACCATATACAGGTTTTCTTTTCTACTTACATAAATACCTAAGTAAGGAACAACATTCTATTTTCTTTTAATCATACTAATATTATAAATGCGAAAGTGTGTTTGTTTTTTGGTTTGTTAGTTTGTTGGTTTATTGGTTTGTTGGTTTGTTGGTTTGTCCTTCAATCACGCCGCAACGGAGCAACGGATCGAAGTGATTTTTGGCATGGGTATAGTTGAAGACCTGGTGACTTTTTATCTCGGAAAATTAAGTAGTTTAATTAAAAAAAATTTAAACCACGCGGACGAAGTCGCGGGCATCAGCTAGTGACAAATAATATTTCCTTGAGTGTGTGAAATAATATTGTAGTTCATCAACATTTAAAAAAATTTTTTGAAAAGAAATATTGACAACCCTGAAAAAATTGTATCGTATTTTACTTTCATGGTACATAAACTGTATTACAAACCAAAATTGTTAAGTATTTTAGGCATATTTCAAGTAAGTATCTCTTTACAAGTTATGTTGTTACTAATTGAGTGTCAGCAAATGCAAACATTAGCGAGTAAATATATTATCAATAATCAGGGTTGTGTTAATCACCCGGGGCGCGCAAGTTTGAGCAGTCTCATAATAAAGATATAATATCGCCCGCAGCTCTCCCGAGGGTGACGAATCGCTCGACCGATTAACTCTTAAACGACAAATAGAGGAACTCCCTTCCCGCAGCCCTCCCGCCCGGGGGAAAACTAAGCCACGACTTCCGCTAATTATTCCGGGGAGCGGTTCCGCAAATATCACCGTCCCCCTCGCACGCCGCGATCCGATGCACATCTCCGCAAAAACTCTGAAAACCAAAATTTTCCCTCCCGACGGGCGGTCATATTTCTTCCCGCTCGCTCCCATTAAACACGCCGTAAACGCTTTCCTTTTTTCACGCCCTCACTCTAATAGAAAGGCAAATTACGAGCTTACGGGCGCGGACGGGTGGCGATGTACGAAACCGCCGCGGCCGTGCCTTGCGTCCCGTTTTCGCCCGCCACCCGCCATACTGCTCCGCTTAGCCACGGCGAAGAGGGGTTGAATACGTGAAAATTCAAGTCATACGTTCAGCTACCTATCGCTTTGTAGAGAACTCTACAAGCACAACGTAAACTTATTATCCGTAGCGGTCTTTGTCTTAACAATTAAACAAAATTATTGCAAGATTCAATTTAGTATTGACAAGGTGTTAATTAAACTCTTGGCACAAATTACGGGTTTCATTACAAATTAAACATACCTATAAAACATTATTTTATTACATTACACGAACATTTAATATGCCTAAAGGTACTTACGCTAAATAGGTAATTCACCTTATGGCAATGTGAGATTTCGTAATAGATTTAGGTACAAAATCAAAATTTAAGTAGGTACTTACTTATATATCTACACAAACTTTAGACTTTTATTTGACGACTAATGGACGCCCGCGACTTCGTTCTTTTAATTCCCACAGGCATGCCTTAATTTTCCTGGCTAAAAAGAAGCCTGTGTCACCAAGTACCCAACTATACCCATGCAAAAAATCACGTCGAGCCGTTGCTCTGTTGCGGCGTGATTGAAGGACAAACTCTCTATTTGACGTCCTTGGGGATAGAAATTTCAAAAACTGTAAAATCCGTAATTCATCATTAGCGGAAGCCCAAATACCAAGTTTCTTGGCTATAGCAGCTTGAAAAACGACGGTCTTTAATACAAACTTTCAACCCCTATTTAACCCCATTGACGGTAGAATTTATAAAAATGTGACACACAACTTCTGTATTTTTACCAAAAGCCAAAATACCAAGTTTCGTAAATTTAACTTGAAGAATATCTTGTTAAATAAAAGACTACCCTATTTCAACCCTCTGGGGGTAGAATTTTCAAAAATGGTGAAACTCGTATTTCTTTATTTTAAACCAGAAGCCCAAATACCAACTTTCATGGCTATAACTTGAAAAATGAAGGACTTTAATACAAACTTTCAACCCCTATTTATTTACCAAAATTTTACCCCTTTAGGCGTAACATTTTGAAAAACTGTGACACAGCTACCTATTTCTTTATTTTCAAACCGCAGCTCATATACCAAGTTTCATGGCTATAACTTGAGAAATTATGGATTTTCATACAAATTTGCGTGAGTGAGCGCCTACGTCACAAAAGGAAGCTACTGTCAAAATTTCAAGTCTCTAACCCCAGCGGTTTAGGCTGTGCGTTGATATATAAGTCAGTCAGTCAGTCAGTCAGTTAGAATTTAATATAATATATAGATTCACATGTGCAACGTGCAGGAGATGTTTAGTACTACAATAATTAATGAAGACCTCTTTTGAACAATTGTGAAATGCTGACACAAATGCAAGAAGTCCCAGAGTTTTTTCTAGACTGGGTTTGTAATATTTATTTAAAGGATAGTTTAGCAATGGTCGAACAGAAAGAGAAAATTACAGGCAATAAAATATGTCAACAAAATATTATTTTTCTTTGGAAATCCAGTGGAATTGCCGTCCCCATGCCCCGAGTGAGCTATAAAGGAACGAGTACGTCAACAGAAAGGCTGATGAGCGCTTCGCGTGACGTCACACACCTAACAGCCCTTTCATAACGTACACCAATTCCGTAAGGGCATAATAAAGATGTCATGACATTTTCACATTATATCACCGTGGGTAGATAATGAATAATGATAGGGACATAGGGTCCTACAAATCATATAGGCACATATAGGTATCAATTCAGCTTTCTACCAACCATGGCTTTGAAACTTTTTAGCTTATTTTTTTTATTCAAATTAAATCTGTTTTAATCATAATGCCACTTTTTATCCGATGTCGAACCCTGGACATATCCTTGGCCTAATACTACCTAACTTCTTCTTCCTCCTGCCCTTGTCCCACGCTAAGTGGGGTCGGCACAACATGTTTTCTTCTTCCACTCACTTCTGTTATCCGTCAACCTATATTTCACCCCTTTTATACGCATATCCTCTTTCACACAATCCATCCATCTTTTCTTTGGTCTCCCTCTACCTACTTTTTTTTTCCTTCCACGTGCTTATCTATCATTCTTCTCGTAATATGCCTTTCTTCCCTCCGCATTACATGCCCATACCATGCTAGCCTATTACTCCTCATCTTTTCTATCACTGGCGCTACTTTCAAACTTCCCCTTATACCTATATTCATTCCTAATCTTATCCATTCTAGTCACACCACACATCCATCTCAACATTCGCATTTCGGTCGCATGTCATCCGTCCTTTTCACCGCCCAACATTCTAAACCATACAACTACCTAACTAATAAGTAATACTGTCTACATTACTGAATATGAGCAGAGTATACAATACCCGAAAAAGTCCGATCAAAATATTATTAGTTATATGAATAATAAAAAAACCTGCATAAGCTATGTAAATTATAAAGTCTCTATAGGCTTTTCGCAGCGGGAAAATTTCATACTCTCATTTACGAAATCAGAAATTGTACGCGGACCAAGTCGCGGGCGACCCATGGTATATTTCTAAATGCGAAATTATATTAGGGGCAAGCCTGAAATTAATTTTCCGGGATGAAATTCACTACCTATTATTATAAATACGAATGTGTGTTTTTTGTTGCTTGGCTTACAATCAAGCTGCAACGGACCAACGGCTCGACGTGATTTTTTGCATGGATAGTTAGAGACCTGAAGAGTGGCCCAAGTAATTCTTATTCCAGATTATCTAAAGAATTTCCACGAGATTTAAGTCATCGATCTAGTTTATTATAAAAGGATAGAGGAAGTAGGATAGTGCAAGAGTATCTATACCTACACCAATAAGAGTAATAATTGCAAAGATCGAGTGATTAAGTACTCCAAAGCAAAGCCAAGTAATAAAAAGCTGCAGCCATCGCGTGGCCAAAATTACTAGGCGAACTACAATCAGTTAAAAGAAACCTTCGCCATGATTTGATAATGAGGTAGTGCCAGATCGCTAGTTTGCCGATACGAATGGCCGTCATTTTCGAGTTATCGAGTCTACGGGCGGCGCGGAAATGGAAAATAATGACTTCATCGCTGGGTGGTGCCGGTAACGAATACAATTTGGACGAATTAGATGTCATTTGTTGGAAACTTTATTATCCTGGTTTTTTTTTCTATACGAAATGTCGCGTGGAAAATATTTCAGCTTTTATGTTCTTATTGCTGTGTGATTGTGAGAGAGCTTTTAGAGCTTTAGTATTTGTACTTCTGACTAGGCAGGTACCTAAAGGTAATGCTTCAATAGTTTAGTTAATTTATACGCAAAGTGTCGTATCGTAGTACCGTACCAGAGCCTAAGTACTTAGTACCAAAGTGCGGTAAAATCTACTTACTTATTGGTCGATTCATTTGAAGCGTTAGATCCCCTGTATCAATCAATTTGAAAAACAGTTCAAAATATTGGCGTTTTTTGCGTGCGTAAATCTTTGCCTGTAGGAACTACCAATGGTCTTTTAAAACGTGGTAGGTGTAAGTAATAAAATATGTGAACAGTGTACGATCCCTTATAAACGTGCTTAACTTTTTTGCTCTTTGATTATGCGTACAAACGATATACAAGTTAATGGCCCTCACATTAATGACATCGGGTGTTTCATTTTCCTTCACATCTGCTGATCATTCAATAACTCTTAAGCACAGCTTAAGCAACCCTTACAGCCCTACTTCCGCGGCAGTTCGAACGATCACGTTTTTGTAACGGAACGACAACCGCGGCCACCCGGAATCGAAAGTAATTTATTTCCAGCGAGGGGTAGCTGTGAAAATTTAACGCTTTGCTTTAAAAAAATCACACTACGGTAGAACTGGTTCCTTCTCTGTCTTTATCTTCCACATATTGAGTGAGTGAGATGGAGTAAGTTGGATTTTTTTTCGGGGTATCGTTTTAGCGCCTGAAGCAGTGGTTACAATTTATAAGGTTCACGGTGCATCTGGGTGTTCTAGAGTGTGGTGAGTGTAATGAGCAACAGAATGAGGATCTAATTAGTAGACGACAGATGACGTGCCACAAGCAAAATGCACCGCAGCTAATCGCTCGAATAATTTACTTTTTTTTTTACCATAACGACAACTTTTTGGTAAAAAAGTCAAATAATACCTAACTATAAAAGCCCTGTCTAACAATGTCTTAGGTTTCTAAGAAGAAAATAAAGCACGTGAAGAAATGAAATCACGATATACCTACTCAGATAGGCCGGCTCTATAAAGGTATTATTTTATACAGATAAGATAATGAAAACAGGACGACGCTGAATTTACGGCATATTGAAAGATAAATAATCATCATCATCATAATTTCAACCCATCGCCGACCCAACACTAAGTACAAATCTCCTCTCAGAATGAGAAGGGTTTGGCCGTTTTCCATCACGTTGTTCAAGTGCGGAATTTTTGAGATCATTATAAAATCTTCTAAGTTCTAGGCAATTAAGTACTTAGTTGTCGTAGGGCGGGCGTAGGTTTCCTAACGATGTTAAAATAAGGCCTGGGTCGTAGTTAATTTGCTATTCTAGTTAACTCTACTTAGGTACTTATACAACTTGTTATTGGTGAAATCTGTAAGCATGTTTTATGGTCATCGCATATTGCAGCATTATAAAGATCGTTGTTCACTCACTTCAATCAATCCAAAGTGAAACTTGTCACTGCCCAAAACTCGGAGCAGCATCAAACGCTAACAAGACCAGGTTCCGGAGCGCGAGGTCACCCGTTAACGAGTAGGTCGGGGGTCGTCGCCGCGGCCCACAATGGATCATTGGAGCTGAATGCCGCCCCCTCACGTCCACTTCATTACGCGCGTATTGTGCCGCGCGCGAGCCGACTGCTGACCCACCGCTGGTGGTCACCCAAACATTCCGCATTAGCTGCCTTTGTCTTCCGCCGTCTGCCAACCATCTATACTAGACGATGGCCGCGACTTCGTCCACATGGGTTAAGGAATTTTGATTCCCGCGGGAACTCTCTAATTTACCTACTGGGAACAAAAGTCCTTCCCCGGCACAGACCATACAACCAATTGACTGAGCATAGCGTGCCCCATCACCAGCCAAACGTTAGCAGTATGACTGCTAACGCTACGTTTTGTGCCTATAGTCGCCCTCAGTCCGTATTCGACAGTGCTCGGGAATTGACCTAGTATAAAACGAAAATTAGGCCTCTCTGTAGCATTAAATGGCGTGGAAAGAGAAGCAATACCTCCAGCTATGTAATGAATGGGATAACATTTCATAAGTAAGTGTAGTTTTGTAATAATAAATAAAAATCATCATAAGCAAAAAAATTAAAATATTTACAAAAATGAAAAGGAACCCGTTGATGTCTTTCAGTTTTTCTTTGTCTTTCACATATAGTTCTACATATCTCCGTCTCTTCCACGCATAGCCCAGTGCAGCCCGTGCATGTTTCGATAAATTATATCGATAGCCTTAGACTACTTGAATGCCAATAAATTAATTTATTGAGTAAAAACTTATATTTCATTAAATTCCGAACAATTCTGAAGTAGAAGAACAGGTTAGAGGTTTATTATTTATTTCATTAAAAGTTGTTGTTGAAAATTTAAGTTCTTTATTATAGAACTTGGGCACTTGGGCACTTGGGCAATTTAAAAAAAAAATATTTATCAGATAATTATCTATAATCATACATATGGTTGTATTTTGCTGTTTGAATAAAATTATTTGTATTGATTTTCCAATAGGTACCTACTGGTAATTTTTATCGATACATTTTTGTCGAGCAGCGGGCAGCCCAAGTGCCGCGGTAACATATACTTTGCACTTATAACTCTGTAAAGTTAACCTTGAGCCAGCCAATAAGAAATGCTTTTATTACCTCGTCCCCCGCCTGAAAGTGGTGAGATGTGTTTCAAAGCGAAAATGTGGCTATTAGCTCTCAATAGGTCTACTCGGTGACTACTCGGTGTTCCCCGGAGTGCAATCTATATCTGTATCTTCATCAAAATCGGGCCGTCAAAGCGTAGCAGACAGACAGACACACTTTCGCGTTTAAAATATTAATATGTACCTACTAAGTATCGTACATCTATTTGGCACGAAACTGCGAGCTGTCACTAGTAGTATATAATTAGTCTGAAATCGAAAGCGTTTTGCCGATAGATAATATAATGTGAAATGCCACCAGCGCTTGTAGCCAAAAAAAAAAGGTTTTTTTTTTTATAAAGCCAGTTATAAAAAAAACCCTTGAACTGTAATTATTTTAAATTTGTTCATTAAACAAAAGCATATTATATTCGCATTGCAGGTTTAACCACTTTTACTGGAAACGTTTAATGAAGTTGGTGACTTTAGGTTCCAGCTTTAATTTGCTATTTCACAAAGGAGACGGTACAGATTTGTATGGGGCGTAGTCTTGTACAAGTAGAGAAATGAAGGAAAATAAAATACTTGACCAGTTTTTATTGGTCAAATCTACGAATTCGTCGTAATTTCAGAGGCAAAATTATTTAATCTTTCATGATAAGGAACACTAAACATGAGAGGATAACAATGGCGGATTCATATTTTATGACGTTTTCTGTCAAGTAAGAGGTCATGGATCGGTAATAGGTATTATCGTATTTATTTATTGCTGTGATCAGTTATTATTTTAGCAGTAAGTAATAATAGATCCAAAGTCCAGTAAAAACGCCAAATCGCCAGAAAATCCACAAGAAACACGAGGTAGCATTCACGAGATCACTACCAGTATATATTATAATTCCGCGGCCAACCGCGGAAAAGCTGCTGTCAGAAATGACATTTGATACATTTCGCGCCTACTGCCTTCTTTATGGCTGAAGGTTGCCATCTTGGAAACGTATCGAAAACTTGAAATACATGTTTTATTTATTTCTCGTTATTTACTTTACTGTTTTAAATTATTATATTTTTAATAAAATCTATGTATATTCCTCTATTCATGATAGAGTGCACAAGAGATGGCCTAAAATGTACCTTTTCCTTTCCTAAAATTTTGGGGTAAAATACACTTACACACACTAGCATACACTTTTCCTTATCCAAATAAGCCATGAATTCCAAAACCCTCATAAGATTCCTAATTTGTTTATCAAGAAGGTCCAAAACATCAACAACTCAAGACCACTTTTTGCCACACAAACAGCTGCCTGACGTTTGACCCGACGTTGGTGGTCATCAAAATGGTCTTTTTTTTCTGAAACAGCCAACTGATTGACATTTACGTTATCTTAGATCTAAGCTGTTGCATTTATAATATTTAGGTTGATAATTTTCTGCTTATTCTTGAGCCTTGAAACCAAAAAGCCATTAGTATACATTATCTTCAATAAAACTTTACAAATCAAAACACTATTCGTTACATCGATCGCCTCCGAATCCCACTAATTAACACGTTAAACGACTACAGTTGGGTTATTTATCATTCCAAATAGCTACCGGTTTACGTCAATATCATTAATATGGCTAATCAATCATAGCAGTTAGGTACCAATCGACAAAAAAATAAACATTCGAACATCGAAAGTAAAGCTAATAATGGTGAAGATAATATCTGGTTGAGTGGTAGTTGTATACTTAATGCTTTCGATTGAGAAGCTCACAATAGGCGTAGGAGTAAAACCAACACGGAGCGGCGCCCGCGCACGCCACACAATCGCAAGGTGCACAATGCCCCATACACAATGGAGAGCTAATTGTGCGCGGACAGACGGACTTGCTTTTGTTGCCACTAACCAGCTAGGCTTCAATATCCTTATTGAATTAAGGCGAAAGCGCTTCCGATGTGTTCAACGAGCCGCAAATTTCGCATTCAAAATCTTTTTCCGCCATCTGGGTCACAAACTGACAGTTTCAATTGATAATTTTTTGCTGATAGTGTTAACCAGATATAAGCTGATGATAATGATGATTAAGTAAAAAAAATAATAAAGCCGGCTGAGTTTGTTGTGGGCTCTTCTGAGACCAGGGCGCGTTTGGAACCCTCGTAGATTTAGTTTTAAGATACCGTTACTGATTATCACCATTATATTTTACAAATAAGTTGACGTCAATAAGTGAAGTGTACATGTAGCTAAATTGAAAAAAAAACATTATTTGAGTTTGAGTTTGAATTTACTTTGCTTAGAAGTGGAGTCCTCTGTAGGAAGGCCAAGATTTATTTTTATCACTTTACTAGCTATACAATTTTATCATTGTTTACATTGACACATTATAACATTTGCAAAAGACTCTTTCTACATTTAATAAGCTATTGTAGATCCCTATTTTTTCAAATATAATTGCACATGATTACTAATTTAGTAATTTCATTAAGTTCAGACAATCTTGTATGCAGCGGGCACATAGTTATCTATAGGCACAGTTATTATAACAATCTGATTAAACTCGCCGGTAAAGCTAATTAACAACTGGATTGCCCTATAACTGTAATAGAATTCCCCATAATTTTTATAGTACGGCAAAGGTCATGTAATCGCCACGTTTTATTTGGCCAATCGATATTATAATGAACGCCGGGTTTATTGTAATTTCACCTTAATTGGCGGTTCCGTCGGCGTGCGTATACGTAATGAACCGCAATCCTATTAATACAAACATAAATATTTTCGATACGATGAATCTGGATGATTGCAGATTGAAATTTTAATGTTTTTTCAACCAAAATTTTGGGGTCGTAGAGCACACTTCGGGTAAGTAACTACTTGCTAGACAGGTGATATAGAAGCATGATAATATTTTCATGAGATTGATAATAATAATAATAATAAATAACTTTCTTTATTTAGGCAACATAGGCCTGGATATTGAATAATGGTTTAAATAGAAGTTCTCTTACACGAATGCTAAAAAGACAACAAGATAAGACAATCATGGAGATATTATGAAAGAAAAAAAATATACTCAAGCGTGAAAAAATAAAATACGTAACCTGCAGATAATAATTTCAACCAGTCTTTTGAGAGTAAAGCGACATAGCATTATGCCAAGAGTGACACAAATTCTGGGTATTTAAAAAAAAAAGCAATTATGATATCGCTGTGATATTGAGTTTTTGGTGATTTCTGAACTAAACAACGAACGATTACAGTTCGCCTTGTGCTATATTGCGTTACGATGATGTAATTACAAAAGCGAAGGCATAATTTAACAATAATGGTGGCTCTTCAACTCAATTTGATATGATCGCCTGACAATGATCATTTAAAGGCGCGATGATTAATGTAAGAGTTGCTACTGCTGCTGGGTTTAATTCAAGATTATGTGAAGTGCGGTTGAGTTTAACAATGCCGCCTACGCGTCTCGCGATTCGTCCCGGCGCGAACTGTCAGCTACCGTTCGGTTCTGCCAACCCGCAAATGCGTTATCTTATTCATATCTTTAAAGCATGTGTGTTAATGCAAAAGTAATTTAAATTAAAAAAAGACGTGTGGCACTCGGAGACTGCCGCGGTAAAGCTATTGCATAGCATTTTTTATCAACTTGCTATGACTATTTGTGTTGTTGACTTCAAGTTGTTGAAAATATAAAGGCGAAATATTTTTATGAAAAGATGAAAGATCAAAAAACCTTTTGATTCCCCTTGGACACCCGGACTATTGAAAACATAATTCTTTAAAATTATTTCGCCTTTATATTCCACCACAAGTAGTCATAGCAACCAAAGTGTTAGGTTTTTTTCGTTACGGAATTTCTGGATTCGGTCTCCATGCTCAAGGTCCGCGATAGAAGCCTGCTATGCAATAGCTTAAAAACACGGCAGAAGTGAAACTTCAGAAAAGTAGCCTACGAGAGAATGAGATAAATATAACTGTTATTCTATCTTATTCTCTCACAGGCTAAATCCTATTATGAATAATGAATATGTTTGTCTCTTTTTGGAGTCGCTTTCTCGTTTCATCGAATTTTTAAATCACAACGATTCTAAAGAAGTTTCACTTCAAAAAACAATACAGCTCTGGATTTAAACCTGGTATGCCCTTGGTCATAATTTATTTCACCGCAGAAACTCCTAAACAATACCTATGCAAATTTTCAAAAAAGGAATGCATATTATTACCTAGTTATCATTTTAGTATTCCCGTGTCGTATAATGTTCTTGGTGTTACCTAATCTATACGAAATACTTCATACTAGTCTTCAAAATGATGAAAATGTAATCATTCAAAATTTTCTCCAACCGGGAACCTCTAGCCAGAGGGATATTTTTGTTCACTACTAAAAAGTTTAATTTGAACCAGAGATAAATAACAGAGATCTATTAAATAATAGTTATACCTACGAGTAAAAGCTTTTTTATGGAAAACGTAAAAATATATGGTTAAAAAACTCTGCAGAGACTATTAAGTTCGGATGGTGCGCCGGCGATGAAAGGCTGACGACGTGGACTGACGGTGATTGATTACGCAATCATGGAGATCGGGTAATTTCTGGATGCTCATAGAAAGAAATCATCGTCCGTCTCACGGCTCGTTGACGTTACGTTAAACGAGCGGGCGTTTAACTGTATCAGTAATCGATTTTAATCAGGAATTTGACAGTGATATTAAACTACACTGATTGATCAAAATACCTGGCTGGCTCCATTTCGAAAGATGTATTTTTGTTGTGGATGTTTCGGTAGCTCTCTATTCAATCGGGTATAGAAAAAAGAAGTCTCAAGATATAGAAATTAATTATTAACTACCAACTAAACTTCCATAATCCATTAGGATTGTCAAGTGAATTTATCGTCGTTTTGGAAGATACCATAAACTCATTCAAACAAATTGAAGTATTTTCTAGATACTATAATATTAGTATAGTAATATTATAGTATATACCCTACTATAATATTAGTATAGTAGCTCTAATTCCGATCAAAATTCACGGTGAAATTTTATTCACCGCATTTTGCATTAAAAAGAGACGTTCAGACAATACGTCTGCCGCTGTTTAATATCGTGTTATACTTAAGTCAAATTTAGCTAAAAAGAAGAAGCCAGAATGAATGAATGACTTTTGTTACCCTACTCGTAAATGGTACCCTAAACCTTAACTTAACCATCGATGGTATAATTTAGTTTTAGAGAATTGAAACTGGAATAATAGATCAAATCAGCAGCTCCTTAAAAACTAACTACATATAAGTAGTGTTTTATAACTTTTACATATTAATTCAAGTTATGTTAATCAAGAATTGTATAATAATAAATGCAGATATAAATCATCAAACGCCCGCGGCGTGCGTTGACCTCCTCATCGGTCCGTAGTGCGAGTACACACTCGTCAAGTTGAAAGGTGCATTAGCGCAAAATAACACGTAGCCACGAAAATTTCAATTATGTTTAATGCATATACCCCGCTCCCCCTCTACCCCTAACTGCAGATCTCCCTTTCTCCCCCAAACACCCTGCGCTGGATTTATTAAAACAGATTACATGAAGCTTGCCGCCTGGCCAAGTTCGCCGTTGCGCGGTTTTATATGCCGAAATGGCTGTACACCATGATTATGCACTTCCGGCCACGAAGTCGAGAAGATAATAAGCCAAGTAACCTTAACTTACAAGAAAGTTACTTAATGGAAATTCTTAGCTTTAACCTAACTCTATTTATTAAATTTATCTATTATATTCCTCTACTTGTAAAGTTAACGTTACATAGATCATGGAATTTTCCACTTAATACATGTCAATTTACATTTTCCAATAAAATAATGAATCTATCATATTTTTTTACCGAATACGTTCGCGTAATTAGGTACGTTAAACTCGTGTCACTGTAAAAAGAAGCAATTACCTATCATTTGGTGATATGTTTATTATACAATTAACATTTCCAGCTATAGGATTATCCTTTGAAATTGCTTCGGGACTGGCACCTGTTCAGCGTCTTTTCATACGGACCAAGCCACAGTAACAATATTATCCGGCAGTGGTCGTGTGAGAATGATCTTGCTTCAGCTTCCAGAAGTTTATGTAAGCCATAAATTACTAAAAAGTAAAAACAGTACAGTAAACGGTAATCGCACGATTACCGTTTACCGTACCTAATCGTAATTAGCATGCGATGCGATGCGATGCATGGTCAAAGTTTGTGACAGCTATTGAACATTACTGTACATTATGTCACGTGTCAATGAATCAATGCGGTTATGGTGTGGTTGTGGCACGTCTGATAGGATCCTTAGAGGCTCTATCGAGAAAAAACTTAATATATAATTGCCGCTCACCATCGTCAGTAATCATTGACTACAATAACTGTCCGGGTAGCACTAAATATTGTTTGTTAAATGTTACAGCCTTTTATAATTTTTTTATAACGATCAACACCTTTAAACAGGGTTGTCAATATCTTTTCATTTAAACAAACAATTACTATACTACTATATTTAAAATTAATGAAATGTGAATAATGTAAAAGTTTACGCTTTCAATAGGTTTTATATTGTGCTTTAGATCTAAGTCAGTGTAGTATAGAAAAAAAAATAAGTAAAAAAATATCTGTTGAAAAAAAACTACTCATTTTAAAATATATCAGTCAGTACCTATCAGAAAGATTTATAAAGAGTTAATGATAGGTAGGTGTACTTAATGGGTTATTCCGAAAAAAAATTTGGCAACCCTGCGTACGGTCTACAATGCCCTAAAAAGGAATGAATTGACCTGGGATGCCAGGTGCTAAAGCATAACTCGTGTAGTTTGGACTTCTTGATTTAATATTGAATCAAATAAATGTAAAGGAAATGAAAACAATAAATTAGAAATGTGTTCACGTTTATGAATTTAATAAGCGACTGTTGAAAATTTACAGTTAATTTATCAGTGCCTTCGTATATTAACTGTTAGATATTATCTGCAATATTTTAAAGCTTGAAATTAAAATTTGAATAAATTTAATTTCATGACTAAGATGGATCACAATCTAGGTAGGTACCTACTTGTGGTATGCTGAATTTATACTTAGCTGTAGCTCTCCATACTTACTCTTTATCTAAAATAAAACTATAGAACAAGACTTTTTTTGCGGAAGATAACTTAAACATAATTTAACTCTGTATGTCTTGTTGCTACTTTATTAGATGATGCCCGCGACTTCTTCCGTGTTGATTTTTTTTTATCCAGTGACGATGCAACCAATCCTACACCAATTTCCCTCAAAATCGTTTAAAACGATAGGCCGTAAAAGCCTAGCAGACAGACAGACAGATAGACATACACACCTTCGCATTATAATAGTATTAGTAATTCTGTATGGATTCCTTCAGTATACATTTCTTTTCAACATCTAACTAAAAATATATCTACATTTGAAATGGTACAAACGTGTTCATATTGAATTTGAATTAATAAATTCTACTTACTGATTAATTTATACATACTAAATAGGTATTTATTCATCTTGCTGTATATTTATGAAACAAAAGTGTTTTTAATGATGTATTTTTCCCACCAACCGATCAATATAAACCTAAGCAAGTAGCAACAAAGCATTTAGTATGCAAAGAAGAATAACATTATGGGGAAGAGCCGCACAGAGCGCAGTGTCCATAACAGTAATACGAACATAAAACCTAATCTTCCACATTGCTTGGTCGTAAGAGACCTGAACGCTACTTACTTTGTTATAGCCTCTAATTGAAGCTGTATCCCAAGCTATAACATTGATAGTTAACATACTACGAAATAATTATTATTCATAACTTCCTTGTACAGCCACGTACAGCGGTTCTATGCCTGTAATTTTTGTTTTACAACACAAGAACGCTATTAACTGAACACCTTCAGTTGTGGTCCACGTTACTTGAACGACGTAAACTTTATATTATATGCTAAAGAATCTGCATCGCTAAGGTGCATCTGACTCATAGAGGTCATGTATGACAGCAGCTATTTGTTGAATTATGATTGTTATGACACACGTAATAAAGTTCATATTTACAGGTGAGCGTTTAGCAGGTTTACAGGAATTTATTAGCATGATACTTCCAACGACATCGGTCGGTAATTGTCAAGTATTAAAAAGCGATAAAACGCTTAATGTCGCGAGCGATCGCTCAAACTGCGGACGTGGACGATTAGCGTTGACGTAAGGATCACGATATCGATACGAGAATGCTTCTGGAAAAAATATATTCATGACACAATTAATGAAATATATATAAATACTTAAGGTAAATTGTGAGCTCAAACCAATTATTATTAGACCTATACCTACACCATCAGACTGATCAGTTAATTTAAAGATACCTGTTCAGTAATCAAATCAATGTGAAATTCTACATCAACCACAGTATTATAAAATTAAATTTCTTTGATATCAACCTCTTTATGGTTTAGAGAAGTCATACAAATCAGAGTTAGGTTTAAAAGAGAAACAGCTAGCCTATCTATTTATGGCATCTTAAAACTAAACCTACTTATATCACAAATCAAAATAATATCAAATCGAACTGCCATTCATACACTAATTTGAGTACCTAAAACATCGCTTTAGCTTACGTTGCTTCGGTCGACGATAAAATATGTCAAAACAAAATCGCAATTTACTAAAATATTCGGAGTAACATATTAACGTTGTCAAAATCGAATAACATCATTACCATAAAGTCAGTCGCTGCGACAGTATCCAAATATTTGGGTTCTTTTCAAGCCCCACTTATTGTCCGACGGGGTCCAACGCATAAATCGTCACGAGTTAGGTCCCAACAAAGTCAGCAGTAAAGGAGCTTGTAAATCAAGACGAATCGAAAAATGAAGCACAAATAAAACGAGACAACCTGACACTTTTTTTCCAGGGAACTGGTAGTGAGGTGACGATAACGAAATTAAATATATCGATAAGGAAACATCATTCTCAACTTAGGAAGTTCTCTCCAGTCTGGGCGATATGCCAGACTTTTGGATTTAGCTTAGATGGCTAAGTGAAAACTTCAGCAGGGAAAGATACTTCATTAAACTGTGATAAATGAGAAAATAGAAGAATTGAAAAAGCAAGCTGATTAATAGGCAATTTAGGAACCAATAACATATTTTGTAACGATGCTGGCTGCTGGGACATTTTAAGCAAAACATAACCATAATTATTATAGTTCTAGGTACAAAAGGTAGTAAGGCACCATTGTAGAAGTATATGTAATTCATGTGTGTCAGTACACGAAATGGTGCCATTTTGACTCGAGTACCTGAAGCATTAAATACGACAGCTTTCCAAACATAGAGAGATTGCTTCCGCTAGTGAATCGTAACCAAAACTTCTTTGAGTTTAACGGCTAAAAATTTTAAGAAACGTAAAAAAATCTACTTGACAATATTTTCCATACCACATGATTCGAGTATCGTTTAGTGGTGGTTAAGTGCAACCCTAAAATGAAGAGAAGAGAATTGTGCGCAATAAAAAAGTTAAAGCGTATTACGGGATGTCCGAGGAGACCGAAGATAAGGACCACTTTACGTATTCATATTATTGTCATAAAAATGAGCTCAATAATACTTCACTAGCTATAAAATTAACAAGTTTTTGCATCACTTTTGCTTTTTTGCTAAGTAGGTAAACTTAAAAATTTGTATAAGTACCTATTTTGTAGATACGCATGTAACATACATTTATGGATAACTTAGGTACTGTGTAATATGATATTGTTTTCAAAATATGTATGTTTAATATACCATAAACATTTGTCTCTAAAACATCCTAAAATTAATAGACAAAGCATTGTAAAGCAATTTAAAAACACGCTCCGCCACCCCTCCTGATAAAATTTGTCCCTGATATCCCATTTTGATTGGACGAGTTGATTTATCTCTTGTTTAGCTAATAATACTACGACTGCATAATCTTGAGATGTGGTTATGTCATTAACTTAGCAAAATAAACATATGGCCATAGCTACGTATATACTTTTTATCTTCTGGTCTTCTTCTTTTAGTCTGGTGGGAGGCTTCGGCTTCGACTAGGGGTACCTATGAGTTTAATATAACTGCCGTACCCCTAACAGGTTAGCTCCCTACCATCTTAGAGTACATCGCCACTTACCATCAGATGAGATCGCAGTCAAGGGCTAATTTGTGGTGAGATAAAAAAAATCTTATCTTTATCAAAATACTTTGCCTTTAAATGCCTAATACTAGAGTTTTTGGTATATTTCTTCCTACGAGTATTTATCGCCCTGTTGTATATTTTGTCAAATTTTTTTTTTTCAATTTTTGTATCATATAAATTAGCCGAAATTAGTCACTTTCCTCTTCAACTACAAATTAAATGTATCAAAATTGGCCGGTTCCAACACAGGCAACGAGCTCAATAGAAACATTACCCTCGAGATTGAATCCTCTCCGGGCCACTGGCTGCTGTGATTCAGTTTAACTGCACTTGTTGCGAGGGGCAGCATATGACACGAGACTAATACGCAGCTTACAGGCATTGGTGTATTTGTTAGGTTCTGGACCACACACACTCAGATTGGACTTTGCAGGTAAATAAAATCACATAATATAAGCTTAAGTACATTTCAAATAAGCTAGTAAGCTGAGGCTACTAGTAGAATGCAACAATATAATATACGAGTAATACAATTTACCTAGTCACTTAAGAAACATGAAATTAATAATTCTGAAAGTGTATCCCATTATATATCTTGCTTACGTGCAATAAAGCGAAAAAGATGAGATAAAACAAAAATTCGTCAAAAAAGCGCGTAAGTCAATTTCCTAAATATTAAAATTATCGCCATAAAAATACAAAAGATGAAACATTTTATGCCAGTAAACTCCGCGACGTGGCTGCGACGGCCTCTTTATCAAAAGTCAATTATGTTATTGTACCCCCGTCCTAAAGAGACTTGTTCACGTCAAAATGCAACGCGGGCTTCACAGCCCCCGAGCGTACACAATGCCAATTTTCCGCTCGCCGCCACCGACTACGCAATTATTTAGATAACCCTCTCGGTGTGACTATAAAAACATCTTCCCCTCCCCTATTGCGCTTGTCTTTGGGGCTTTCTGAATTTATTGCCCGGCGTTACGACGGTTAGGATAAAAATGTACTTTTAATTTATCTCGTTAAAGGGTTGAAGGACGAGCGGGTTCGCGGAGTAATTATTCCAAAATTGGCCACTTTATCTGATGAATTCTGGAACCCTTTGTTAGGGCGATTATGGAGTGAAGTCATACGGTGATGGCTTTTCGCGAAGTGAAAGATTACTTTGCACTGATGAAGTAAATTTTTCACTCTAATGGACTTCATAATTAAAGATTGGTATTACGTAATGAAAATCTCTGTCAACATTTTACAACTTAGTTAAATCTCGAAATAAATTGTACTGGTCTTTTTTTAATATACTAGATGGTGCCCTCGTGGATTAGGTGTTTTAATTCCCGGGGGAATTCCTTAATTTTCCAGTATAAAAATTATAAGTATTAGAAGCCTTCCCGGTATGTAACCTACTCTTATGCCAAATTTTATTAAAGTAGGTTGAAAAGATGAGCCGTTAAAGCGTAGTAGCCGGACAGACACACACACTTTCTCAATAATAATATTAGTATGGATTATTATTTACAACTTGACCGCCATCTGACATGTCAATCATTATCATCAAATATCATTAGTAAATAAAATTAAGAATAAGACCCTATCTTCACCTGAAACACCCTCTCGATAGATGAACACTGTTGATCAAGTCACCTTTCAAACAAAAACACTTAATGAAACACGGTTTATCCGTTTGGGAGCTAAGTAGGTACCTATAATGCTACCAAGTGCTACAGATTGATACATAGATTTGGGTTGCCAACATTTCTTCAGCGAAATATAGTATTTTTCATACTAAGTTATAAAAAAATATAGTACACTTCAAAAAAAATAGTATTTTATGGAAAACGCAAAAAGCAGCCGAATATTATTACGAACGAGACGAAGTAGAATTTTTTTTTTAATAAAAACTATATTTATTTGCACTTCTTGCATTTTTTAACAATTTTTTGTATAAAAATTAAAGTGTCCTGAGCTTTATCACATTCAATTTTTAATTAATGTAAATCAAAAGCTCGTTTTTTAAAATATAGTATTTTTGCGTACTATGTACCTACTTCTTCAACAATATATAGTACGCAGACCCGAAATACAATACAATACTATATAATTATATTATAGTACGGTTGGCAACCCTAACACAGATACGAGTAAATACGTCAAACTTATTACACCGCTTGCGTCGGAGGTTAAAAAACTGCTTTTTAAAAGTATAGTAGGTATGAAAGAAAATAACCAAATAACACTTACCTTCCGGTCTTAGTGATGATCATCTCCGTTCCCAAATCATGGAACTTATCCCACAGTTCCTTGGTCTCTAGCTGGCAGTCGACTGATAACAGTTCCTCACAGTTACAAGAGGTCGCAGGAGGTGGCAGAGGTCGGGCTGGGGAGGGCGTGTCTCTCTCGCCTAATTCTGTAAACATTTCATCTATACTTACTAATATTATAATGCGAAAGTTAGCATGGATGGATGTTTGTAACTCAATCAAGTCAAAACGGCTGAACGGATCTGTATAAAATTTGGCAGAGAGATAAATTATAGAGAGAGAAAAAATTAAAGAGTTCCCACGAGAACGACGACCACGAGACGGCTAAGTCGCGGGCATCAGCTATTTATTAATAATACTCAAGCTAAGTTATATTTTGCTGGAAATTTTGGATCTACACGTCATAACTCTGTGGCATTTCTTCACATCAATACTCAAGCTATCTAAGTTGCTGACATATCTACACATAATCCAGCGAAGCTAATCCAAGGGATTTTGTTTAACTACTTATAATATTTTATCAGAAACTAGCTGATGCCCGCAACTTTGTCCGCGTGGTTTAAGTTTTTTTGATTCCCGCGGGAACTCCTTAATTTTCTTGGATAAAAATCCCGGAAAATTAAAGAGTGCCTGTGGGAATTAAAAATCTTAAGCCACGCGAACAAAGTCGTGGGCGTCCGCTAGTATTAGTATGATGCAAGCTATGACCTTCTTTTATACATTTTTGTGCACTTAAAACGTGTAACTTTGTAATAAGTTTTAAACGTAAAGAGTGCCTGTAAGTTGCAAGTGAATGTGTACATATTCTGAAACTTGGACGAAATTTGGCCGTCAGACCACTGGTAATGGTGACTCTATGACTTATTACTATGACAGGTATCTGGTTACATCGTTACATTATTACACAATAATATACTTATTGACTGTCCAATAATTTATTTTACTTTTGGCAGATGGAGTCAATGATGTTCTAATGCGTGACTGATTCGATTTTTGATAGTAGGTAGTATCAAATACAATATTTACCGGCAAATATCATAAAGACCAGTAAAGCCTATTTACAACCCAATCTATTATTACAATCGATTTTCCTTCCTGACAGACACAAAGACATCTACCGTATTGCTGACTTGATTTACCTATATTACCTAATAACTCACTCAATCTTGTCGATAATAATTATTATTAGACTGAAGAAACCAAACAATATATTATGCACCCATTGTACAACCGGTAAACCAACTACTTTATTTATGAGACAATATCGTGTAGTGCAAGAGAAGGCTGTGAAATTTCCTACTTGATTTACACGCAAAACTCACTCCATCATTTCAATAATATATTTGTAGAACTGAAGAAACCAAACAATTACGTATCCATTGAACAAACGGAAAACTAGCTGCCTTATTTATCCTGTAAACCAAGAGATGACGCTAAAAAAACAATTCATGCGTGAAAAAACTCGTAATGACATTTCGAAAGCAAAGATTCATAGAAAAACTGAACTAAAAACTAAAACGTAAAAATAATAAGAGATCTCAAAATAAGTTTATTATATGGAACCAGTATAGTAATATATATGTACACGTTAATGTTAATGTCATCATTGCTTTGCAATAAGCATTAATGTCGTCAAGCGCAAGCCTAACACGCAATAAAAAAAAAGAAAATCCCTCCAAATGATAAATGGTTTATTTATTTCCTAACTTCTGCCATGAATGATTTAAGTCAAGACTCTACCGGTTCAGCAAGCAGAAGAAGCGGCAAGAAATTAGATTTCAGAAAAAAAAACAATGTATGCGTGGGTAAGTGGTACGTATAGTACTATTATATATTCTGTTGTAGTGGGTAGGTACGTAGGAAAATCTGCGATGGCCTCTCCAACTAACATTTTCTATACCTACGCATTCAATCACAGAAGAACGCGGTGTGAACCGACCAGTTGTGTGAGAAATTATTGTTTATTATGATAATAATGCTGTAATCACTACTTCAATTTACTTTTTGCGTCACAATGAGTGAATTCGAAGGTATTGTGTGTCAAAAGTGTAATTAGCTGCGTGCACTTTATATGTTTCAAATTATAAATGGTGCCCATTTTTAGGGTTCCGTATAATATACATATTATAATGTAAAAACGTTGCCTTTATTGGATAACTTTCTTACTGTCCGTCCGTCTGTGTGTCAAGGCTCACCTATCTTAGAGACGTATTTATAATCTACTTATATTTTGCAGTAATTTTTTAAAGTTTAATTACTTATAGTAAAACGCAAAAAAGATAGGTATACAGCCTTTTTAAATCTATTTTCAAAATAAGTATAAAGTAAGTAGTTAGGTATGCAGGTAAGTAGGCATATACAAACTTTCTGCTGGGGTACTATCTCAAAAATTTAACACGGTATTTTGACCCAAAGAAAATATAAGGTGAAAATCTAAAATCTCATTATTTCAAATTTCATATTATTGAATTATTAGATACGAAAAGAAATTGATAGGTGTGTGGTTAATTCGAGCATTTAAGTTGGTTACATGCTGGAAAATAGGAGTAGGTACTTTAGGTACCTAGCTGTACATTTTCTCCCGAATTAAGAACTTCCTACTGAAGTCACTTGGTGCACGAGTTAAACTCGCACTTGACCGATTTTTTTAGATAACGGGAGCCAAGTTCTTATTTAGATTGTAATTAGGAGATAAACTTTTATACGCTCAAAGTTTTACACGCCATTAATATGGATAAGAGATTCCTTAGGATAGTTAGATAACTATGGTAGCCTAAATATTGCGCATAAATATTAAAAACCATAAATCGTACAATAAAGTCCGTTGAGCACGTCTGGTTGTAATTTTATAATTTTATTCAACTTTAATAGCGTAACCTTAACGCTCGGTGGAAAAGGTGTCTATGGGAGAAGATTTTTTTTAAATCCTGTGAGAACTCCAATATTCCGGGATAAAAGTAGATTTCCCTGGACGCAAAATATCTCTGTACCTTTCGTCAGATTCGATTGAACAGGTGGGTCATATCATACTAATATTATAAATGCGAAAGTGTTTGTTTGTTGGTTTGTCCTTCAATTACGCTGCAACGGAGCAAGTCCGCGTGGTTTAAGATTTTTCGATTCCCACGGGAACTCTTTAATTTTCCGGGACAAAAAGTAGCCTTTGTCACTCTCCAGGTCCTCAACTATACCCATGCCAAAATCACGTCGATCCGTTGCTCCGTTGCGGCGTGATTGAAGGGCAAACCAACAAACCAACAAACCAACAAACAAACTGACTTTCGCATGTATAATATTAGTAGGTATGATAAACGCAAATATCAACGGTATCATCATAAACACGTAAATCAACACGGTCAAAGTGGTAGAAGAAATAGTTAACAAAATTATTCATCTGGTGTTACCTGATGAAGGAGCGGGTGAGGGGGCAGGAGACGCATCCCGCTCCCCGTCCGAGCACTGCTCCACGTCCACCTCCACATCCTCGTCAGGAATGGGAGAGCGACAGCTCGACGCGGGTGAACTGAGCGATGCTGGCGAGCTCTGCCTTGATGATGGACCTGTTACAGTAACAGACTGTTAGCCGTGAGACACTAGATTATCGGGAACTTTGTCGGGAGGACGGCGTCAAAGAATTGTGTCGACCACCGAGTGTGTCTCTTCGTAATGGAGGTTCGTGTTAAGGAGGTGTAAGCGCCTTCTCCAATAAAACGTCAAATACTGATCAATTATTAATGTATAATAACTGAAATTCACTGTATCACACTTTATTTTCATTTTTCAAACTTTTACGATAAGAAAACTAATTTAACAAACATGTCCGCTAGACATATAGTGTATTATCTATGCGCTAGACGGCTAGACCATCTCGACTGAATGGACTCATTCAGTGACCTCCCGAGTGTACCCACAATAGCGTCTCGTTTTTTCTAGTTTAATTTTAAAATAGGTACCCTCGGAAAAAATAATGTTAAAAAAATGTGGTTAATTCTGTTGTACATAGATACAATAGACTCTTAAAATCAAAGAATTGACTAAACTGACGGGTTTACATCTAGTGCTATCCCGCGATACTCAGTTCTGCTGCTTACGCTGTCAGAAAGATTCGGCAGTTAACAGACGTTGAAACCGCAAAGATTGTATATTTTGCTTATTTTCATAGTATTATGTCTTACGGAATCTTGCTGTGGGGTAAAGCGGCAGATATTCAAAAAATATTTGTATTACAAAAAAGGGCAATACGTGCAATTTATAATTTAAAACCACGTGAATCCCTTAGGGAGAAATTCAAGGAAATAGGTATTCTTACAGTAGCCTCGCAGTATATTTACAGTAATCTAATTTTTGTAAAACAGCACATTCAGAATTACAAAAGAATATGCGATCTGCACGATAGGCCAACTAGAAACCGTCATAGGCTCGTGACTCCATCGCTCCGCCTCACTAAAGTCCGAAGGTCGTTCGTGGGAATGAGCATACTATTCTTTAACAAAATTCCTCAACCTATTATAAACTTGCCTTTACACAAGTTTAAGATAACCATTAAAAAAATGCTCCTAAAAAAAGCTTATTATACTGTCGAAGATTATATTAATGATAAAGGCGCATGGATTTGACTCGCTCCAGCAATGCTCAGGACAGTGGTTACTTATGTATCTGTATATGTTGTATGTAGATTATTGTAAACATACCATATACTATTTATTTTTTTTCAAAAGAGCAACCACCGAGTTTCTTGCTGGTTCTTCTCGGTAGGAACGGCATTCCGAACCAGTGGTAGATTCATTTGACTATTCATAAGAACTTGTAAAAAAAGTCTATTTGAATAAAAATAATTTGATTTTGATTTTGATTTGATTTTGATAAGCGTTATGAAAGGGACAGCAATAAAAAGAAACTATTATTTTGGTTTAGTTTAGATATTGTGTAAAACAGAATTAGTCACAATACCTACATTTATTATCTTACGATTCAGTACATTGATCAATTTGCCCAACCAATGTCAAAAGGTCAAAATGTTGACCTAGAACAGTTTAAGACCTCCACATTCAGATAAATCAAATTCCTCTACAAAGCAAATAAAAAACATCTGCTATGACAACGGACTATTTAAAAGAAATACAATTTGACAGACTCTGTAGAAGATTCCAATACTGTGGTAGAAGACTCTATAGTCACTGCAGTCTTCAATTATGTTTTTCTTAAAACCACGAGAGGGTAGTTTCGTGTGCCTATTAGAATTTAGTAAAACATGATACCTAACTGTAAGTTATAGTTTAGTGAAGTTACTATTGCGGCTGAACTAAACTAAAACGACAGCATTAAAAATATTCTAACTCTTTCATAATACTCTCTGCAGAAAGGGACAGAACTAGAAATGTGTCATTTTAGTTTAGTTTGGAGATTGTGTTATATTTGTATATTTTGTCACTTTCGATATAAATTGCTTGTTATTATAATAAGTAATATTTTTTTAGATTCAAAGACATTCGAATTGGAAATGCACCTTTACTTTGGAATTTGAATAAAATGTTTAGTAATTCGATTGTAAGTAGCGTGTCCCACCAGGCGGGCGGTGTCGACCGCGTTCGGTTCCGCGCAATTAATCGGGAATAACGAACGGCAACACGACGCCTGCGCCCGCGTCGCTTTCGTCCATGAACACTCCAATTAGTATCCCTTCGGTCCAACGTCGGACCTCAGTTTTATGGCCTTCGGGGAAAGGTAAACTAAGCACTAAATTGACTCAATTGTGCCCAATTCTTAAGCATTGGCATCATGTTGAAATTTCAACACGATGAATATGTGGAATTCCGTTAGCAACAGAGGTATAAAATTTACACCATACATTTTTCAAATTCTGTTTTATTTAGTACCTACTATCCATATTATGTTGCATCAGCAATATATACCTAATATAGGTACTGGGCAGGTTTCCGCCCTTAAAACTCCAGTTGGAGGTCTGCTACCTTTAAAGATCGTTGTAGAAACATATTATTATAGTCTAACTCTTTTTCAAATTCAAAATTCAAAATTTATTAAGGTAAGTATAGGTTGAAATCAACGACCTCAATTTACATAGACGGGCCCTGTCAAACAAAGAATGTGGGCGTATTTTTAGAAACGACATCATCGCCATCTAGTCTGAAAAGCGGGAACTTGCTTGCAACATATATTGAAAACGTATGACTCGGTCATAGATAATATAGGTCATGGCCATAGAAGCCGTAAGGTCAGTTAGTAAAAAAAAAATATCATACAGTTTGCCGCGGAAATTAAATGATTGCGTAATGGATAAAAATATTAAATAGTAAGATTAAATAACGTTTTTTTGGAAATGTATGATTGTGAATTGAAACACTTGCCTTTAAATAAAAATTGTACAGTGCCAAACTAATAAGACTTTAGATGTTAACCTAATTAGGAATAACAAATTATCTACACGACGAGCGACCGTGACAGCGCTACGATGGGGACAAAGACAGGTTAGGAACGCGTTCTCATAGTCGATCGCCAGACCTATTTCTATGAAAGGGCCCATCTAGTACCTACGTATATATTATCGATGGTTGAAATAGGTTAAAGTAAGTTGGTACATTTTAAAATTCTAGAAACACGTTTCTTTATAAGAATTTAATTATTTGGGAACTCCGAATGGCATCACGACGTAATGTAGGTATATTATTCCTACATTACGTCCTTATTCCTTTTATTTGCAGTGAAATAAATATATTATGTAATTATAAAAAAACGCCTGCGCACGCGTCGCCTGCATCCATGCACAGTGCACACTCTAATGAATTAATGATCTCTAGCATTTGGCAAGTCATTATATCCAACTTTGGGTTAGGACTCACATTTAAATCTTTTGGAGAAAGGCACTAAATTGAGTAAATTGACCACCCCTATAATTTGCTTGCGAGAACTTTGGAACTTTAGATTTTAGCTTGCAATAAAATCGAGTTGAGTTGATACGCCAATAAGTTAAAATCAAATAAAAATCTTTTGTGAGTGTTATTACTTGCCCTTGGATATTTTGGTACATTTTATCGACAATAAATTTAGTGTTGTGTATTATAAATTATTATCAAAAATGGTAAAAGACGTATGAGCAAATACTAAAGATTCGTTTGCGTTAATTACCTACTTAACAAGGTCGAGCGTTAATTGGATAATCAGGAGAAAGTTAAGCAAATTGAAAACTAAATGAACTCTCTAATATTTATATCTTAAATAGTTACCGTGGATACCATATTATGAACCTAAATTCTGTTTAAACTGAAGCACCGTAAGTATTTATTTTTATTTCATTCAATTTTTAACTTTGAATTACCTGTTCGTATCGTTAAATGAATTATCTCTCGGTTTAATGACATCAGTTGAATAATTATTATGATACAATGTAGTCTGATGGTGTTCCTACTTTACGGTAGGTGTCTGATGCCCTTGCGCATAGATAACTGGGTAGGTATCCAAACTAAGTTGTTCTGCAGAGCCTCAATTGTTTATTAGCCTTGTGAAGTTTCAAAGCTGCTCTGTCAATAAATTCATCATTTAATTTTCTATCAAAGGACATTGTCCAAATTCGCCTAAGAATCAACATAATTTTGAAATATACAGTAATTCATAGCTTATTTTTTAACCTTTATTCCAAATATTAGAATTCAACGGACACTTCAAATTAATTAAAAAATAAATTAATGGTTATCAAATTGATTACCGTACTTTTCCGTCTCTCGATTATTATCCACAGATCAATAACTTACAGGTTAAAATAATATACAATACCACCGCTTGAGCGCTGGTTCCGTAACTTAGGAAATAAGATAAAAGCAGTTTGAAGCGCTGAGTATCTGTAGCGCTAGTATTCTGAATCTCGCAACGCCATCTATTGAAAGTACAATAAATTAATATTTATAACGCCATCTGTCATGTTTTTGGTGAACTACGACGAAACTTATCTTTTCTACATACTGTTTACTGCTCTATTACAATTGGATAAAGACGATATTTATTTTTCAAGCAGATTGAGTCGAAATAACCTCGAAATTGAAAATATTTTTGGTAATAAACAAATTCTTTGAGTGTCCGTTGTATAAATCTACTTACGGTAGTAATTATGTGTTATTTTGAATCCGGTAATGTATGTTGTATGACTGTTGGTTCTTAGGCGAACTTTGTATGGGCGCTGGTCAATGTCCTTTGTTGTTCAGTTACAATAACAAACAAACAATAACACAATGAGTTTATTTTTATAGATATGCTATTTCTGTTTGAGCGCACATATATAATTACTGGGAATATTCTTGTTTTGTTCACTCAGTTTTATGAGTAGGTCATCAACTAACAATCTAAGTAATCTCTAGTTATCTCATATAGCAGGTAAGTCCTGAACATAATTTTTAGAAAAAATCACTAACATACAATAATTTAATATAAAAAATTATTTTTAAACAACCGACTTCAAACTCCTTATTGTTGATATTTTAAAAACCGCTCGACCGATTTCGATAAAATTTACCACACCACATGGGAAGTATGATGCCCTTTCAAATAAAAAAAGAATCATCCAAATCGGTCCACCCAGTCAAAAGTTCTGAGGTAACAAACATTAAAAAAAAAAAAAAAAAAAAAAAAAAAAAAAAAAAAAAAAAAAAAAAAAAGTCGAATTGAGAACATCCTCCTTTTTTTGAAGTCGGTTAAAAAAAAAGGCTAATTAACTACTACCTTCAAGAAAAAGCGGCAGAGCTATATTATTAGGTTGTTTCTATAGACTGGTTATAGTTGTCTCTCGACCTAACTTAGCCGCTACAGCCCTTTGTACTTCCGAGCCTGCTATAGCCAATTTCTCTATCTATACCTTCAGGTAATTAATATCCAATTTTGCTATTCGATGGTTTGCATCTCGGACAATTTCCACTATCCAGCGCAGCTTTAGCCTACAATCTTACTTATTTATCATCATCAGATTAACTATATCATCATGGTCGTTTTTGGCCGCAATGGTCAAAAACCATTCTCTTCTGAAATTGTACGACTGAATAAGTCGTACAATTTCAGAAGACTTGCAATTTTTTTTATATTGTTACCTACCACATTACGAAGTGGTGAAAAATTAAAAACAAGCACCTCAACTTTACAGACGGATAGATACTACTGCACGATGCTATAAGGGTTACTATTTAGCTAAGGAAACCTAAATATTGGTCGTCACATGTTTTTTTCTTTTTTTTATTCCACTAAAAGTTAGGCCCTTTACTGCAATCTCACCTGATGATGTGATTGATGATGCAGTCTAAGATGGTAGCGGGCTAACTTGTTAGGGGTTATATTCACAGAGCCTGCTCTGTGGTTATATTAAACCCATGCCCTATCGGTTTCTAAACGGCATCGTAACGGAACGCTAAATCGCTTGGCGGTACGTCTTTGCCGGTAGGTTGGTAACTAGACACTGCCGAAGCTTCTCACTAGACCAGACCAGAGAAAATTCAGATTATAAATTCCCAAATTGACCCTGGCGGGAATCGAACCCGGGACCTCCCTCAATAAGACAGTTCTCACCACTGCGCCAGGGAGATTTACATGTGGCAAGGTAAGTCTAAATATCTGTTAAGAAAGTAAGTCGCATACATTAGGAAAGCATTTTACTTAGTTCTGTTACTAATCCTACTTCAATAAAAAAATATCATATTTCGTCGTGGAATATCAACTTAATTCCTAAGCTAAGTTTTTACCATTGCAACTTTCCGACGGAAGGCGAGCGGCGTATCACGGCGGTTTTATTTGCTTTGTTTTAGAGGAAAATTCTTAAAATATTACTGAAAATCTTTAATATTTTATGGATAAAAGCTCGAATATGCATCGAATGAGGTAGGTATAGGTTATCTCATTATGTTACATCATGGTTGAGTAACAATATATGTTAAATTTTATGTTGAAAAAAATCGATTAATTTACTCAGTTTGATTTTATTTTTCAATAAAATATCTACTAACCCTCAAATTTGAACACTCTTCCGGTTAGCTTGTCTATAGATACGCACTCGAAGTTAGGAGAATGGAAACTTAAGGAGTTTTCATTCAAGCTCGCTCTACATTATTATTATTTATTATTTTAGTTCCAAAAAACTAGGTAGAGGTAGGGATTTAGTCTGTAAACACTTAGAGACGATCTTGGATTAAATGTTTATGTATATATTACTAAGAGTCGTTTACTTATTTTAGAAAAAAATCGTTGGGTTAAATTACTAAATTGCAAACGCAAAGTATTTTTTCTGGCAAACAGTAATTTTCAATTGACTGTTGACAGAGAGCAGTCTGACCGTCATATTCTTAGCCGTCGTGTTCGCGTACCTACTGCCTATACCTACCAATAAAGAAAGACAGAGTTTTTCGGTAAGGCTTAACGAGAATACGGCAAGCGCGCGCTTCATTAGGTAGATACTATGTAGGAATGGTCCCTCTTTTGTGTATTCTCGTGCCGATATTTACCACCAATAAAAGCCAGAAAGTTTTCCGGTTAGGCCTATCTTACCGAGGAACGGCGGAGAGCTCGCGACGGGACTGCGCCTCTGTTCCGCGCTGCGGGCCATGATCGCCGCGATGGAGAAATCCGTGGCCCGGGTCTTGCCCTCCTCCGCCACCATCCTGGAGCCCCACCCCTCCACATCCATCAACACTCAGTACCCCAGTTCCAATTCCAACACTACTATATCATTCCGTCCGACACATCGTTCATTCATAATTTTCCTATAGCTACGAGTATGGTAAGTTAGGCACATAAAAAAAATTTAGCTCATTTTTTTTGTTTGCGATTCTCTTTTTTTCGCGATGGTACACCGTTCAGGTGGTACGCGTAAGCAGCGCGTCGATTGAACGCGACGGTACGCGGTACGGTTAGTAAAAGCGGTACAGCACGACGGTTGAGCGCGGACTGAGCGCGCGTGCTCTTGGCGGCGGGGGGCAGGGCCCTGCGGGGCGGAGCCTCCCCATCCGCCGTACCCTACAACGTTGAAACGTTTCGAAAATCGAAATACTATGAATTCAAAGGAAAACCTAGCCTTATAAAATAGTTTTAAAGCTCAAATTCGTCTATAAACCTAGAATCAGCGCCCCTAGCGGAAACTTTGTGCAATAAAACATGGTAGTACAGAATTTCCTACTGTAAGGCAAGGAAAATTAAGTCAATTTTAATGTGATATTGTAGTGTTTCGATACTCGACGTGTCCCTTCGTTGTGGAGATGTGCAAACTCGTACTAGGGCCAGGCCAGCTCCACTCGGCAAGCTCCCCGCTGTCGCCGACGTTACCCCCTACTCATAACAATATCGCATTATTATTTAATTTGTATTCCATATCACTTGCTCACTCCCGTCATAATTCATTGTTAGCATCGAATAATTTGTGCATTCCGTTACGATTTTACGAATGTTTTGCAGTGTTTCAGTTAAGTCACGGTACATTGGATGAATGGTGAAAAAAAAATGACTTAAATAAGTAAGTAAGAGTGAAAACACATTAGGGATGATTAAAAAAAATTGCCTGGCGCGCACACTAGCACGACAGGACTGAAAGTCTTTCCTCTCCAGCGCGCTGTCTAAATCTGTGTTTTTATTTAAGAATGTACTTAATGTGGTGTGTACATACCTAAGTAGGTAGAATATCAAGACAGGCATTTTTCTTAAGAAATAGGTAAGTAAATAACTTGTAACTTTAGCCTTTGCAAATAAAAAGAATGTGATAGGTAGGTATAATATCGCCTCGCCTCTATTAAAAAAAAATGATTTATTTATTATTCCAATAATTTGAAACGGCCACAGAATATGAAAACCATAACGGTCTAAAGAAAATTACATTATGAAATCGCGCGCGCATTCACCGCGTCCGCGCCGCCCATTCATTCTGATCAGAAGATTAGAGCGAGATAAATGCCTTATAATAGCCAGTACGCTTGAATCAGAACGGGATAGCTTTATATTTGTTGATCAGACAAGTATTACTGATGAGCAGGGAAACTCCGTTAGTATTTGTGTGACAAAATACAAACAGTATGGACGAGCTTTCGCGAGTTTTGCCAAACAGAACCTATAAGCTTCGAGCATGATCTTCGAACTGCTTAAATGCTCCAAAAATATAAGTAAGTATTTATCATAGAGATGGTTTAATATTGTTTTCACCTACCAATAAGGCTTGAAATAATGGATGGAAAATTTATTTTAAAAACTATGATAGGTAGAATTTTACATACTGGTAAGTTAAACGATATACCTACCTACTTACCTTATAGGGGTTATCCTATTCACTTCCCACACAGAGGTCATATTCTTGTACACAAGAGTGCTAGATTATCCCTTGCTCTCCCAAAAATCTTGATACCTTTTTCAATATGGAATAACTTCGCAACCTGCTCCCAAGCACGATATATTTTTCTTGAACGTACCTCTATGGTTATTATTTAAGGGTTTTCAATTACTAACTACCACTAGCTTGACCACTAGCCCTTTAAAAACGAGGAAAATTTGTTGTTACTATTTTTTCATAGGTAATAAGTAGGTACGGTTTACTGTTAAAGGTAGGTACCTACTATGGTACCAACATGATGTTATGGTACATCAGGTAGGTATTGGTAGGTAGGTACCATTTAGTGGTGTGGTGCACTAACCTGAATCCTGGTTCTGCTGAAGAATTCAAGATCAACCGCGTTTTAACGCTAGGCCAATTTATTTATCCATAATTTAATACAATTACGTACATTTATCGTACATTTATTCAGTAAAGTTTGAATGTAATCGAAAAAAACCTACCTACACCCGCCATTCTAATGGATACCCAAATGAAGTTATCAATCCATACTTAATATTATAAATGCGAAAGTGTGTCTGTATGTCTGCTACGCTTTCACGGCCTAACTACTCAACCGATTTTGATGAAATTTGGTACAGGGATAGGTTGTATCCCGGGGAAGGACATAAGCTACTTTTTATCCCGGAAAATTGAAGAGTTCCCGCGGGAATCAAAAAACATCAATCCACGCGGACGAAGTCGCGGGCATCATCTAGTTTCATAATATTTTTGCCTCTACATAAAATTTTCCGTTTGCATCACGTTACATTACATCAAGTTGTTTTACGCATTACACCTCACCTACGTATTCTCAAACAATGTAAGTAACATAAGAGTAATATAAAGCTGTATGGTATCTCTAATAAATAAAGTCAGTTTTATGTAGAGAGTTGGCAGTCGTCATAATGTGGGTCGGCGAATTCAATATTTCACGGTTTGTATAGTTAATACACGGAGAGGCGCATGAAGAGACGCTCTGTTCTCATTTTGCTTAAAAGGGGGTGAATTATTAAGAGCCTGTTATAGATGTCGGGTATCTTGAGATATGATAGAAGTAGACACGGTGATGGTCCTGTCTATAGCATTTGTTAGTAGAGTGAAGTTTGCGGTGTAGGCTTCTCGTACTTACCTACCTAGTTCGTGGAATAAAATATTATAAGTTGGAATTTTTTTAGCTACATACCTAAGTCGAAAAGTTTCATCTATCTTAGCATTTCATTCACAAAATAGAGGTCTAATTTCGATTTTGAGATAAAAAATTAATATTCGAATTTTCCTGTCTACACTAACTTGCAAAAAAGTAATTTTTCTATTCACATATTATTATACATACCTCCTTACTTAAGTCCTAAAATCTTACTTTTTTGTAATATAATATTGTTTTTAAAGGTTTAAACGAGATATAAGAAAACATCCAGTAAGTAAATGCGTTACAAATAACATTTCCCATAGACAAACTCTACAAAAAGTGTTTTGAAAAAAAAAATACTTGTAAAACCGGTCAAAACATTCCAACAAGCCGGAACTCATAATTCAATCGAAAAATCAACAGAATCTTATAAATAGGGTATAGCATAAGAAAAAACATTGAATATAAAGGACCCATTGTACCTACTCGCAAGTTGCGTTGTATCAAAACTCTAAGCCCGCAAAATCCCGCAAAAGTGCCAAAGCCGGCGCCCGGTTTGTCAAAATGCGAAGTATCGATGTCGGTTCGAAATGTACAAATATTTGCTCGGAAGCATGCACACGTGGCAGGCCACACAGGACGCCATCTTGGGGCATTGTAATCCGAATGCATTGCTTCCGAGTTTTATTTAAAACAATCTTTTTTTAGATCATTTAGATTTAAGAAGATAGACGTACCTACGTAGGTAGGTGAGAGCACCTGCTGTATCAAATACCTGATTAACATCTCGTCTATTAGGTTAGAAGGGTAAGTTTCCTAACCAACTAATCCATAGTCCCATACTTAATTAGGTAAGTAGGTACCTACTGGTTAAAACTCAAACTCTACCCACCAAAAACATTTCATGTAAAATTGGTTGCCAAAGACTCACAAGTGCATAATGCTTTCACTGTTAAAAAGTTATGAGATCTCTAATTAGAGCCAAGCCCGAAGGTGAGCTCCTCTTTGTGCTGCGCATCATAACCCACGGAGTCTGTCTCAAGTTCAAAGTACATAGTTCTAAATGCTCTTTACTGTGTACCAAACTAATAATATTAAATAACATGTAAGTCTATATATAAAACTTGTCCCTAGAACCTCTACATCTTGGTAAAAAGGTATGGCTTGGCCGTTTAATATTCGTCGAACATTTCCTGACATAACATTTAAGTCATTAAGGAATAGTTAGGGCGACATATACGAAACGGCCAAGCCGTACCTTTTTACCAAGATGTAGAGGTTCTAGGTACAAGTTTTATATATAGACTTACATGTTATTTAATATTATTAGTTTGGTACACAGTAAAGAGCATTTAGAACTATGTACTTTGAACTTGAGACAGACTCCGTGGGTTATGATGCGCAGCACAAAGAGGAGCTCACCTTCGGGCTTGGCTCTAATTAGAGATCTCATAACTTTTTAACAGTGAAAGCATTATGCACTTGTGAGTCTTTGGCAACCAATTTTACATGAAATGTTTTTGGTGGGATTTCATTTATTTTTGGCAGGCGCCCTAGATTTTTTGATTTTTTTTAGCTGATTTTCCTGTACTTCAGCAGGCGCCCTAGATTTTTTGATTTTTTTTAGCTGATTTTCCTGTACTTCAGCTAATCCTTTTTTCATGGCCCACCCTAGAGTCCTAGAGATTTTGATTTTTTTCGTAAAAGTGAAAAAAAAAACCTAAACTACGTATTTCAAGTACCAATAAATCTGAAACCATAAATGCTAGATGATTGATACTTGGTAAGTTTAATAAATCTGTCAACGACATGTTATCCTGAAAATTACAGCTTTCTACCATGTTCCGTACCGAAGTTATGACTGTTCTAAAATACAAGGAAATGCCGTCAGATTTGCACCCCCTATACGAGGGGTTGGAGATGAAAAGATTCAGATTTCTTAATTTTCCTGTTGTTTATATGCAAATTCTAGCCTACATACCAAATTTCAGTCTTCTAGCACTTCAGGAAGTACCTTTTTTCAGTTGATGATCATCAGTGAGTGAGTACGAAATCGACGTATTTTAGGTAATCAATAAACTGAAACTATAAATGCTAAAAAATTGAAACTTGGTATATTCGGTAAGTCCCCCAACAACATCTTATCCTGAAAATTTCAGCTTTCTAGCGTCATTCGGACCGAAGCTATGACGGTTCGAAAATTCGACGAAACGCTTCGAGAAAAGGTAGGTAGTGCCCCGTTTCCTTTGGCTCGTCTTTGGCGGGGACACTCCCGTGTCCCCAGATGTATATTTCATGTAGATACCTATCTACTGTGGGTCTTTGCTGAGTAGAATTTTCTTTCGGAACCGGTGGTTAAGCCGAGACGTATCATAGGTTTTTTCACGTACCTAAACAAAAACTACGATAGCTACTATTCATTACTAGTTCAGTAGCCCACGCTGCGTTATCGAAAATCATCCTTGAAATTATACAAAAACTGCTGCCTTATGCGCTATGGAGTGCTGGAATTAGCAACCATTATCAAGCGTGAAATGAGAGAACGCATTGGAAATCGATATGGAGTTACACTGGAACCGCTAACAAGGAAAGTTATTAACACATTCGCTGCGGCAGCATTGGATCTTAACCTTCTGCTAGTGCGTTACGAGACAAATACTGCCCGTATCTATATTTCCTGATATGCGTTACGACCTCTATTTTGCCGTACCCGAACCTGACGTTCAAAGTCCATGCAGACGTGGAAACTCCCCATATCAATGGTTTTTTTGAACAAATCGATAGTATACATCCTCGTGTATACCTAGCTGCGGAAGCCCCGAGTTCTCTGTGATATTTCGAAAGACAGAGAGAATTTTCAAAATCAGTTATTCCCGGCAATATATAAGTATGCAGTATAGCATAGAAGTTAAAAAATTGCTAGGGATGGGGCCTACTTCTGAAATGACAATCGATATTTTAAAGATATTCTTTATTAAAGACACAACAAATTTAACAGTGTGAAAATCAACATTATTCCTCATAATTAGTCAACATTATAATTATTCTTGCAAATATCGCCATTTTAAAAATATTTAAATATAAAAAAACAAAGCAGTCACATGCACTTAGTACAAATACGTACACTAATTAATAAAATGTAAATAGGTTTCTTAAATTTTGATTCATATTAGGGTACCAAATTATTATTTATTACTTTTTATTTTTAACTATGATGAGATCACGTGAACGTCTCGTCGCGTATTTTCTTTGCATAAAAAATATCGAGCGCTTACGCACCTACGTCTCACTTACGGCCAACACTAATGCAAAATGAGTGGCCGCGCGAACGCATGCAGGGAGGCACGGGGTTGGGGGGGGGGGGGGGGGGTACGGCAAGATAGTCGCCGTACCGCACTGAATAAAAATACTTACCTTACTGTGCGTTACGGCAACTATTTTGCCGTACATTATTAGTGTACAATATTATTATATTAAAAGCAACCATATTGAAAATATCACTGTCTCTTTCCTACACGTACGGGAACATAGTAAGATCACCCCATCATTCCATTTTCATCAGAACTCATATAATTAGGTGGTATAGTACCTACTTACACACGATTGATGGTAAATTTTTAAAGGTGACGTTTGTATTTCTGTATCTAACGTTTCTATCTACATTGATGGCCAAAGATTCTTTCAAACTTCTAAGTATGTAACTTACGTCTAGACTCTAGTTCTATAAGTAGGTAGTTACCTACTTAGTATTAATTCTATGACCGAATTTTTGAACCAACCGTTCGGTTGCAACTTGGTTGGGTAAGGTTTTCCAGCAACCCCCATGTTGATAGCAGGTTCTTCCCTGGCTGGTATTTTTATATATAAAATTCGGGTATACCTACCTCCATGATGATTTGTTTACCTATAATGTATGCATTAGGTAAACAAATCATCACGAATCACCCTTATTCATCTGAAGATCAACCTGTCAAAACCACTGGCTGAGTAACTGTTGCTATAACTTTTTTTTAATATTGCAATGCTCAAATATTGAAATAAAGAATAAGTAAAACATAAAAAAGGCGAGAGGAGCAGCAACAAATCGCGCGCATTATACATGACAAATGTAATGCTTGGTGTCGGGTTGCGCCCACCCGTGCGACGGATTAGTTTCTGATCCGAAGTCCCATTTGCATCCGACACGGCTTTTCTCTACCGTCAAAACGATACTGCGACCACAGATTAAACTTAGCTACTTCTGCTCCTCTCGTGTCTTGTCTCAATCGATGGGCTTCAACGGCTGCTGGTAAGAAAACTAAGTAGTACCTATAGCGATTGCCAAAATGACGCTTTGGTTGCTTATACTTAATATTTAATTGCGACTTACTAATTAGTAATACAACGAAACACTGGTTATTCATTTATTTTATACTTTATTTTAGCAATTTACACAAACACAGCTGGAGGCTGTAACGCCATTTTGACATTACACACCGATCTCCCGCCAAGCGCTTCCAATCGCGCTGTCACTGTCAAGAGCCGTAGAGGTAGTAAGACCATGGATTTGATCTGTCAATGTCAGTATAAGATTAGTTTGCTACGGCCAATCCACCAATCCCGCATCCTCCTTGATTATGACTGTTAATCCATATCCAATGTATAACAATTGAAATAGCCATTAACCTAGTTTCTGAGAGGGCAGAAACAAAAATCCCTGGCAGATATCTTGGCACTGACTTTTTCACAGCTATTCCTGACTGCAACTTTGTTACTACTTTGCCCCTGGGTACCTACTCTTAACAACGAAGTAGGTAAGCCCATGTCTACAAAATTTGTTACTGGGCAAACCTAAGTACCATTCAACTATTTTAAGTCTCGCTGGATTTATTATTAAACAATTTGTAAGTGATATAGATAATATTGAATACATTGGTACACTCGGATTGGAATATAATGGAAACTTACTTCCAGCTTACTTTCCGTTTGCTCCCCAAATAGTACGCCCTCTGCCCTTGACGTTTGCCACGCCATCTATACGACTCCTTTAAATAATTCGGTCGTTAAAGGAGTTCTATTTCTGAAAACACTTTAAAAATAGATCCCGAGAAAATAATAAGATATATCAGCTAATAATAGAGGGAGTACCTAAGACGAATGATTAGTTTTAAGTTGTTATTTTTTACTGCAGGATAGGCTTGCCCTTGAAACAATCATGCCTAGATAGGAAGCAATGGAAGCGTGCTCGCCTACTCGTATACCTAAGCTCGCCTTCTTCTTCACTTTTAGGGTTAAGCCACTTTTGAGTTAACGGTCTAGTTTGTATTTAAAACAAAACATTTTCAAATCTACCTAGGTACCTACTAACAGCTAAGAATATACTTTAAAAACGTATAGAAAAAATTGATTTTTACAAAATACAAGGTACCTTCTTAATTTTTGGGATTAAGCCACTTTTGAGTTGACGGGCTCATAAAACATTTTAATACCCAATTCATCTTGTCAATAGTTACCGTAACAACAACATTCTTCCACAAATCGTTTATAATATTGAACACACAAATGCTTACGATTTCGAATATATACAAGATTCAATCGATAACAACCTAAGCTCGATCAAGTTGAGAAATGGCCGATAATACCTCATTACTGGTAGCTAGAGCTGTGGCCTCCACGGCAGCCATTGTTGCGTGGATAAGCCCATTATTTATGTACTATTAGGCACAAACTGTACTTAAGTTTAACCATTTACATGTAGGTAAAACCGCCCACACCACGCCACCATGAATTTCTAAATAGCATGCGTTACCTTGAATTGTTAATCCTAGAAATAGCGTTAAATGATCAAGTAGGCAATAGGCACAGGTATACATTACATAACCATATCATTACAAAACAATGCCGTGATCCTCATATAAAAGCCAAAGCTGATGATTAGTGCTGAAAATACATATAGCTTAAGAACAATTTATAGACTGATATTTCAGGGTAGCGTTAAATATGCCTAGTTAGTCCTAAGGGGACCATGCAATTTGATCAAAAATTAGGACATAAACGGGGCCACTACATTTTATAAAGCAGTAATCATTAAAAAAAAAACCGGCCAAGTGCGAGTCGGACTCGCGCACCGAGGGTTCCGTACTCAAGAAGTAGGTATAATTACCTTTGTTAATAAACCGCAAAACTAACTTTGTTTGTAGAGGTTTACTGTTAATATCAAAAAATTACGTTTGTTGTTTGGGAGCCCCCCTTTAATATTTACTTTATTGATATTTAATTATTTATTTTGAAAGGTAATATACAAGTTAATATTCTGTGAAAATTTGAACCGTTTACCTGTTGCCGTTTTTAATATTGAGCAAAAAAATACGAAAAAACACGTTTATTGTATGGGGACCCCCCTTAATATATATATTTTTTAATTTTTAGTATTTGTTGTTATAGCGGCAACGGAAATACATCATTTGTGAAAATTTCAGCTTTCTAGCTATCACGGTCTATGAGATACAGCCTGGAGACAGACAGACAGACAGACAGACAGACAGACAGACAGACAGACAGACAGCGGAGTCTTAGTAATAGGGTCCCGTTTTTACCCTTTGGGTACGGAACCCTAAAAACATTACAAATCCTACAAAATTGGCAAATTATATTGAAAATTGAGTGACAGACATTCTATGTAAACAAATTCAAAGCAACCACCAGAATTAATAACCTAACCACAGAAAATCTGTGTTGAGCAACCATGCACTCGCGGACCTCGGTAGTGTCACTAAACCACTTCCACTACGCATTCACACCAGCAGCCCATTGAATAACTTCCAGTGTGAGTATTTAAGCTTTTATCGAGGCCCGGCCATAAATCGCTGCGCAGACGCAAGTAATCCCTTCCCCGCGCCCCACGGCCTCCTATAAACAGAAGTCAACGTGTTGGACTTATAAATCCTGCTCTTAACTATTGTATCTCACGCCACAATAATGAAGTTAGCTCGTTCAGGAAGAATTATGCCACCACGTGGGTGGGCAACGCGGTCGGAATATATCCTTGAAGATTACGTATGAATGCGATTTTTTGTTTAGAGCGGTAGCGTCGATATCTACAGGAGGTTGTGCAGCCGGTGAAAGGTCGCCTGTAAAAACAAAACTGCTCAGGCCGCGCCGTGGTGACGAAGGGTCAGGTTGCGGGACCGATGGCTTTTAATATAAGTTATAGGGCTCTTTATGACTATAGGTTGGCACGCCACGATCAGTCACGTCAGTTAGCCGTAAATCATCATCACAAGTCGTTACTCATGGTTTACAATTTCTAATATAACTTGCGCTATAAATCATAGCGAAAAACCTTTTCCGAGAATATTAGGTACACATTTTACTTTGAACTGTATTGATACTTTTTGTGTCACTTATTTTGAAAATTGATTTTGATAAAAATAAAGCCATTAATACTCTGGTATATTTTAACTGTCTTTATGGTTGATTTACGTTTTGAGCTTTTTACTTATTATAGTGACCCATTTTCGTGGTTTACCCGATTACATAATAAAGCGATAACTATCCATTTAAAATGCAAAAACCTCGTGAGTGTCGTGTTTCATAGAATATACTCGTATTTAGTAATATTTTGACTCAAGTAGGTACTAAAAGTGTAGGTAAGCCCGAGTTAACGTGCGACAAATGAGAGTGAACTGTGAAGCGAGCATCAAAAAGGCGTGCGTAATCGCTCAAATGTGTATAAACAAACACTCGTAGTCGACACTAAAAAACCGATATATTTCACCATACTTTTATATCCGTTCGCTCCAACTTATAATATATTACTTTTTCTTTAGCACCTTTTGTATCTTTTAGTGCGTTGTCCCCACTTTTATGGGTGCAAGGCGGTTGTAAATCATTGTAGTAGAAGTGGTGTACAATCGTAAACAATACGCGTCCCGCAGGGTGCTGGGCGGCCGCGGCAGGTCACTACGGCGAACGCAAGCTGCTCGCCTTTCGGAACTCTCTTATTATAGCCTTAACGAGGCTACACGCGAGAAATCAGTCACACAGCGCACTGATTGTGCTTGGGCTGTTGATGTGTTGACATATTATAGATACCTACGCCCATGAAACTCTTTGTGAGTTGGCGACAACCTATCGTTATACTGCTTTCACAACATCTACCTAATGATGGAACTACTTGCCACCACCCAGTTTTCCTTTTCCACTTAATTGCATGTTTACTAATCAAATGTTTAAATAAATAAATAATCCTTTATTAAGCCAAAAAAGAAAAAAATACATCCATGTGAAACATACATGGACTGCCACAGCTCTCATGGAACCGAGGTGACAACAAAGATTTAAGCCTACCTTTGTTCGACGAGCCCCGGGCACTCACTCCATAAACAAACTTAGAATCTATACTTATTGGTTTATGTGTAAAAGATTCAGCAATTTCATTATTTAATTAGCTAAGTATACATGTATGGATAAATCAACAAAATAATGAAATAAAATTTTTATTAATAAGATGAAGCACACCTGATGTGTAGGGAGAAAGCATATTAAGTAATAAAAAGCTTATTATTATTTACAACAAAGGAAACAATTTCCACGTTGGGACTGAATGTGGACATTACATTACCGATAACAGTTAATCCGAGACGCGCCAGCTGTAAATTAAACTTTATATCATTTTTAACGACCGCCTCGAATGGTGTTTTGATTGCGGGCGGCTGGAGGCGTCGACAACTCGACACGTCGATAAGGCGACAGCTATCGCGCGACACAAAAAACGCGCGTTTTATGGCCAAAAAAGCGACTCTCACGCACCACCTTCGCCCAGCACCCCGGGCATCAACCGAAGACTTAAATTTTTATGTGGATTCCTACACCGCAACACACTTCAATTTTACGAGCATCGATATAGGCCTCACTTGGCGTTATGGGACGTCATCAATAATTTTTTAGTATCTACCTAATAGCTCTGTTTTGTAAGTCCTTATAAGGTTTTACTTCGTTGTATGTCTTCTTCCCGCATCTAACCGACAAAAAATGTCATTGTATTTTAAGATAAGTAATTTATTGATTAGGTATTAAATTGTTTACCTAACTAATAGTTTTAGACTATAAACCATGCACCCTTGCATAAGTTATGTGGTAAAATTTCTTTTTAAACAACCGACTTCAAACTCCCGCGCCAACTTTACAGCAACAAGCACACGCTATATAAAGTACTTATGTTATTGTTGATATTTTAAAAACCGCTCGACCGATTTCGATAAAATTTATATGGGACCACATGGGAAGTATGCCCTTTCAAATAAAAAAAGAATCATTCAAAAAAAAACAAATACAGTCGAATCGAACCTCCTCCTTTTTTTGAAGTCGGTTGATAACATGCATGTCATTGAAAATTTTGTCTAATGAATTGGAGCCCTTAAAATCTTCTACTTTACAATCTAGATTTTTAACCTATCCTCTGTATACATGAACCAAAATATTTAATGAACCATCCAACCAACTAATGCTACGTAATTCTTGTAAATGTAAGCACAAAATAGTTAAAGCGTGCTGAATCATTAAATTCTTGAGTATATTCTTTAGTTTTAAACAAAAAGTGATTTAACGCTCATTGATATATTTAACGTGGCAAATAAACCGTGAAACGAGACCACAAAACCCGTAAAGAGCATCGAGTGATAACAAAGAGGCAGCCATTAATCTCTCATTGTGCTACGTCGTCGAACGTCCCGTTTTGTTTGGGCTCGTCCCGATTTATTTCAGACGCTCGTTTGCAGTACTCCATTGTCCTAAACGATCGGGTGTGATCGCACACAAAGAATGTTACAAATAGGGCGAGAATCACAGTCTATACATCATATTTGTGTACACAAACCATAAATTCGGTCCAACGGCGAAACGAATTTCAACGAAAACTATATTAATTGTCGCACAAAGTTAATTTATCATTATAACTGTTATGTATTAAAACGCTTTAGTGTTAGTGTTGGCTTACTCGGTTTTAAATGTCATTCGTATGTCTGCGATATTTTTTTTATCATTTATATCGTAGAGTTTTTTTTGTGTGTGTGTTTTGATAGGAATCCTCTGACATGGGCCCGTATTCTCTAACTCAGTGACTATCAAAAATGAAAGCCACTGACATATATGTAATATCCATTGAAGGTTTACTATGAAATAAAAACCGGCCAAGTGCGAGTCGGACTCGCGCACCGAGGGTTCCGTACTCAAGAAGTAGGTATAATTACCTTTGTTAATGAACCGCAAAACTAACTTTGTTTGTAGAGGTTTACTGTTAATATCAAAAAATTACGTTTGTTGTATGGGAGCCCCCCTTTATTATTTACTTTATTGATATTGAATTATTTATTTTGAAAGGTAATATACATGTTAATATTCTGTGAAAATATGAACCGTCTACCTGTTACCGTTTTTAATATTGAGCAAAAAAATACGAAAAAAACACGTTTATTGTATGGGGACCCCCCTTAATATATATATATTTTTTAATTTTTAGTATTTGTTGTTATAGCGGCAACGAAAATACATCATTTGTGAAAATTTCAGCTTTCTAGCTATCACGGTCTATGAGATACAGCCTGGAGACAGACAGACAGACAGACAGACAGACAGACAGACAGACAGACAGACAGACAGACAGACAGACAGACAGACAGCGGAGTCTTAGTAATAGGGTCCCGTTTTTACCCTTTGGGTACGGAACCCTAAAAAGTAACATTTCATAGTAAACCTTCAATGGATATTACATATATGTCAGTGGCTTTCATTTTTGATAGTCACTGAGTGAAAGAATACGGGCCCTGGTTATTGGAGACCTTATATAGCTTAACACGGCTTTTTTTTACCTTATTCTGTTTTAATTGTCATGAAACAGGTTCTTTTTTTTACTGTGCTCATGAGTACTATTTTAGCCTTACATTTTGTTTCTCATAATATTTTAACTTATATTTATATGCTCTAACATATTACTTAATAATATATTATATACATAATTTCTTACTTAGTACAATTATTTATCTTAGTTCTATTTATCAAAGTTATCATGGCCTTCAATATACTATTTCACTACTATCGAGTCTTATTTCTATCTAATGTTTTATTTACTACATATGTGCATATTCGTAGTGTTTGAATACATCGATGTTACATACTGTTGAAGATTTTGCTTTATTTCAGTTGGGCATCGTATTGAGTATATCAGCTTTGATTTGATTTTGAACTTTCTGTTTTGGACGTTAAATTCCAGCCAATAATTTAAAAATACATAAATAGGGAAGATTACTCAATAATTGTTTGTCAGATCGTTGCTACTGAAACTCGAAAAACAGCTTTTTTTTGGCAAATAGAATTTCTAAGATTCAATACACAAAACCAGTAGCGGCGAATTGCAAAGCAATTAATTTCAATGCGTCCAATACACTTGCGACTAACGTGCGCCTGGGGGCCGATCGCTCATCAGCTACGTTAGGAATTTGTATATTTTAATGTTCCTTTTGTCAGACCGTCATCCCCGGCAGCGAGAGGATCGCATTTATTAGAACCATTTTAGTGGAAACTGTGGGATAGTCCTGCAATCATACTGATTCCCAGTATAATTTATTAAGGCTCATACCCACGCCAACGACCTTGAGCATTTCCTCTCCTCACTCTTGCGAACACAGTATGTGGGTGCGACAGGGACGCATTGCACTATAATTTCACAAAAACAACTAAATACACCATAACTTTGTTGGGATATCGAAATTAAATAAAGTGCTTCTACAGAATTGAGGACAAATATTTTCTCATTAGACTCATGTAAATTTTGTTTTAATACCTGCAAAGCTATAAAAGTTATTAGGCATTATAAGTGAAAAAACGCTTTTTTGGTACGGTTTGTATTTAATTCAATAAATAATATTTTGAAAAAATTATTATAAGTATAAAATTTAAGATGATGAACGAAAGTAGCACATTTTTTTTTTTCAGAATTTTATGAAGTACTTTGAACCAGCTGAATCAAGTTGAATTACAGATATTTTAGATCAAATTATGAAGGGAGCCCCTTAAGGCAGTTTGCACGCTTTCAGAATATTTCCCTAGCAATCTATTTACTCATGCTTCTTTATAAGCCTTTGTTAATCCATTTTTGGACATAGGCCTCCTCATATGTATGCCATTCTTCCCAGTGCTGGGCAATTATTCCCCGCAAACTTGATGTCATTGGGCCCAGTAGTAGGTGGTAGATGATACAGACGTAACCACACAGACATTTTTTTGAAATAATTCGTTAACTAGCCGTAACCATCATTATAAATATTCTCGAAGACAAGCATGCATTATTTTTAGATAAACTTTTCATTTAGATTTGATTCAGCAGTTAATTCCAGCATTCGTTAGATTTCAGTATTCCAGTAAAGTCCAAAAATTATCATCAGCTGTAATAAGTATTGTAGTAAAAAATGTCCCAAAATTTTTTCTGCGCATTTGGTGGCTCTGATCTCTTGGGACTACCCGCTTCTCATGCTCCCAATTGACAGACTGACGTGTGACGACCATTGTCAAGTTGACATGTTGACACTGTCAAACTTGACTTCTGCTGGATTCCGCATGTAAATACGGAAACATTACCCTCGGCGCATCACAATGTACGGACAAATTAAATAATAGAAAAATAAACTAACTCCCGTTTGAATACAGCTGCAGCCAGTATTTGTAGAATATTTCAGAGGGTAACTTATACTTTTTTTATGGAAGTGTGACGCGAGAGCGAGTTTTGCGCTTTTCCAATAACCCTCCTTAGGACCCTATGACTTTGTTCACTTTAAGACGCGTAAGAACTTTACCATCTGAAAATTACTACTTTTACTAAGTATATAACTATGGTAAAAAAAGAAGAAATTTGAATTCCCGTTAGTCAAACTAGTATAGTGACCAATCTGACCACTGGGGAAATACTGGAAACAACGCTTCCTTTGACTACCATTCATGATTATTACCGTACCATATTATTAATTATAGGTTAGGTACGTGTCCGTCAGAATATGGTGATGCAGCCCAGCCTAAGTGCAACCTGGTGTAACTTCATTTATTATTTTCCTAATCCTCTAAAGTTCTCATTTCAATTGTTGCAATTGTTAAATTTAGTAGGTACGGTCAGTATATTACTGGCCTAGAACCAAAGGCGGCTCGCTCAAAGGAGCGCTGGTGCAGTGAACTCCCACAAAATTTTAAAAAATACATAGGTACTAGGTAAGTATAATAATCAAATAAACTTTGTTATAAACGTTATAAATATTTTTATATAAATCTATTCCCATTGTCATTTTAATCATGAATATCCATAAGTCCCTACCTACCTACTTTACTACTTATTTCATCAATCAACACAAATTTAATACTTGGTATTTTTGTTAAAGTGGAGCGCTTAGAACAGCGCTCCTATAGACGAAAGTTTAGTACAACGCTCTTATTGAAATGTAATGAGAGTAAAAGAGAGCATTCGATGCGAGCGGCGCGTGAGACAAAAGATTTGTATGAGACATTTGGTAAATATGGAGCGGCGCTCCTGACACGAAGTACGCATGCGCGATATTACCCGACTAAATGACATGGCCTGTTGTCACGAAGAAAGAGTTAAAACTCGCGAGTATTTTTTTTATTCGTATTATGCCGGTAAGATGTAAACAAAACACAAAATACGAAAGTAAATTTATTTTGATTTCTTCGCGAGTGCGTCGGATCATTGTACAGTGGCTGGAAAATCTGTATTGTTGTTTTAAATAGTGTACATATTGTGTTGTGTATTTATGTGAAAAAGACTGTGATTTATGTAAATAGTGTAGGCGATTAAAATGGAACAACATAACGTAATGACCGCCGATCATTTACAAATAATTGGTATGCATTTTCTTTTTTTTTAGTGAACTCCCAATATGATCTTTCACGAGCCGCCTCTGCCTAGAACCAACGCTAACAGCTACGTTTTATAGCCTAGGTTAGTTACTTGATGACCGTAGGTTATTATTACCTCTAGTTGACCGATGTTGGCTGATAACTTATTGTTAACAAGAAATATAATTCCCCCTGAATAGCACTTAAATTTTACCATGTTTATTTGGTAGGTACCCACAACCTAAAAGTTGAAAGAAAATGTATAAGGTAAGTAAAAGTTTTTGTAGAGACTTACTATGTAACCGCATTTATTTATTTTAGTTTTAAATGATCTAAAGTTAAATTTTAGACGATATTTTAGGGCAAGTTTTAATTCACGATAGCATTTCAACGTCCGGAAATGAAACAGCTTAAAAATAATTTAAGGCGAGACCATTGTGGGCGACAACACAGCCATAAATAAAGCGAATTGTTGTCCCGTTGAATATTTCTAAACAACATTAGAGTTGAATGTTTGAATTGTCACTTTGTCACCATTTTGGTTAGAAAGAGGCTCTGTTGGAGACAGGGTGGGAGCGCGCGGGGGGCACTCGCCAGGGGTCGTATGGACTCGTACCTAAGTACTTGTTTCAATATTTTTTTTAGTTTCTACTTTGTAAGAGCATGTTGGTTTTTCTCTAATGAAGCGTGCTATGCTAATGTGTTGCAGATACATATATAGATAGCAGTCCGTAATATTGAAATTAAAGTTATTAAGTACTATAACTATAGCTATTATATAGATTTAGCTAGTCTAGAGTTCTAGACTCTAGAGTTAATTAATCCTTGGGCGAGAGTCTATAGACAAAGTTGATATAGGTACGTATGTCATCATCATAATCAAATCCGCCCACTACTCGAGTATCCTCCCAGAATCTATAATAATCCGCCACGCTGGTCAAGTAGCATATTGGCAGACTTCAAATACCATTGTGAAAATCGCATGCAGATTTAGTTACAAAGGATTCTTCCACCGTTATCTGAGCTAGTTATATTCTTTAATTGTTTGAAACACACATATCTCCGAAAAGTATACCTATGTATGTGACTCGAGGGAAAGTCTATGAAGATTGAAAAATTATTACAGTCTACGGCTCTACGCCATGTAGACGCGAATCACCACTTTGAATTAAAGATGGCCTTGGCTATTTTGGAGACCTTTATGTTTAATTTATTACGCTAACTAGATGATGCCCGCGACTTCGTCCGCGTGAATTGATGTTTTTTTAAGATTTAAACTATCCTATCTCTCAAGTTGGATCGAACTGCACATGGTGTGCGAATTTTATTATAATCGGTTAAGTGGTTTAGGAGTCCATTGAGGACAAACATTGTGACACGAGATTTATATATATTAAGAGAAGATGTATACAAAGAGTGCGGTAGGCTAGACAAAATATATTAGACTAAGAGATAGCTGCAATTTTGGGCAGAATTTCATTAGCGTCATCAGTGGAGAGTGTAGCACCCACCTAATATATTTGGATGGAAAGGTTTCTGATATGATTAAGTGTCTGTGTAACTTCATAGAGCATACAAAACTTCCCCTGACACGTGTCTATGGTGTAAGCTCGCAGGAGAGCGAACTAGTCTGTTTATTAATGAGATCATTTGTTCAGATTAAACGAATATTCGCTCTAACATTGGATTTAATGTGGTGTTAACCTCAACTGAGCTTTTACATCAGTATTCGTAGTACATCATTTTATAGGATTTTGTGTTCATTTTATTAGCATTTATATAGGCATCTCTACTTACTTAGTTAAGTACTTCTATAAATATAAAAATATGCCGCATGCGCCAAGCATTGATAGGTAAATCGTCTCCTTTCTTCAAATCCATTGTAGAAATTTGGTGCAATTCCCTATTATTATTATTGGTATTCCTATATTCCTATTATTATTATTGGTATTAATTAGTATTAATTATCATGTATAACCCTGTGTCAAAAGGAACCACGTAGAAAACTAAGTACTTATAATAACCACTAGATATAAATCAAAGTTAAAATCCTTTGAGCGCATTCTTCTTTAAATCCCTGTAGGTGACATGAAAATTAGAATGCCCATTTTAAACTTAAAAAGATCCAAAGAGGACAGACATAGGACAAACATAAAGTTACTGATTAGGATAGTAGTAGGTACCCTCACTTCGGCTACCCTTGCATGTAAGAATTGACTATGAGTGTCACAAGGGATTAGGTACAACTTATATTTTTACTAGGGTATTTGGTTGTGGTATTAGTAACATAAGATGTTTAGAATAAAATATTAGAGCTATATGTTCTATGACACACGTTGTAATGTGAAGGTGAAAACTAGCGAACTAAAGTATACCTAGGTACCTACTACTCGTAACCATAATCTCTTTAGTGCAAAGATGCGCAAGATAGTGTACGTGGAACATGAAATCATTTTTTTTTCTTTTAAATCTAGTCGGCAACTTTTCCAGCTTGTTCTAATGATAGAAGATGCAAAGTAACCTAGCTCTGTAAATCTAAAGTTGTCTTGATAATGTTTGAATTAGTCTAAACTAGCGAGTATCCGCGGGCTCGGACCCCAGGGAATTTCGAAAATTCTGGCATACATAAAACAACATTATAATATTATGTCCATAGTGCAGTACTTATAAATGTATGTACAAAAAATATAAATACTAGCTGATGCCCGCGACTTCGTCCGCCTGGAATGAGTTTTTTTTTTTATTTCCTGAACTCCTTAATTTTCCGTAATAAAAAGTAGCCAATGTCACTCTCCAGTTCATCATATTATACCCTGCCATGCAAAAATCACGTCTGTCCGTATGATAATTTTAGGTCAAGGCTTTGCGTTTATGAGTTAAGTAGTCAATGATCGAGTCAGGCCTTTTCTTTTTATATTATAAGATGACGAAAACTGTGATCTGCTAGGCTTTAAGAAGGTAGGTTAGGTTAGGAACACCTTGTTTGATTGCAAGTAGGTACCAATAATTTTAATAAAGTATTAGTACTTTCTTACTGCATCTTAAGATAACGGTCTATACTATATTTACTAAGCAATTACCTATATGATACACTAGCAGACGCCCGCGACTTTGTTCGCGTGGCTTAAGTTTTTAATTCCCACAGGCACTCCTTAATTTTCCGGGATGTCACTCTCCAGGTCCTCATCTATACCCATGCAAGAAATAACGTCGAACTTTCATGGCTATAACTTGAAAAAATGAAGGATTTTCATACAAACTTTCAACCCCCATTTTACCCCTTTAGGGGTAAAATTTTGAAAAACTGTGTCACACTTATTTCTTTATTTTTTAACAAAATCCAAAATACCAAGTTTCGTTGATATACTTAACTCAAAAAATATCTTGAGAAAAGAAGGCCTTTCATACCAAAATTCATCACCTATTTCACCCCTTTGGGGGTGGAGTTTTCAAAAACTGTGAAACACGTATTTCTTAATTTTTAACCCGCAGCTCATATACCAAGTTTTATGGCTATAACTTGGGAAACGAAGGACTTTAACTTTCAACCCCTATTTTACCCCTTTGGGGGTAGAATTTTGAAAAACTGTGACAAACGTAGGTACTTCTTTATTTTTTAACGAAAGCCAAAATACCAAGTTTCGTTGATATAACTTGATAAATATCTTGAGAAATGAAGGCCTTTCATACCAACTTTCATCCCTATTTCGCCCCTTTGGAGGTCACATTTTCAAAAACTGTGAAACACGTGTTTCTTCATGTTCAACCCGCAGCTCATATACCAAATTTCATGGCTACGGACTTTCATACAAACTTTCAACCCCTATTTTAGGGGATGGAATTTCGAAAAACCCTTTCTTATGTGGACACCTAGTCTTCACAAAGAACACACTCTCCAAATTTCATGTCTCTAGGACCAGCGGTTAAGGCTGTGCGTTGATATATAAGTCAGTCAGTCAGTCAGTCAGTCAGTCAGTCAGTCAGTCAGTCAGTCAGTCAGGACTTTGAATTTTATATATTATGATGATACATAAAGGTACCTAGCGGCTATTATATCTAAGATTACCGCAGTAGGTGGGTAGGTATATTGTTTAAGCCTTATAAGTAAGTACTTAGATATTACGCAGTTGTCGATAAGGCTTTACATGCGTGTTCATGTAGTTTTCAAGTAATTTCAGTTTTAAGGCTTCTGCTCAGTAATCTGTTTTTCTCACTACCACATCGATCATACTAATCTGATTATAAAGAATATTTCCATCACTCGAGTGCAGTAAGTACCTAGGTACTATTACTTTATAAGTTATGTGTTTTTATCTGTTCTCAATGCCTTCAATCCACTAAGATCCACTGACTGGATTCACCAGTGGATTGAATATGATTGATATCCACTACAGCCCATCTAATTCCCACTGCTGGGCACAGGCCTCCACTCTCGTAGAAGAGAGGGAATTAGAGCTTAGACCCACCACGCTGCTCCAATGCGGGTTGGCGGGCTTTAACGACTGTTATCATGTTAGTACTAATAACCGGGACCGACGGCTTATCGACTATCATGCTCTCCGAGGCACGGGGGTGAAACACCACCAACTTCCTAACTCCGGGATAGTACTGAGAATTTCTAGTCAGAAAAACCCAATACTTAATAATTATGGCCCGACCCGGGACTCGAACCCAGGACCTCGTCGGCTGCAGGCGAACCAACCACTAGACCAACGAGGCAGTGATTGATATGATCTATGATTATTATTTATTGTTTCCTCAAAAACAGTGTGGACAAGACACACATCAACTATTATCATAAAAATGTTATTAGTGTAAAGATTTTCTTGACAATTCAAATATACTATCTAAATTCTTACTAATATTATAAATGCGAAATTTTGGATGGATGTATGGATGTATGGATGGATGGATGGATGTATTGATGTTTGTTACTCAATCACGCCCCAACGGCTGAACGGATCTGGCTGAAATTTGGCACAGAGATAGATAATACTCTGGAATAGCACATAGGCTACTTTTTATCCCGGAAAATTAAAGAGTTTCCGCGGGAACCAAAAAACATCAAACCACGCAGACGAAGTCGCGGGCATTAGCTAGTTAAAAGTAATTTAAGCCAATTTTAAACCCAACATCATGCTGAAGTTGTCATAGAAAAATGCAAGATTTAGTTACGCGTCTCCTACTAGTATTTAGTAATAAATAATGAGACACAATCTTCTAAGTCGTACAATTATAGATAGCGTTAGGGGGGCCCGAGATCCGCCCCAACTATTAGGTTCGTTTATCTTCCCTCTGTCCACTAATCCGGCGGGGAAGTGGCTAAATATCTTGTGCAAACAAACAATTAGATTGTTGCATTGTTGTGTTTGGGGGAGCGAGTAGCTGTTGCGAATCGGATTACGCGGCGTGCGGTGTGCCTAACTAGATGAAAGATTTATTTTGCATCCTTGAACGAAAGTGCATAAGATAATCTATACTTACTTAATATTATAAATGCGAAAGTGTGTCTGTTTGTCTGTGCACGCTTTCAAGTTTCATGGCCCATCTGTTCAACCGATTTTAATGAAATATGGTAAAGGACTAGGTTGTATCCCGGGGAAGGAGATAGGTACTTTTTATCCCGGAAAATTAAAGAGTTCCCGTGAGAATCATAAAACCTTTATCCACGCGGACGAAGTCGCTGGCATCATCTAATATGATACTACAAAGAGTTCTATTTTGATTAGCTGACCCTACCTTGGGTTAGCACTTGGCATACCTTATTGATTAAACTGGTAACGAATGAAATGCCGTATCATTTAGCCTTGTTCCAATATAGACTGGAACGGTTGCAGCATGTCAACTATGTAGGTATTTTATTATGAACTAGCTAAAGTTTGCGACTTCATCCGCGTGGTTTAAGTTGCTTGACTTCCCCCGGGAACTCCTTAATTTTTCAGGATAAATATCGGCTGAAAAGATCGGCTGTGGTAGCATAACAAACAAACAAACTCACATTCGCATATTTTATGAGTATTATGCTTATTATTGGTTGCCACAGTTTCTATCTACACCTAAATAGAATCCAGCGATTAATTTATAAATTGTTGTCTCGTTCTGGCTCCCTATACTATATTATACTAGTTCTAGCAATCAATTTATAAATACCTACCGAATAGTGAAATAAATTATTACAGTCTATCCAAGGTGTATCTGTCGCCACCGTAAGTTTGCAATAACCGTTAGATTGTAATCTAACTAGCGAAATTATAAACTGTCGACAGATTGTGAACCGTTCAAATTTCAATGTTCTGAGTGTTAATTTTTGAAATATTCATTGTATTTACGTTTACTTGTTTCTTTCTTGTAGGTTAGGTTAGGGTTCAACATAAATAATCTTAGGTTTTATCGGGTTAATTTAACTAACAGATTACAAATCTACCGAAAAATAATGCGTTAAATTGTAATCTGTCGACAGTTTACAATTTCGCTAGTTACATTATAATCTAACGGTTTTTGCAATCTTACGGTGACATATCCATGGTATTTTAACATACACGACGCACCTCATTGTACGCTCGACTGGGCGGGGTCAGCATTAATAGATACAGAGAGTCAGCATTGTTCGCTCATCATGTAAATTGATCAGAAGTTAGAGCCTCGAACTCGGTTGTTTGTATTCGGTAGTGGAATGTGACAGCTTTAACATCGGTTGACTAGAAATCTGATGGGACTTGAGGAGTCATGCTGAACATTCCCTCCAGGTGCTTAACACAGATTACATACTGCTTAATCTGTACTATCTATACAAAGAGAATATTCTATTCTGAACTCAAGGATGGCAAGCGAAAGCCGGGTGGCCAGTTCCTTCGTTACAAAGATGTTCAGAAAAGACACATGAAGAAATTTAACATCAAGCCTTCTACATGGGAAGACCAAGCATATAATCGCTAAGGATGGAGAAATCTGGTGCGTACAAAAATCTCAAAGTATGAGGATCGGAGAAGGTCGGAGCTTGATAAGAAGCGAGAAGACCTGAAGGCCAGACCACCTGCAGCCATACAATATAATTACGTAAACGGTGCCTTGACGTGTCCACAATGCTCCCGTATATTTGCAGCAAAAGTAGGATATGCTAGCCACATGAGGGCACATAATAGGGCAGAACATCAGATGCCCTCCAGATACTAGGAGTTCTGCCCAAGCAGTCGCCGTGGCCGAAATCGGCCTAGAGGACATCATATAATATAATAATATTATAAATGTGAAAGTTTGGATGGATGGATGGATGTTTGTTACTCAATCACGCTTGAACGGCTGAACGGATCTGGGTGAAATTTAGCACAGAGATAGATTATACTCTAGAATAGCACATAGATTTATTTTTATCCCGGAAAATTAAGTTCCTGCGGGAACCAATAAACCTCAATCCACGCGTACGAAGTCGCGGGCATCTGCTAGTTAGACCATAGTATATTATAACATTAGGTGATAAAGTAGGTCTTCGGTCTCATTGCTCTGTTTCATAGTCTTATTTGGCAAAAGCTGATATAGGTGCCATTATGACAACAAAACCTAGCCTCTATCGATCGCATGGTATATCGTAACGAATCGATAATTATTATTATAGTCACCTTATTGATTTAAATCTATGTAGCCGTTGAGATGCTTCGAGGGTATAAATAATCCCACGTACATATAACATACCCATAATATAAGCTTGAAATAATGACACTGTTTTTAGTTTTTAGTATAGTGGAGTCAGTTAATAAGTAAATGTTTCGATAGCGAATGATTACGATGTTATCAGTAGGAACTAGGTATATCCCAAAAACAGCTAGATGTATAAATATGTCACCGTAAGATTGTAAAAACCGTTAGATCGCGAAATTGTAAACTGTCGAAAGATTACAATATAACGCATTATTTTTCGGTAGATTGTAATCTGTTAGGTATATTAACCCGATATAACCTAAGTGCCCGGGCACTACCTAATCGTTTATGTCGAACCCTAATCTAACGTACAAGAAAGAGATAAGAAAACGTAAATACAATAAATATTTCAAAAATTGACGCACAGACATTGAACGGTTCACAATCTTTAGACAGTTTACATTCTTACGAGATAAAAAGCGTAAGATTACAATCTAACGGTTTTTGCAATCTTACGGTGACATATACATCAAAAGATGGATATATACTGATCCTTTCAAATTACTGTACTGTTAATTAGGTCTCAATATATCAAATGCAAATATTTGCATTAGACATATTGAAGACACAGCCGCGTTTCATACGAATGACAATGCACATAGCGCTGAACAGCGACCGTGAAATGCTTATTCATGAGAGGAGCAACTGCTGCGCACCCTCGTCTCTCCGCATTTGAATAAATACAATTAACTTGTTTGTTTTGCTCGCCCTGTCACGCCCAGAGGACACCGTGTTCCGGCGACACATTCTACCACTAACATCACTTTGATTTATTCGTGTTTTGCCCATCGGTTATAGTACGTAGGTACCCTGATCATATATTAATTTATACTATACGTTTATATACGTCAAGAAACAAAAGCACAGAATAACTAATATTACGTTGACGAAAGTATAAAATCCATACTAATCCATATTTAATAATCTTATATATAAAATTCTCGTGTCACAATTTCCGTTCCCTGCATACTCCTCCGAAACGGCTTGACCGATTTTCATGAAATTTAATATGCATATTCAGTAGGTCTGAGAATCGGCTACTATCTATTTTTCATACCTCCACGCGGACGGAGTCGCGGGCATCAGCTAGTCTAATATATAAAATTCTTGTGTCACAGTTTTAGTGTTTATACTTACTCCTCCGAAACGGCTTGACCGATTTTGATGAAATTTCATATGTATATTCAGTAGGTATGAGAATCGGCTACTATCTATTTTTCATACCTCCACGCGGACGGAGTCGCGGGCATCAGCTAGTATATAATATTATAAATGCGAAAGTGTGTCTGTCTGCTACGCTTTCACGGGTGTTCAACCGATGAAATTTGGTACAGGGATAGGTTGTTGGGGGTACGGGGAAGGACATAGGTATGCTTTTTATCCCGGAAAATTATGAAGTTCCCGCGGGAATCTAAAAAACTTAATCCACGCGGACGAAGTCGCGGGCATCATCTAGCATTAAATTCATGTTTACATGTTACAACAGCATATATACTAGGTAAATAACAAAGGAGTAAATGCATCTTCTATAGGCAAGCGCGCTCCACCTTATGCTGCATCACCCACTTGCAAGCAGGTCTGATTGCAGCCAAGCGCTAGCCTATAATATAATATGTAAAAAAACATGCCAAAATATTATAATGCTTTTGAAAGATATTGAACCATCGGTCCTATAAATATAAATACTTAATCACGATCACGCCATTGATTATGATGATTTTCTTTAAACGAGCGAAAATAGATTTAAATTATAGGTGTCAAAAACACAATATAGCGTACGTAAACTAAGTTAGCGACAGGCTGTGGGCGACTACAAATATTGAAAATGTTGACTTGAAAATACTAATTTGAGTTACCTACTGGATAATCAGAATGATCAGTTTAATAATTCTTAAGCGAACACTTTTCTATTTTAGGGATAATTTTATGGCTCACATTACATTCAACATTATGTATATATCAAGAATAATTCATTTGTCAAATTCGCGATTTTACATAGTGTCGGTACATTTTACAAACTTTTGTGCTTCTGAAAATACATTTTTTTTAAACTTAAGTTAGGTAAGTAGATATATTAACCCGATGGAACCTAGGTGCCCGGCCTGCGGCCCGGCACTACCTGAATATTTATCTCTAACCCTAACCTAACCAAACATTTTGACAACTTTTGATTATTGTACTTAGTAAACAAGATTTTACGCAGAGATTTTGTACGAGACGAACTTAGCTGTTCTGCTATTTTCAAAATAATAATATACTAAAATAGAAAAACAAATATCTCAAACAGTATTTATCAGTACCTAACAACACCCTAAAAGGTATATTTTTGAAGCACTCAGTGTATCAACTCAAACGGGTTATAAAGTTACTAACTAAGTTTAGTAGTCGCTAACTCAGTATTTTTGTCGCTATCTTTAGTATTTCATTCGGTCACTTACAGTCGTCAGTTAATTTTTTTTCGATCGATTAATAATATCCCATTTTTTTGTGTCTTATCCATGAACGATAGAGCTCTGCCGTATCCTTTCGACCTTTTTCTATCTCGTCTTTTTCCGGACATTACCTATTGTTCTTTCTTTTCGGAGGTCTAGGTACTACTCGCTAAAAGGAGATCGCAAGAGCTGCCGTGAAGGCCTAATCATAACCACGACCACTCTACCAAGAGTCTATGAACGAATGAGAAGAAGAGATACCAAAATTTTGTTCTATTAATTATTTCTACTACTCACTTATTTACCGAAATTAATGAATCCTAATAAGATTTAGCGAGGATATTCAAATTGCGGTTAATGGTGATATCCGACAGGGCGAGGTACCGGCGAGCTCAAAGGGGCACCGGCCGGCGAAGCACTGTTATTATCTCAACACCATCTCGCTAACCCATTCCTTTTTTAGCAGACACCTCCGTCTCCTTCATTCCCTCTTCGACCGAACGGGACCCCGGTCATTTATAGTAAACTCGACTCCGGGGCGTTCCCTCGACGATTTATCATTTAGCGTTGCCTACAGACATTATTTGAAACGCATTAAAATCGCGCTCGTGGAAAATTTGTCGGCATCGAAATTAGTACTTCTCCCAGAGTGCATAATTTATCGCTTATACACCGCATCCGGTACGCGATTTGATGTTTCTAATTAGGAATTCATTGACGCTGATGATCGACTTCTGGTAAATTATCTGTAGTTGATAATCCATAAGTGCTTTTTAGTAGCCATAAATATAAATTAGTTTTTAAAAGGTGTTAAAACTTTAATGTTTATGATCCCTTGAAACTTATTTGAGAGGAATTTTGCATTAAACTTTAATGGACCTTATATTAATATTTATCTATTTAATATTTTAGCTCTTAGAAATATCTGTGCTAATTTGTGGAAAACTCACATTTTTTTTAATTTAACGAAATGAGTCCTATCCTTTGCCCCAAAGGAAAATCTTATGAAAAGAGAGCTTTCGTTTACTTACTTTTTTCTATTCCACTATCAGCCCTCGTCTGCGATCTGATGCAGTCTTAGATGGTAGAGGGCTAACCTGTTAGGGTAGGTAAGATATGGTAGTTACACAAAATCTTGTCCTACGTCAAACTTTACTTACTTCACTATACTGTCGTTACTTTTCTTTATACAATTTATTACTGACACTTAGGCAAATGAACCATCAGCTATGTGCAAAACCAAATTGGTCATTTAATTCTACGTTGCAGGAGTTATCTTGCAAATGACAAGCAGGTCTACGTGGCAGAAAGGTTAGAACAAGGCAGAGGTACAAGAGCAAGGAATTTACAACAGCAACTCATCTTGCAAATGACAAGCCAGGCACTATCGGCGAGGCGCAAGCAAGGCTAGTCCCGATGGAATCTGCCCTGAGGAAGCAGTCACGCGCGGCGTTAACACGTGATGAACATGTATCGGCAGGCCGCTGCGGCGCCTTGTAATTTGAGCCTCGCCGGTAATTATTTACGTGAGAATGGCCTCTGGTGTCCCCCGCCCCGCTCCCACGCCCACGGCTGCGAGACGAATCGTTGATTGCGCGTGAGTTGATGCGGGATCGCTCCTCATATCTAATGCGTTACTTACTTACTTTACTACACAGCAAGAATACATCATCATGCCACTTACGTAAACTATTACGCCTTGCTGTATTAAAATTGAAATTTATTCTGGATGCTATAGGTTTGGCAGATTTTTTTTAATTCAGAGACAGGATGCCCCTAAATCTCAACTGATAGCGGTCCTCTGGTTGATGTAATATGCAATTGATGCCAGCTCAGAGAAAATAAATCACATCTCACACTCGGCAGTAAAATTTATTTAGGACGAAACGTGAAAGAAATGAGGCTTATAAAATTAATTAACAGCAAAGTTAACAAACAGTATTTGATGAAGAGATCCTTGCCCATACTATCCTGTATCATCACGAACTTATCTCATCAAAAGTCCATCTTGTCTTATCAAATTTGAAGCCTGAAAATTCATTGCTGGATGTTTACAATAATTGAATCGAATTATTCGACTCACGATGCAATGGTAGATTCCAACAAACAGACAGGTTAAATCTAAAAACATCTTCTTTTTTGTCAGCCTTCCCTAATCCACTGTTGTAAGTATATATAGACATTGCTATTCTTTCCAGTGCTTGGCAAGTATCACCAAAGCTTTTCTCGCAAGCTTGGCAATATCGAGAGACCAACGAGATGATTGTGATGGTTGCCCTGCGTTTCGTTTCCCGTTACGGGAGCTCCATTTCAGTAGCAAATGAGTCCATCGATCCTTGGTATTTCTTAAGAACATAACTTTTCAATAACCAACATGAAAAAAGAAATATAAATCAATAATGTTAATAATCACGGAACCCGTCAAGTGGAGTCCTACCACCAGCACTTTTATTTCAACTTAACACAGACGTGGTAGTGATGACGGTTGTTTTGACTGATACTGACGTTCGCGTGTAAAACACTCCGCCGGAGCCGTTCGACCCTACCGACATTGGGTCAGACGTGTCTCGCAAAAAATTAAGATCAAGACAGATTAAAACTACCTACATACTGCAGAACGTTGCGGACGGACCGCAAAGTTATTGCAAAAAAGAAACTCGTGCTATAATTAAAGCTTTTTCAGTTTTGAATCATTTTAATATCTGAATCTGTGGAATCTGCTTTCCAAACCCAAAAAACCGGGCAAGTGCGAGTCGGACTCGCGCACGAAGGGTTCCGTACCATTATTAATAAATAATTACCTTTGTTAATGAACCGCAAGACTAACTTTGTTTGTAGAGGTTTATTGTTAATATCAAAAAAACTATGCTAGTTAGAGCATTGGCTATAGTTTTCCTGTAAAATATACGTAAATTACTATTGACCATAATTATTTCAAATTTTTCGATTGGTAAACTCCGGAGATAAGGGGGGGGGGGGACGGTATTTTTTTTGACATTTTCCCCGATAAATCAAAAACTATCATAACTAAAAATAATTAAAAATCTGTTTTAGAATGTACAAAGTAAACCCTTTCATATGATACCCCACACAGTACAGTTATCTCACTTTTAAATTTCAACCCTCAGATTTTCCTCCCTTTTTAAATAAGAACAAAAATAATTTCCAAATTTTTTTAATTCCAGTGTCTTTGGGCCACTAATATACACAACTATTCCAAATTTCATGTCGATAGCTTCGGTAGTTACTGAAATAATCGAGTGTGACGGACGGACAGACGGACAGACGGACAGACAGACGGAGAAAGTCGCACCATAAGGGTTCCATTTTACCATTTTGGTACGGAACCCTAAAAATGATAGAGTCAGAACAAGGCGTATCATAAGCGACACAGGTATACATTATAGGTACTCTGTGATGCTTTAAAGCTGAATATCAATTACTGGTCATTGGGGCTGATTCTGTAGTGCACAATCTCTAAACTAAACTAAAATTAGAGCATTACAAATATTGCTAACCCTTTCATAATACTTCCTACGGAAAGGGACAGAACTAGATTTAAAGCTGCCATTTTAGTTTAGTTTAGAGATTGTGTTATACAGAATCAGCCCCATTGCCAGTTGCCACTATATTAAGAGAAGGCACTCGTATAGTGCGGTGTTCATAAAGAACAACGTTCCTATTAAAAACAAAAACTCAAAACTTACAAACATCTATGTAGGTACAATAGATTTTTGGAATCAAAAATTCGGTGCTTACTATTGTGCATGTTATCTGATCAAAGTCTATTCAAATGAAACTAATTTATGGCAGATGGTTTTATTAAGGCCTTCCATTTTAGCAAGATGACTCTCACCTCACTAAGCAGTCTTATGTTATTGATACAAGGTCGACGAAAGATCAGTCGTCCCAAGACCACCCTGGTGAAGCTCAATAGCACTATGCGAAAATCTTCGATACTAAAACATAATATTAATTTACTGAATGATGCCCACGACTTCGTCCGCGTACCTAGATTAAGGTTTTAGTGGTCTAATGGGAAATTTTTGATGATGGGAAAAATTACCTAATACCTTTAGACTTCCCAGTTCCTTAGGAAGCAATTTATTTCCGTGACAAATTTCATCAAAATCCGTCGAAAAAATGGGATAAAGCGTAGCAGACAGACAGACACACACTTTCGCATTTATTATATTAGTATGGATTTTGGTACTAAATGATGAATAGAGAGAGATTTATTAGAACCTTCGAAGATTTACACACTGAATTGATGATGCACTTTTGCAAGTAAAGCGAGAAAAATTTGAATGAATAACTTAAATCCGAATACGATTTTCTACTACTAGCGCCATCTATTAACAAACAACAAAACTGATTGGCATTCGTGTTTTCTATGGAATAATATTTTGAATTCGATATTGATTCAATGCCATAAATTACTCTCTTAATATCAATATTTCCTAGAGAGCAACTGGATGTTTGTTTAAACAACAAAATGTTAAATTGACTTCTTTCAATAAGTGGGAACGTCGCGTCGCGTCGTACATGTACGGCATGTAACATCTGCCTTAAGTTGTACTTATGTAGGCAAACTACAATAAACCTTAAATGGAAGTGGCAAGGCCTATATTTCGGAATGAATAGTAATAGAATTTTATGGAAATAAGATTTGTGTTGTGTACGTTAGTTCGCTAAGCAGCGGAGCGCCCCGCTGAGTCAGGCCCCTAAAAACACACAGACCGCGGGGCGCCGCACTCTACCAGCGCCTTTTACTAATAACACCGTCTTTCCCTCTGTCATGCCTTATTTCATCCAAACGTCTCTCGTTTTTTCAACGTCTTAGTTTTTTTCGTCCTAACCTCAAACAATAACAATAAAACGAGTCTCTGATGATAGTAATCCTTCATCCTCATTGTCTTTTGGCAGTTTCGTGGAATAAAATATGTTCTGCTCTTGAGACTTGATATCTGAACGCCATATTATAAATGGCGTCGTTTAAAATATTTTAATACCCTCTACATCAAGGCGATATTAATTTAGTACGCTTGAGTTGAACCGGCCGGGTGCCACCGATGGAATGTTAAATGACGGATTAGGTACCCGCTGCCGAGATGGAAAGATAACCGCTTCATATCTCGCTGATTCTATCATTGCCCTGCCCTTCATTACTTTCATAGGCATCTTTAAATATTATTTTATTGTTTTATCGGCAAATAAATACCTAGTTAAACTCGCCCCATAATGATAATGATAATAAGAGTGTTTGACGAAAACCTCAGGCGAAAATACTGTTAAAAAAAGTTTAATAAAGTTTTTGACGAAGGTTTCGCACATTTAAACCAACGGTGAAGGTCTTAATCTGTCAAAGTTCAATATCGGACCAGCAGGGCGACCGCGTAACTTTCGCATCAATCATTGATACATCGCAATCACCTCCAATTGGTTGAATTTATGGTATTCTTGCTGCGTCAATGGATTTCGTCCAATAGTGGAAGAGTGTTAACCAATCAGAGGTGATTGCGATGTATCAATGATTGATGCAAAAGATACGCGGTCGCCCTGCGGGTTACCTAGCAACTGTAGTCATGATATGCATGACTTAGTGATCAGTAGTCTTTATTTAATAAAATTTTTGAAATCGTTTAAAAATATATTTTTATGATTAAAAATGGTTAATATTACAGTGGAGTTGGTGCGAAAAAAAGCCGAACATCATGACTGTTTACTGGCACCTTTGGAAGAGATAGCTTTGCATCAAGAAAATATCGAAAAAATTGAATATTTACAAGACTGGTGCCCAAAGCTCAAAATACTTTTATTGCAGAGTAATTTAATCGCAAAAATTCAAAATCTGAATAAATTAAAACATTTGACGTATTTGAATTTAGCTCTTAACAATATTGAAATAATTGAAAATCTGGAACGTTGTGAGGCTTTACAAAAGTTGGATCTCACTGTTAATTTTATTGGAGATATCGTCAGTGTAGAGAGCCTCAGGGGTAATTACAATTTAGAAAACTTATATTTGACTGGAAATCCGTGTTCTGACTATGAAAATTATCGGGATTTTGTAATTGGTACTTTACCTCAACTTAACTCACTTGATGGCAAAGATATTGAACGATCTGATCGCATTACAGCTTTGCAAAATCTTCCTATCATCAGATCCGATATAATATTTGAACAAGACGTCTATCTGTCTCAAAGAAAAGCTCAAAAAGAACGCCTTGAAAAAGATATTCAAGATAAATGGGAAAACAGTTACAAAAATATGGACCCAGACGAAAGAAATAAGAAATTTTGGGCGGAAAAAACAGAACATGCCCCTGAAGTCAGATATGAAATTGAACGAATGAGGCAGCTAAAACTAAAAAGCTATGAGACGGACGTGAAAAATGAAGAAAATCGAAAATATAAACTATTTACTGATGATGGCAGACCATACAATATAAACCAGCCAAAAATAGATTTCAAGTTTAATGATGAAGACCCAAATAAATACACTTTAGACTTAGCTGTGTATAAGCACTTAGATACTAGTCTACTTAATGTGGATATTCAGCCAAATTATGTGAGGGTTATAATCAGAGACAAAATATTTCAACTTCATCTTCGCGAAGACGTAGATACAACAAAATCGAAAGCTGAAAGATCACAAATTACCGGACATTTAGTTATCACCATGCCGAAAGCAAATTTCATTATAAAGGAAAATAATAGTGCAAAGAAAACCACCCAAAAAACACAACTTTATACTGAGCACACTGCAGAAGACTGTCAAATTGGGACAGCGCAATCGAAAAGGGAATTATTAGAAATAGGGCCTTCTGACTGCATACTAGACTTTACAAAAATGTCACAACCAAAATCTAAATCTGAATACATAGACCCAAGATTGAAACTTGAGGGTAAACGACCTTCGCCAGACTTCGTTGATAACCCAGAAGTTCCTGATCTCATTTAGGAACATTATATATTATAAGAGATTGTATTAGATTAAATGACTTATAACATACTATGTAAGTCAGAATAATATAATAGGTATGACTATTTCAACCTAATTTATAATTTGAGTTACCTAAGTATTATAATAGATTTTTTTCATTCGGACTTACGTCACATAAAACATCACAGTTGATAGATATTAAAGTGGAATACCTATTAAAGTATGATCAATTAAAAATCTGTCTAGGTGTTTTAACAAATTTAATATTAAGTATTTACATTTAACATTCATATTATACTTACACTTAGACTAACTTGCACAACACTGCCTAAACTGATTTACTTAGTTAAATTTTTGATGCTATCATTTTCGAATAGTTTATTCCACACAAAAAAAAAACAATCTTCTTATTTCTCGTTTATTCCAGGGTTGACATGAAAAGGACAGTTTTATAGAAATTAATAACATTTAACGGCCTTGTGCAAGTGGGCCTTAGACATTTTAAGCTAATTAAACCATAACAAAATGGTTTAAAAAGGCACTACAACTTCTGATATTATTAATTATTGTCGTTTTTAACTATAACAAATATTATACGAGTATTAAACTTTCAAGTCATATAAAATAGAAGATATTATATGATATATTACTGATATATTAATTTTTATATACCTCTATAAATGGTATTACATAAAGACATACATTTTCCAACTGTTTCTCGTCTTTAACAGAATAAATAAAATATTTATTTTGAATTTCGCTTAGTTTACTTTCAAAGAAAATATTCAAAACTCACTTTTTACCAGCGTTTCCTCGAAACTTAACTTACCTAATACTTGGGATCCAAACAAACGTTCCAATTTATCCATCACTTGGACTTGAGATAAGTACGTTCAGTTACAATTTAAAAAACACGACACAAATGAAGGAACTAGAAGTTTCATTCGCTATAATCCGCGACAATAGGTAAATCAGTGTGTATCCGGGGCTTAATTATGGCCCGCGATATTCACCACACCACAGATATCTTCCAGAAGATTTCTGTGGTGTGGTGAATATCGCGGGCTATATTGTGCGGGATACACACTGTACCACATAGATTTACCTAATGTCGGGGTTTATAGCGAATGAAACTTCTAGTTCCTTCATTATCATGGACTTTCGCAAAGTATCGCGTGCTTCTATTCAATACTACAAGTCTTCTTGTACATATTTAACCAAAATCATACACTTAAAAGGTAGAATATAAATATTTATATCTACATATTAAACTTACTTAATTATTCTATAATACCTACGAGTAAATACATTATAATAATGACTGATTTGACCGTTGACTTTGCTAAATTTGCCTTGTTTCAATAGCGTCAATTAATGGAATACCATTGGTTTCAAGAGCTTTGACCATAAAAGTATGGAAACCGTCCACATCACGCATTTCCTTAGAGGTAAATTTGGCAGATATTTGGAACCGACCTGCCCATGGTGGTGTAAGCTTGAACTGTGCTTCAGCGATGGCTCCTGGAGCTACATTCTGTAATAAAATAGAATGGATAATTTTATTAATAAATACAATTATTAGTTTTCCATATCAAACTTTACGTCTAAAATGTACTCGTAATATATTATTTAAATCAGTATAATGAGAACTTGGAATTCCTTGATGATATGGAAACACCCTATTTAGCTCACAAATTAAGCATACCTACACACAAAAGCCATAAGCTCTTGGTTTTACATTTTACACCGTTTCACTTAAAATCCTCGTAAATGTCATACCTCATCAAGCTCAATCTTTAATTGCTTCTCCAATCCCGTTCCTTGGATGTAGAACTTTCCATTCTTCAAAGGTATTGGCAGAGGATTCTCAACCTTCACAATCACCGTGCACTCTTGCCGTGTGGCCGGTTTGCCATCAATAGAAATCTTGATGTCAGGGTTCCGAACTCTAAAGTCATCTTGTGCGAAATAATCAAAGTTCTTCTCCACGATCGAAGCCAAACATGCTATGTTGAAGGATGCCTGCGACAAAAAAATCATTTAGATACCTATTGGTAGATTCAAGGTTGCCTGTGAGTCACGCTATTAATTGCTTGTGAGACTAAAATAAATTTTCCCCCTTTAAAATATAAGCAAGTCCGTTTTAGATTGTAAACTACATCCATAATCCATACTTAATATAATAAATGCGAAAGTGTGTCTGTCTGTCTGCTACGCTTTCACGGCCCATCTGTTCAACCAATTTTGATGAAATTTGGTACCTACACGAAGAAGTTGTATCCCGGGAAAGGACATAGGCCCCTTTTTATCCCGGAAAATTCAAAAGTTCCTGCGGAGGTAAAAAAAATGTAATGTTTAAAATTTTTGGGTAAGATTTTATGGGCTTATCTACAATATCGGTTATTCTTTTGCTGCAAATGGTTGCAACTAATTAATACCTATCCCAAGATCCGTCAACCCCATCGCAAATAGATAGGTGGGTCAATTTACTCATATAACTTACTTGATCAACCAATTTCTTGTAATAATCATCAAATGTGACGTGCAGTGTTATATTTTCCTTCGCCTCTGGCGCTAGCACCTTATCGAAATCGTTCCTCTTGACTCCATCTCCAGTCACTCCCGTATATGTGACCGTGTCCACCCGCAACACTCCCTTTACGTGGTGCTGGTCTACTGAGGAACGATTCCTTATGTGGAGAACCTGGAATACATTAGGTATATGTGGTTAGAATATTGTACCTACTTAACTATAACTGTAATGTTAATGTCGGGTCGGTCGTAGTTATTATGACTTTATGGTAAGGGGTTGTGTGTGTGTCTGTTACCATTTTCTTTAGAAACTTATTTATAGATGCGCTTTTTCACTAAAAAGGTAAGCGTATAAATGGCAAGTTCCTAAACATGTTTTCAGTTGTAGGACAATAATTATATGCGCTGCATTTAAACTTTTCATTTTCTTATTCCTTAATGCCTTTGTCCAAGAGAAAGACGTTTAAATTAAAGTTACTTAATTTTTACTCACCACATTAAAGTCCTGACCAATTTTAATGTCGTCTCTAAGTTCGAAGTCGAAAGTGACATCATTGAAGGCATCATTGAGGTAATATCTTGCGAAAATACTCTCAGATTTGCGGAGTGCTCTTTCCATAGTATTGCGCTCTTCTGGCGTTCGTTCGGGGTACTTATATAGATTTGTGATATCCTGTGAAGACAAACACATATCTTTGCTATTCACCTCGCACAAAATTACCCATTATTATATCTGTGCCCATGGATCATGGTAATATTATGATACAGCCTAAATGTAAAGACAGCCTTAAGTTTTAGAAAAGCAATTTGTGTGATCAAATATTTTGCTAACAAAAATTGGACAGGCGTTGTAAGCAATACATGAATAAACCTCAAAAATTTTTAAAACTAGGTGGGATCGTTTTAAAATAGGTTGCATCGGTTAAAAATAATGGATTGTGAAACATACCTCTCGTTCCATGCGGCCAATTGCTTTCGTGGAAATATTTTTCCCAATTGATACTGTATCACGTGCTAAAAGTTTTAACGGTTGAATTTCACCAGAATATTTCCACAGAACCTAAAACAATAGTTGGATATCCATTTTAATTGGAATTTTAGAGCAGATTTTGACAAAATCTGCATCTTGTGTCAGTACAGATATTAAAAATTATAATGAGCTATTTTACATTAGTTCTATTGTACAAACAAAAAAAACACATTTTATGTAGATAAATGCGTAAAATTATTTACTTATCGTGCTTAACGCTGTTTTTTTTAAAAATAGAATAATGTTTTTATGTTGATAGAATTCTACGTTGGTTATCATACCTTGTCAGCATTCACTTGCGCGAAGACATAGGAAGCGTCGTATGGCTTTTGGAGGTCTCCGTCGCGTACTGCTCTTAAAGAGGTTGGTCCACAGCAATATACGTTCTCTGAGGTTTCTTGCGGAGTGGAGTCTATTACTTGCCAGCCGCTATATTCGGAGCCTAGGTCAGGACGATCCATCCAAACCTACAAGGACAAATAGGACCAACAAATATTATATAACATCTGAAAGACAAACTTCAATTACCTAAGCGAAGGATTTGACTTTACTACAAAGTACATAACATGTTCATCACAGTAAAGCCTGAAGTAGGTATAATTTCCGACCAATGAAGGGTCGAATCTTATGGTCTAAGATCCCGCCATACAACGACCTCCACCAATTTATTACGATCCTCCAATTATCTTATTTTTTTGTTCCTTCTCTGCCCTAGTATCCTTTGGCTTTTACGAATATCGAGCAAAATATTACGGGGTGAAATTAAGATCAGGAAAAGCCCATCTTATCTGTTACGCTACATATCTACCTATGCAGATAAAGCGTTCTTTCATTAAATAACCACATTCAGTCGATGCTCCTACCAAGAATAATTTTATAAGAAACAGATGCAGCATAGCCGATAGAGTAGGAGGCTATTAATATTCGTTGCCAAACAATATTTTATACACTTGCGTGATTGCTCCTTATCGCTTAATAATGGCTTTATAAGTTCTAAATATAGCTCACCTCATTCCAAACGTGGTAATTCCACACCGAGTCCCTGGTGAAGTCTTCCAGGGTATTGCCCTCCTCGTCCTTGATGATGTCAATAGTCAGACTTCCCTGGCTGTCGTGTGCCGCGTCGTAACCTGAGATTGGTCTACATGGAATACCTAAAGCTCTGCAGACTGAAACAAATGAATAGTGGTCATTATATTATTCTGTTGTTGACTGCCTGTAAGCATGTTCGACTGCGGCCGATGAGGTCTCGGGTTCGAGTCCCGAGTCGGGCCATAACAAGTTTTGGATTTTTCTTACAAGAAATTCTCAGTACTAGCCCGGAGTTAGGAAGTTGGTGGTGTTTCACCCCCGTGCCTTTGAGAGCACGTTAAGCCGTCGGTCCTGCACCTGATCTCTCTTCAGTCGTGTCGGATTTTCCGTAATAAATGAGAGTAAAGGATCAGAGAGTGGACCTATGATTGCGCACACACTTGTGCGCTATAAATTATAATATCTCCCGCGCAGCTGGCTTATCTCTCTGGAGATAGGCCGCCGTGGCTGAAATTCAGTCGAGAGGACATTATGTTGTTAAAATCGAAAACAGTTTCAGTATTAGATTCAGCATTTTAGTTCAGACCAAATTCTCCTAAAATCACCATGTTCTGACTCAAAAATATTTTTTCATAATTATTTGTTAGGAACAATGACATGTATTCCTGCCGGAATAGGAACCGAACTCATATCTATTTTTACGCAAATTTTAACAGAAACTTACTTGTCGTCAAAACACCTGCATACACCCAACATTGTGCGTATTTCACTGGCTTTTTCTTATCATAATATTTCTGCAGAATTTCCAGAGAACCGACCCATTTGAGTGGATGTGTGCCTCCACTGTAGTCGCTTAGCTCCGTGGCCCAGTTTCCCAACAAAATACCATTATCGTCTTGAGCATTGACTGCGGCAGACAATGCTCTGACTGTTCTGATAGGATCGCCTCTCGCTCGACCCTTAACCTGCAATCAATTTACTTAATAATTATATATTACTTTCGCGCGAACTCTAAAATATACCTAATCCTATAGTCTTAGTCATGGATATAATTTTTTTTAAATCGATCCTATCATAGCTTTTAAATAATATGTTATAAATCTTAATTCAATTTCTTCAAATTGAAGTAGATATTAGATTAATAATTAACATTGATAACCTTTTACCGTTTACCAAAGATAGTTGAGAAGTAATTATTGCAATTAAAATATTATTAGCAACCATTGCAACAGGTTCATTGAACTGGAATGTTTTCCTAGCAATTACATTAATTTAGAATTTTTTGTGTCTTTAATCTCATTAGATGTTAAAATTTGGCTATGTACCTTTCCAACTTCTCTGACCAGATATAGCGCGCATTCCAATATATCTTTTTCGTACTGCGCATAATTCCATGGCGTGGGTTTGATTCTATTATACACTCCTCGGAACATGAGTCCACCGTCATCTTGCACGTATTCCTCTCGATGACTGTGACCTGTATGCAAAATATCTGTATTTAATTTTTTGTAATTAGAAGCCATGGAGTTTCGCAATACTTTCGGAATGACCACAGCTATGGAACATTTATGACCTTGGTGATGTTGAGTTCCGACATTTCTTTAGATTCTTTCTAAATGATCGCCGTGTGCAGTAAATAAGCTCAAACTATTTTGTATATTGAATCAAGACCTTGCTGTGACTCATGAAAACGAACAAATTATAACACCTAAACAATCAATCAGTGATGTTGCTACTACTTATAATATTTGAAGTTTAATTTTCAAATATTACTGGTTTAATAAAGTCCTATAAAGGACAAAAAAATTGAGTGTCATTTACCTATTCTGTGGTGTCAGCTCCCCTCGACTGGAGTTTACTCCATACGAACGAAAAGTGTTACCATCGAAACATAAACAAGTGTTACCATGGAAAAATAAACAAGTGTTACCGTGGAAACATAAACATAACGTAACGTTACGTAACGGAGAAAGTTTGATTTTACTCCCCATAAATTTTCATACCCCGGGCTTATATATGAAAATCGATTCTTAAAGAGGTAAACTCCAAAAAAATTTATTAACTTTTGATTTGACTATTGATTGTTAACTTTTACCCTTTCATTTTGAGGAATTTGTGTTAGGAGCTGAATATTTTGTTACAGCATAATTAATGTAGATAAATAAGTCACCTGGCATGTAAACGCTATCATTCAAACACCAAGGATTGAATAGCACGTAAATAGGCAGTGGGTGTGTGTAACTGAGCGATCCACCCCCGTTCAATTTAGTATCAACGTCGATACGCCAAGCAGCAACAATACAATCTGCAGCCGGGGTCACTGCCACCATGAGATGCGAATCCATTTGACCTTCGTACACGGCATTCCATGCGCCCAAGGTCTCCGATCCTTTCTCCAACATAGGTACCGCCGCCGACGTATCGTCGGATGGCCCACGTCTCTCCACATCTGTTGGAAAGCATACAGTTATATCTTTATCATACTAAAAATAAATACTGTCTCACCGTGGCTATTATTTATGTGCATATACAGACTGCAACACAGACACAGGCACAGTCCAGACTGGAAACTGATGTGATCTATTATTGTTGTTTTATAAATTGTTTTGAAAAGCTTCAACTTTACCTAATTCGTCTGTTTAAAAAGTTGACCCGTAACCTTTTATCCAAATAGGTCTATTTTCTCAAGTACCTCCCAATCGTGATATTTTGTATCGTGATATTAATAATAAATATTGAATATTTAAATCTAGATAATACCTTTAAACTAGCAATTCTTGTATAGGTACCTATATATATTAGGGCGATAAATCGATCTAGCTAGGATTCATATTTAGAAAATGACGTTTTATCACCCAGATCTTAGCAAACATAAAGAGTCTATGATTTTAATCGAAACAAACATTGAATTATATAATTTGTATTGGTAAGTAGTTTTCTTATATAGATTAATTTCGTCATACCTGACACATAGAAGATGAAGGAAATAGCGTCTCGGTTAGCATCGTATGGCCGGTTTAACAGAATATCCAATTTGAAGGCCTGACCTCGTCTCACAACCAGGCACTTGTCAACGTCTCTTGTCATGAGATTAAATTTATTCGTATGATGGTTTTCCCCATTCGTTTCGACGCAAAAGTCGATACCTTGCACTGCGAGAACGCCTTGTCTCGTTCCGTCGATGACATCTGAATAAAAAATTAAATACATAAGTTGTAAACAGAATACAACTAATCAAAGTGATCTAAAATAAACATGACTAATAATCCTACAATCTACGATTCTAGCCTAGTAGACAAAATATATTTTTTATGCTAACTCTATTCTAACACGTAATAGAGGTTTCGTCTATAACTAATTTAGTTATATTATGTATAACAACAACTACAAATATTGTCATTCTTTATTATATTCTAAAAATCAAAAATATTCTGTTATGACGTTACGAGAAAAGTATATTGGGGTTTATTATCATTTATTGATGGAATTGGTCATCACTAAAAATTTTCGCGCGCTCTTGGGTTGGAGCCAAGTCAATTAACCACAAACGAATAACGTAAACTTTACTGATAGATAAGCAATAACTTAAAAAATCATTCATAAACACTGCAATTCTTCTAATTTTTTTTCTGTAAAATAGAAAAATTTAAAAGTTCTTTTGGCGCAGACTTTTAAGAAGCCTTTGATCAAGTTTACCTGGTTGAAATGGTATAATGATGTACTTCTGTCGCCTCCCAAACCAATGCCTCCACAGGTTCTTAATATACTCCATTCTGATTACTTGAACTACACTCTTTTCAATCAATCATTTTACAAAACTTTACATACAGTACACTTCTTCCTTACAGGCTTGGTATGCGACGTTTTTTGGAACTACGATTCGGTAATAGAGGATGATAATTGATTGAACAAACGTGTAGTTCCTCATAAATACCGTCATGGACTGTTAGTTCCCGCCCAAGACTCCATCTATAATACTCGAACTTCTCGGTGATGTCACGAAGTAAACATGGCTCAAAGTGCTGCAATGCACTATTCTTGATACTATTCATTGACGGAACTCAGAGATTACTCATGACTCCTAATGAAAAATAATGACCGAAAAAGTTTTTCCAAAGATCCTGAGTCATGAGGAGTAAATAAATCTATAGAGGTGTTCCAAATGGTTTAAATGAAGAGTTGAATCTAACCCAAGAAATCAGGTTAAAAAAGGCAATAGGCAAAAGAGTTTCCCATCGTGTTTTTATGGATCTCGATAGCATATCAAAGCAGATACCTAATACATTTTTTATAATGTGCAAGACAATCGAGTAATTATTATTAATTAATTATTTCGAAAAGTCTTGCTTCTTATTGGAACTTTGAGAAAGTCTTTTGGAATTCAAAAGAAATTAGTAAATATTCTATCTATTACTATTTGCCTTCCATTTAAAAGGATGATGAGATCACCAATTTATTAACTTGATTTACGTATACTATAACCTGCCCTCGGGACACAATGAGCAATGCTGACCCTTACATGACTATAGGTCAATTAGTACAATTCAATCTTAGTATCTGAATTCGGCATCATTTATTTTTTTACAAGAAAACTCTAGCTTAGTTCCTCAAACTAAGATTTAGCCAAAATATATTTCTTATGTACATTTATGAATTTACTAGCGAATGCCCGCGACTTCGTCCGCGTGGTTTGAGGTTTTTTGGTTCCCGCGGGAACTCCTTAATTTTCCGGGATAAAAAGTAGCCTACGTCCTTCCCCGGGATACAACCTATCCCTGTACCAAATTTTATCAAAATCAGTTGAACGGATACATTTGTTTGATTCCCGCGGGAACTCTTTAATTTTCCGGGATAAAAAGTAGCCTATGTGCTATTCCAGACTATAATCTATCTCTGTGCCAAATTTCATCCAGATCCCTTCAGCCGTTCTGGCGTGATTGAGTAACAAACATCCATTTGAGGTTTTTTTGGTTCCCGCGGGAATTCTTTAATTTTCCGGGATAAAAAGTAGCCTATGTGCTATTCCAGACTATAATCTATCCCTATGCCAAATTTCAGCCAGATCCGTTCAGATGTTGGGGCGTGATTGAGTAACAAACATCCATACATCCATACATCCATCCAGACATCCATCCAAACTTTCGCATTTATAATATTTATTATTATCATATATTATATTATATTATTATTATTATATTTGATATTTGATTTGATTATTTGATGTCTGATATACAGTCACAATTCACAGAATATGTAATAGGTACTCGTAGTACAGGTACAGTGAAGTGAAGAATTACACTTGACAGAACAATCTGGACCAAAATCACGCAAAATATAATATTAGGATAATTAAAGGGCATCTATGACATCTTACACGCAAATATTAGGATGACTAATGACCATAACACATGGGTATAAATCATGACTTCTTGTAATTTTACTTTATTTGAAGAAGTGTGGTTTAGGTCACTATTTCTAAAGTGCCTGATTTGAGATTACCAAAAGCAACATTCGGCACGGGATTAGACGTTTTAATATGGTTTTAATTACTACTTAGTGTGGGTGAAAATATCTATATCGGGACAGGTAAATTATCCAGTCAAGGCCTGGCTGGGTTAGTTTTCCCACGCATGCGTAGGTTTCTGCATAAGCGATTGATAAGATCATCGCAGAGTTAACTGTTAATCATACCTAGATCCTTGAATGCAAGTGACTAGAATGCATATGGATAATTAGAATAATTTTTCTTTTACTTAGCTTCGACGGTCAGGGCCGTCTTTAACCTAGATGGAGGCCTTGGGCACATAAGGATAATGAGTCCTCTGTCTATTTTCTTAAAACATGCATAAAGAGTAGATAAGTATAATATTCTTCATTGATTCAAATGTTATTTTTAATGGTTACTTTAAACAAATTTAAAATCTGATTAACTTATTATTGAGGTATATTTTGACGTAATATAAGTGTATAGTTATCGTTAATGAATATCGGTTATCTATCGGTTGGTGATCTGGCAGTAGGGGACCCCCATCGATCGCGGGGCCCTGGGCACTTTCCCAGAATGCCCAATGGGAAAGAGGGGCCTGTCTGCCTATTCTGCCTGAAATCCGAAGATCTTAGAGATCCAATTTAATTTAAAGACATAATGGCAGGTCTATATCGTTTTGTCGCTTTGTCAACGTCGATAGGATTTCAACCGGTACGACGTCCACTGCAGCTAACGGAGGTCTCCTACAAGGATCTTCACAGAACACGGTTTTGTGCCGCTTGCTGCCAGCGAATGTATGAATGTTTATATCGGCAATATGGTTTGATAGGGTATCAGTAAGCCGCAGCATCACAGAGCTTACTTAGCAAAAGCTCACAAAAAATTGAGTAGCTGTAATCAGCTTTTCAAGCCTTCCAAGATAATTATCGGTACAATACGAGTATGATCTGTCATTACCTGGCCACCGTTGAGCTAAAGATGAGTCTAAAAAAAATCTTATATTATCATGTTGTATTTTTAACTTTATATCCTAGTGTATACGATTCAAAGTTCCCTTGTATGGAGAACATTGTGTACTTATGTAAATTCCACGCGTGCACCAGTTCACCTTGAACGGCATGCGCTCGATCACGCATTTAATTTGTCAAGTTACTGGACCACAGATATGGATGTAGGAATATTCTTGGAATAGGAGCCTTATTAGTTATTAAGTACATAAAAATGACAGCTACAGTGTGACGATCACAATCACATTCTTCCACTGTCGGCCAAATTCCATCGACGCAGCTAGAATACCATAAATTCAGCCAATCATAAAAATTGAGACTGTAACTGCAATGATTGATGCAGGTTTTACATTTAGGGCCCAGAGTTATGTTTCCCACCGAAATTCATCACTTGTTTACGGTTTTTTACGTCTCTCAGCTGCTCAGATGTCAAAGGTCAAGTTCGTCATCGCTCGAACTGGACTCGATGATCTTATGTAAGATTATGTTGTTATCGATAATTTCGTTTTCCTATGGTTTTCCTGTATTTTTTATTAGCACTTAGCTGTCGATTCTAAAGCACCATACGTGATTTTGAATTTTAGTCGTAAAATTCTTTAGCTCAGTCGTATTTCTGGTAGGTGTTCTGAAGAATTTTTCTTTTTAAAGCCTTATTTATAGGAAGGAGACTACCTGATGCCCGCGACTACATCCGCGTGGTTTGAGGTTTTTGGTTCCCGCGGGAACTCCTTAATTTTACGGGATAAAAATTAGCCTACGTCCTTCCCCGGGATACAACCTATCCCTGTACCAAATTTTATCAAAATCAGTTGAACAGAAACATTTGTTTGATTCCCGCGGGATCTCTTCAATTTTCCGGGATAAAAAGTAGCCTATGTGCTATTCCAGACTATAATCTATCTCTGTGCCAAATTTCATCCAGATCCGTTCAGCCGTTCTGGCGTGATTGAGTAACAAACATCCATTTGAGGTATTTTGGTTCCCGCGGGAACTACTTAATTTTCCGGGATAAAAAGTAGCCTATGTGCTATTCCAGACTATAATCTATCCCTGTGCCAAATTTCAGCCAAATCCGTTCAGCCGTTGGCGCGTGATTGAGTAACAAACATCCATACATCCATACATCCATCCAGACATCCATCCAAACTTTCGCATTTATAATATTTATTTGATTGATTGATTGATTGATAGACTGTGGGCTATTCTTTATTTTCATCAACTGCTTTTCTGAAGAAGTTCATCATTAAAATGCCCATAACTTAACACATAATACTTAGGTTTGGTAGGTATTAAATGAAACGCTAAAAAATTGTTACCAGAAAATATGGATCTGAAATTGTCAAGACAAAATATAATATTCGTTGTTAGGTAGGATCTGCGTGAATGTAAATTGATTACGCAATTCCTATTGAATTTAGACCAGTGCTAAGAATTAAAGCAAACTGTTGGTGGCGAAACCATAGAGATATCCACGGAAACGTCAGAATTTAACCGCGAGTGTTTTATTTTTAACCGGCATCAAAGGACAGAGGTTCGTAAAATTCATTGTGATTTTTATTCGTTTGACTCACACTTTGTCATTAACTCTGAGTACAATAGTTCTGATGAATACTATATGAGAAGATTTATAGCGACAGTGCTAATGAAAAAAATATTTTACTACAACACAGCTTATTGCTTTTTTCCTTGGCTTACCTACTTAACTTAATCCAAAATGAAGAAGAAACCGAAACATGAAAAATAAAAAATTAATGTAGTAAGTATTTTGTATGAATATTTTTAATATTATACTAGTATATAGCTCAATTACCACTCACTCATATTATATATAAAACATATGCATGAATATAAAATTCCAAAAAAAACAGGTAATTAGCAGAGTCTTTACCTACGGGTAAGGGGACAAAGTGACCATAGCTGGTCCCAAAACCTCTGAGATCGAACGCATCATGTGCATCTTCACGGAGCTCTACCTGCATGCTTCCAAACACCGACTCGACTAAACGTTTAGGTATCCAGCGCAATCGATTCATCGATTACATCGATGTATTAGATTACACTGATATATAGGTACACTTACACAGAGAAGCGTGGGAACCCGAGTTTTTCACCAATTATGGATTTCTATAGATAATTTGACTACGGAGTACGGACTACGTTTTTATCTCACATTGGCACTTTGTTCAAGAATTTAAATGACATCGATTATGTATTGCATTACGTAGTTATTTTTATAGGTAAGCTAATTGGGTATTAAGTAACGAAGTACATAGTTTTATTCTTCTTACCTAGTTATTATCTATGTTTATTATGATTTTCCTTGTCTCTATATTGTATCCAATTATTGAAATAATATTTAATAATTTTGTACATTTCTAGGCGGTCGAGTCTAGGACAGGTTGTGATGGCTAACAAGGCTAGAAGTAGATCGTATGCTAATAGCAGGAAAGGAGCGCAGGACCGTCGGAGCCACCAGAGAATAAGGTGTATGGCAAGATGCGTCTGCATCAGCCGCAACAAAGAAAAGCTGATAACGTCAATAGATTTCAACGCTGACGCGACCTCCGCCCGCACATTTTTCTAAGACGGATTGTTGCAGATTAGGCTACCCATCCACTGAAGCGGAATTCAGATGTGAAGCAGACTAATCAGATTTTTGACAGATGACTTGATCAGGTCATCGACATCATCGATCAAAACAATTTATCTTATTGGTCTGCTCACAAGTCCACTCCGCTCCGGTTCAGTGGATAGGCAGCCTTATGGCCGTCTGCTAGGTAGGTACCTACTTACTGAGTACATTCTGCTAGGAAAAGATTTTATCGATGTCAGCCTTATTTACCTTTAGGTAGGTTACTATACCGTCTTACAAACTGGTTACGAGCATGGAAACTAAGTAGGTAGATGTTTTCGCTAATTTCGGTTGCCAAGCAAAACTCGAACCTTACAAGGCGAAAATAAGGTTTGTATCACTGCGTTCAAAGACTTCACATCGTAAACATGAGTTTTGTTATGTTATGTTTGGACAAACATAACGAAAACAGCTGTTGGGACTTGGGCCTGTCAAGTGAACTATCAATGCCTACCTAATAAGTATTTGTGCGGAAAAATCTATCTATTTACTCGTAAGGCCGTACACGGACTGCTCGAGCAGTCAATAGTCAACAGCTTGAAGCTACCACTGATAACTGCTGCCAACCGCCCGAAGCAGTCACAACTGCTCGAGCGGTTCCATGTATGTAAGTTCATAGAAGACTGTAGTTCACTATGCAGTCGCAGCTTGAAGTAGTCCATCCTGACTGCTTCAAGCTGTCTATGTATGGCCGGCCTTATTATTATAATTTATAGTAAATAAAAGCTAATTAGGTACCTACTTACCCTTAGACGTATCTAATTGAGGAGGTCGAGGAAGATCTTTCAGATCATAAGAGTCAGTTTTCCGAAGTCGACAGCATCCGCACCGAGGCGGGCAGCAATACGCAAGCTTACTCTTCACTGCACCCATCTCGCTTATCAACAAGTCATAGATCCCAAGTTTTAACTCAAGCTCATCCAAAGATAAACACTTTAACACTAATTAACAAAATTGCACATTAACCGCTTAGATCATCTCTCGAACCACTGAAATTCACGCAACGTTTGAACAGTCGGCCATTGAGTAAACAAAGCCTAAAGTGGTTCAACCCAGCTTAAACAACGTAACCCACTTAAAAATGTTATTAATATCCAATTAATAGTTTATATTTTTGATTCACGACCGTCGCGTGCGTTCGACTCGCGAGATTCGATTCATCTGATCAGTTAACTGCAGAGCGCCATCCTTGGTACCTATAAACCTATAAAATTATTCATACGTGACCTCTTATCAGTATCAGTGGTTATGGGTTTTGGATACCTCAGGCAAGGGATGGCTCAATGGAGTACAACGTAAATCGTAATATTGAATCATAATGCATCACATACTTACTCGTAAAATATTAGTCACCGAGATCCAATGCCGAGATCGGTAAGTACTCGGTGGCATTTCATAGGTCCCTTTGTATACGCATGTCAAGGATGAGGGGACTAGTCAGGTCACCGCTCACCTCACACCTTCCTAATAAGGTTAGATCCTAGTTAGCCAATTAAATTACTTGGGTGACACTAATCACGGGTATTCTTATTTGTCATATTATTGGAATCAATAATATGACAAATAAAAATACCTCTTGACAGATATTCGTTGACCATTTAAAGTCATTTGATAAGTTACTAATAAATAATTGACAATTGTTAAAAACAAAAGTGCATTATCTAGATAGTTTGTGAGTTTTCTAGGTGTAGCTTTGCAGCTAACGAGATCCGGGAATACCCAAAGCCAATTTTCCTAAATGGATTAATTATTTAATTCTTTTTTTTCTCCATAAAATATTGGGTAAGTACTGGCAACCATTTCAGAATGCTAAAAACATTAATTCTGATCTCACGAGATCAGGAATATGAGTTTATGATAGTAAATAAGATAACAAGTAACAATGTTTGACAGCGTTATACATCCTCAAAGCATACACACGATTATGTTAATTTACTACTCCGTGACATCACCCAAACAGTGCGCGACCGAGTGACACCTATGATGTCAATGACAACTAGGGTTGCCAACCGTACTATAATATATAGTATTGTAAATGTACTGTATTTCGGGTCTATATACTTTTGAAGAAGCACGTAGTACGCAAAAATACTATATTTTCAACCCCGAAATCTAACAAACAAATCCTTTAATAAAAAAAATTGTGAACGTGCTTTTTCATTAACTTTTGACTGATGCAATACCGTGTAGCGTATCGGAACGTATCTACGAGTATCTTACTGCGTTTCGAACTTGTCAAAGTCAAACGAATGATTGGTCATTGGTCTGCTTTATATTTGTTTTGGGATTTAGATAATTATTATTTCCAATTATATATTGTTCTTTCTTTTGAAAAGTCAAAGTCGCAAGAAGTGCAAATAACTATAGTTTTTATAAAAATAAATAAGTAACAAATATATCTTCGTCTAGTTTTTGCGGTTTCCATAAAATACTTTTTTTTTAAGTGTCCTATATTTTTTTATAGCTTAGTCTGAAAATACTATATTTCGGTGAAGAAATGTTGGCAACCCTGTTGACAACGCCGAAGGTCTCGTGATAGGTGTTTACCTTTAAATTAAAATGAATGAAATTCCTTAAACCTGAATGGTTGCCGATTTTCCTGTAATTGGCTTCAACGTAATCCTTTGTGCCATTTTCACTACTAAGTCATACATTTGCTGGAAATATATTCGTTACGTTTTAGTGGCTTATTCTAGAGAATAGTACGTGCCTATGTTGTTTTTTAGTAAATTACCATAAACATAAATCAGTAAACGGCCGCGGCATAGTAAACTCGACGCCTTTTCCTTGAAATACCTGTACAGATATACATACAATATAGCATAAGTACGTATCCTAACAACTATTACCTATTCTGTGTCCTAACGATTGCAATTGATAATTTTTTTTAAGCTATTGCATAGCTTCTATCGCAGGCCTTGAGCGTGGAGACCGAATCCAGAAATTCCGTAACGAAAAAAAACCTAACACTTTGGTTGCTATGACTACTTGAGTTGTTGACTTCAAGTGGTTGAAAATAAAAAGACTAATCAAAAGGTTTTTTGATTCCCCTTGGACACCCGGACTATTGAAAACATAATTCTTTAAAATTATTTCGCCTTTATATTTTCAACAACTTGAAGTCAACAACACAAGTAGGTACCTAGTCATAGCAAGTTGATAAAAAATGCTATGCAATAGCTTTACCGCGGCAGTCTCCGAGTGCCACACGTCTTTTTATTGTTATTAAGGTAATTACGTGTTTAAGGCCTAGTTGTGGAAACGCATATCAGTCAATTGCGAATGTTAAGCAACGCTGACCCAAGCCGATGACTGGATGGGTGACCGAATTTGCAGGTTCAAATCTGGCCTTTTCGTTTCCACCGTGCCCCGGAGAGCACGTTAAACCGTTGATCCTGGTCATTATCACTAGTAGGTACACTAGTGCTGCCCTATTACGCAAGGAGTATTGGCCTCGTTATCATCCAAACTAAACATGTTAATTAATGCAAAATTTCAGCTCAATCGGTTGGGAATAACTGTTTTAAAATTCATTTGCAAGCAGCGATCTTTTATATATAGATTTGACCTAAACAAACATACAAGCATTGCAAGTTAAACGAAAGCTTGAAAAAAATACCTAAAAGACGTCGTATGAATCAGAATACTAGGTACATGAAATCAAACATCTTGTGTGCAATAAGCATCTTGTTATTAGCTGTTACATTAAACGTCCGCATATTTCTGGATAACCTTACTGAAAGCACGTTTCCCGAGTTATTCCAGACTTGATTATACAACAGTGCATTGGGAAATGTGGGTATTTCAGATTAAACAAAAGCTCATATGCTACAAGGAGGTATCAAACGCAGGTACTATTGTAAGTATCGACCTGATTTTTAAGAACTTCGGTAGGTACATACCTATATCTGCAAACCCAACAACTCCGCCCACCATCACAATCAGATCCGCTAACTAACAGCTCCCACCACCTATCACCACCATAAGCTCTACCAACACCAACCAACAGCTCTGCTCACCATCATCAACAGCTAAGTCCACCACCACAAACAGCTTCGCCCACCTCTGTACCACAGCAAACTGCCATTTTCCCAAGGTCGTACGATGGATAGAAACACTCTTGAGAAGGTACTGTTAAGACTAGTACCTACTTACCTAGAAAAACCTCACAAGGCGATACAATTTGTTGAGAAACATGCTCTAAGAGAATCCAAATATAGATTTACCTACAAGTTGAATAAATAGTTACCATATAAACAAGAAGTACATAATCCTTATGCGGATATATTATGTAATCAACAAACTCATGTTTTAGAGTTTTTTTTATATTAAGACACGTCGAAGAGACTATAGAGTAATAGACAGAATATGAAATATCCCAGATATTTAATTCTCTGGAATACTTACTTACCTACCCTTTATCAGCTAAAACCAGAGCTTTAAGTAGGTACTTACCTAAACTTGTCATATTATATTACCTGCCCGAGATGCAACGAATCTGTGTACCAAATTAGACATCTCGTCGTTTGTTTCCTTAAAACTTAGTAGATATATAGACAGACAGAGAGACGGACAGACAGAGACCGACAGACGGCAGACGGACTTATCACACATTTAATAATATTAGTAAGTAATCATACTAATATTATACATGCGAAAGTGTGTTTGTTTGTTGGTTTGTCCTTCGATCACGCTGCAAGTTGCAACAGAGCAACGGATCGACGTGATTTTTTGTAGGGGTATAATTAGTTGAGCACCTGGAGAGTACCTACTTTTTATCCCTGAAGAAGAATTAAGAAGTTCCTGTGGGAATAAAATAACTTATTCCACGCGGACGAATTTGCATCAGCTATTGACGCATAAAAGGGACTTTTTATTGAATTCTTCATTGAAGCTTTCATAACGTCAGAGTTCAAAAAGTGCCGGTGAGTAATTACTATCGGTGAATAGGTAATATTTTGAATCATGAGCTGATAAAATTAAATAAGTTCTAAATGTTTAGATCGGTTAGTACTCATAGTAGTCTTTACATTTATGTATAGAAATACGCCGTGTGTGCACCCTATGACCTCTGTGATGACCTGACCTGAAATGACCTTCTTTAAAAATGCTTTTGGTCATTAATGAACTTTTCAAATCAAAAATCCAGAGAGAATTATGTGGACTTTTGACTGAAAAATGAAGGATTTTTAAATATACCTACATATTTATTCAGAATTAAATTAGGAAAATGAAACAAAAACAAAATTAGCAGTGACTGCTTTATTATTTTTGAGATCTCAAAAACACGCAAACACAGTGCAATAAAAATTTTTAAATTTTTAGTTCATGATAATAACAATAAAAAAGAGGTTAAAAATGTATAAAAATATTTAATTAATTAACAACGAGTTTAGGAGTATATTAAAATAAACCTTATCATAAAAAAATTATAATGCTAGTAGGAATTATAAAATGGCATGCGAAGCATCGGTTTCCTTTAGATATGAAAATTTAAGATAAAAAATAACTCCGTGCATTGTGCTCTGTTTATAGTCATTTAATATTTTTGTATTTTTTTTAATAAATTGTGCTGGTGCATTTAAATCTAATCTTGAACCTTTTATCGAAGCCAAGTCGTCATAGTCCGTCGGCCTACACTAAAGTCAATTTGCTCTATGCAAATACATCGTGTATTAACTTAAAGAGGAAGTTAACATCTTAAATGGATGTCAATATAAGCACTTCCTCCTCTGCACAAATACGTTTTCAGGCGTCATTTAGGACCAATAGTAGCGGTCAACGTGAAGCGCCTCGTGCAACGGCAGCCCCGACGCGTGCAAGAGCTGTCGAAGCCTAGGAGCTAGCTAGCCGCGCACGTCCACTGTAGCGCAGCCGAAGATCTCATCCATTTGTCGAGACGAGAAAGTTACCACAATCTGGAGCTCTCCAGTGCGAGTGGGCACGAACCGGTCCTGGTAGCTCATGAATTCACCAGGCTTTACATCACGGAACTTTATCTGCAACAATTATTTTTTTAAAGTTATTTTCCAATAATGTCTGGTGGGAGATTTCGGCCTTGGCTATTTACCACACTTCCGGCAAAGACGTGCCGCCAAGCGATTTAGCGTTCCAGCACGAAGCCGCGTAGAAACTGGTTAAAAGGTTAGCCGGCCACCATCTTAGACTACATCATCACTTACCATCCAGGTGAGATCGAAATCAATTGCTGACTTGTAGTGGAGAAGAAAAAATTGCAACTAGCGGCATGAAGGACAATCATTTTAAAAAGTTACCTGACGTGGTCTCTGCAAGCCGGAACCTTCGAAAGTGAAGTAGCAATCCGTCAAAGGAACACTCAATGGATTTTGGAAGCTGAAAGTTATTCCACATTCCTGACCTATACTGGGTTGACTCCTTGTCTAAAAATTTATAAATATGGTGCATTAGTTGATAATTATCTCACAACATTGTGAATTATTTTTTATTATAACAACCGTGTTTTATTACCTACCTGCACTTGGAGTTTCGGCTTGTGCAGCGCAACATCTTCCTCTTCAGACCAAGTTTGCCGCGTTTGCTTGACAAAAGCCATCGCATGCACCTTAACCATTGCATGGTCGACCAACTTGTCCATGTACTCTTCAGGTGTTACACTCAGTTTGAGAGCTTCACGCTGGCCTGCCCTCACAATAAATTCCCCTTGAGATCTTCGCACTCGGGCTGCAATAGCACCCGTGTAATAACACGCGGATGCTGTCAAAACACACCAAATCGTTCTATCTTCGGGCGACTTGTTCTATAAAAACAAATTGATATTACCTAAACGTAAAGACGTAAGATGATCCTTTTAAACAATTTTATAAAAAAATAAGTTATACCTGTATATTCATCGTGCAATCGAAGGGCTGGCCGTAAGGTATAGCTTCAATATCCATTAAGTCAAAAACGACATCCTCTGAGGTACGATCAGGAAATTCGTAATATTGTTGTAAACGTTGAAAACCGCGACAAGAAGCAATAACAGAAAGACGGTCTGGAGATGGACTTTCAACCGATTTGTATTCATGTGTAATCTCTAACAAATCACTATCCCCCTCGTCATCTTCGCGACTTGGATTCTTAGTTATAATCTTCCGTCCAACCCTGTAAGTTGTGAAAATGTATAATAGATAATTGCACTTCCTCATTCAGCTTAGCAAGTCCAATCTTGAATGCATCATCACTTTTGACAAATATGTATATTGGTATATAATATGCAGGTATTATACTTACTGATATTGGTGAGATGCCATTCTTACAAACCCCCAGTCGGACGAATCTTCCTCTTGGAAATGGCATAACTCAGCATTTATCTGAGAGTACATAAAGGGTGTGTCATATTGAAATCCAACCTCACCACGACGAACAGCCTCTACACTGGCTGGACCACACTTGTACACAGATTCAGCTTCCTCTTGAGGAGTAGCATCAATTATTTGCCAACCACCATATCCTACCAAAAACAAGAAATATAATTCATGATTTTCAGTCATATTGAATGAACATATTACTTTTTGGGGTAACTACGTACGTACCCAGTGGCAAGTCTAGTCTTTGCATCCAAACATCGTTCCATACATGGAAGTTCCAGCACGAGTCATAACAATCTTCATCCGGTCCATTCGGTACTTCGTTCCCATCTTTGTCAAAGAATTTGTCGATAGTGAATGTTCCGTTTGTATCGTGTGCTGAGACGTAATTTGTAACAGATCGGCAGGGAATACCTACACAAAAAGTTACGTTAGAACTTACAAGCTTATATAATGCTTTAATTTCACATTTCTATTACAATACTATTTTATTTATTTACCTAAAGCTCGACAAATAGTCACAACCAATCCGGAGAACACCCAGCACTGCCCATATTCAACAGGCTTGCCTCCGTTCGTTAAGTATCGTTCAAGAATGGCAACCGAACCAGTCCATGAATGTGGAGACACCCCGTCTTTATATTCACCATCGTATCGACCAACCATCAGGCCATCGTCATCAGCTTTAGCATTAATCTACAGCGAAATCACAAAATAGATATTAAAAACATATCGAAAAAATGCAATTTATTAATAAATTTAGTTTTTTATTCTCAAGAAACTTACCATAGCTGAAATTGCCCTAGTAATCCGCACAGGATTACCACGTTCCGAATGTTCAAGCCCACTGCGCTCTAATAAATAGATGCAAGCTGGTAGCACAACGTCGTCGAATTGCCCGAAAATCCATTTGCGACCTTTAGGTTGGCGCCAGGTGCCGCTCCAAATTTTTCCTTGCTCATTAAGAACATATTCCTTTCTTGATGATTCGCTGTCCATGTAAACAGAGTCTTCGCGACACCAAGGATTACATATGATATAGATATCTTCATCGCACTTGTAATCTTGACGATTATCACGCTGTCCGATTCTCTGAGTTTGAATCCAGCAATTCCAAAGTCCCACTGGAGCAGAAGCTGGTACATGTACTTGAAATGTAATCGTATTTCCGTCTTGGCGTTGAATACTCAAATCCCATTTTTCCATCTCGTGAGCAATGGATGCCAAATTCTGCGTCGATCCATGATGAGAACCAAAGCTGCGTCCAGTTGAAGGTGGCGGCTGCGGAGGCCCACTATGTCGTTCAGTAACTGGTCGTTCCACCGCCCCATGCGGACTAAGAGGACTTTGTTGCTGAGGTGCAGGATCGCTGCTAAAGGAACTACGACGACATGCATATGTCGCGGTTTCTCTGATGCCGCTTATTGGTCCGCTAACAGCACTAATAGTAGTAACTGTTCCTATAGGAGCCACTGTAGCACAACTAGTTTCTTGTACGCGTGACACGGCCATGCCCATTCCCATACCAATGACATCACGGGCATGTTGAAAGACGGTTTGTTGCGTGCTCCAATCGACTGGTAAAACAACTCGAGTTCCTTTCGTAACACATGGTTTCGGACCTGTAATTTTTTCAGATATTAAAAATCCCCTCATAGAACATTAGGCAGAGAATATGAATTATTTATATTTTATCAACAAATGGATCCACCCGGACTTTGCACGGGTTAACTTATTTACGACATCCTATACTTTTATAGGCATACCTACAAATATAATAATATTATGATGGTCCAAAATCTCTATTACAATGATCACGATTCATATAAAGCAGCCCGTCGAGGAGTGTCACCCTCCATCTAAGAAGAGTACCTAGTAACATTACCTATGTAGGAACTTATACCTATCCCACGAGTTAGAACTTAAAAACAGTTAATGCTTAGGTACTTACCAAGGCTGAACACGATTCGAATTGCATCTTGTTGTTTATCGCAGGTTCTGTCAAAACGAACGGCAAAGAAAAAGTTCTGTCCTCTTCGCAAGACCGGGTTTGGAAGGATGGTATCATTTACCAATTCATACTGGTCAGTATGGTGATCTTTACCGTTGTCTCGTGCATAAAATTCAGTCAATTCCACCTTAAGTGGTGTTTGCGAGTAATAGCTTTGGGGAATCAATTCTAAAGTTTCCTGGTGACGTCTCCGTTCATTTTGATCAGCCAGCTTACAGATGAGATTATGCGCATACGTTGTATTCGGGTTGTTCCGTGATGAGTGCTTAAGGGGACCAGGTCTAGGTTGAGCAGTAGGTCCTGCTTTGGCGATTGGGCAACGGCGACTTTGGCCTGGACGTTGGCAAAAGCTCGAAATGTTATAATTCGCTGACAATCCTGGCACATAGTTCGCAGCCATCCCTCCAATTGTTATTTGCTGTTCCCTTGCACAGCTGAGAGTGCTTATTGCAGTTGTCAATCCGGTAATTCCACCAAGACCCATGCCGGTAATGCTAGACGTCATACTGGATGACATTTTCTCCATGCCTTATTTTCGGTATATGGCACTATACACTAACAAAACCTTACCGTCCCCCGGCCCGAGACCAGAGCAAATGCAATTCCAAATCTAGTTCGGGGCCTTTATATACAAATGGGTTTCTAAGGGATCATTCACGGCTCCGGTGTCAGTTGTCAGGCGCCGAGCTTTGTGCATAGCCATTGTCTGCATTCACTGACTTGTATCTAACCAGGAAAGGAAATATTACATCTACCTAATATGAAAACCCGTATGTCTAGGTTTTATGTAGACTCAATAAGTCAATACCAAAAACCCAACTAACTAGTGTACTTAAACTTTTATTTAGTTACAGAAGCAAACAGCAGTTTTTTTAATAGGACGATATTTTATGCATTCCTCTGGGGGCTACTATGAGCTCCTAAAGCAGGACAGAAATTGAACTGCAGCACAGTTCAATGCAGTGTCTGCCTACCAGTTCAGTGCCTTGAAGTTAAGTGCAGTTCATTAACTATCTGTCCTGCTATAAGTAAGAGCTCATAGTAACCCCCGTTCGATGGCGATTTTACACATAATAATAATTCTTTTTTAGGGTTCTGTAGTCGACAAAGAACCTATGTTGTAGTTATTTAATCAGGCCATATCCGTCCATCCGTCTGTCCGCGTCCGTAACTATTAGCACAGAATAGGTAATAGTACGTCTATTAGTACTAGAAAGCTGTAATTTGGCACCATTTTGTATACCTACTCATATTAATCACGCCGACAAAATGGTAAAATATTTTTTTATTTTTTATTTTTTAGCAAGAAATTATCCCCACTTTACGTGTAAGAGAGGTATCCCAGATAGATAAGTATATTAAAATAATTATGAACGACCTATGCAACGACCACCCATTCCAATATATGGAATGAGGTGTCGTTGTTAAGTCGTAATAATACTCGTATGCCCTTGTAAGGGACCTTTAAAGTTTCGTTCCAACTTTTATCCGTCCACTACAGTCTGAGGTCCAGTCGTTCTTGCATGACGGGAAGAGTAGGTATTTTCATCCCACCATCTCGGAAAGAGTAATTTTACGCTTCGATATCTGAATGCAAAAGCCGTTATTATCCTCTTGAGGATAAAGTAAATTGAATTTAGAACATCGTGTGCACGTTAGTAAATATCACTCGTCTATGAAGTTTGTGAATTCAAAACATCATTAAAACCTATTTACTTCTACCTCTATGGTGCCGAATTTCCATACAACCGTTTTTAATTTGTTAAGAACTCACACTCGTAACCTTCTTGGTGTACTTTTTTAATTTGCTTTGCGCGCACCATTTTCTTTCACGTCATATTGTTTAAAATTAAAACCTTCGATTAAAAACAAGAAAATTGAAAATAAGTGAAAAACCTAAAATGAGTGATTGAAGTTAATTTGACGCCAACAGAATTGACTGAAACTGTTAAAAATGCGGAAGTGACCTTCCCCCTCAACAATCACGCGAGAAGTATTTCATTTCCTCGCTGAGGTGGGATGAAAAGTTACGTGTTGCACTCGAGTGAAAAGATTTTTCACCTCGTGCTCTTTTGATTCCCTCGCTAACGCTCAGGATTCTAATTTTTGAACCACTCGCTGCGCTCGTGATTCAATTTTAGAATCCATCGCTTGCTCGGTCATCAAAATTGATCACGCGGTTAAAAAACAACTTTTCACTCTTGTATAACAAATAACTATTATCTATTTAAGCTAACCTATGACATTCAAAACACCATTAAAATTTTTGCATGGGAAATTAATTTAAAATCAAATCCAGGCTCTCAGCGAGTATTCTCATCGCTGCGCTCTAAGGATCTTGAAATTAATCCTTTTTAGGGTTCCGTACCTCAAAAGGAAAAAACGCAACCCTATAGGATCACTTCGTTGTCCGTCCGTCTGTGTGTCAAGAGTCAAGACCCTTTTTCTCAGGAACGCATGGAGGTATCAAGCTGAAATTAATATCAAATACTCAAGTCTACGGTTTCTTTGAGCTGTGAAAAAATCAAGCTTCTAAGCCAACGCAATCAAAAGATACAGCCGTTTATGCTGCATATTTTCGAATTTTCTTGCACTCGCAAGGGAATCAAAACCTACAGGGTACTTCCCGTGAACTCGAAATAAAATTTATTTTACATATATTTTACATATAAATAAAAATAATTTTACTATATGATGTCACTAAAAATTAATTTTTCGCAATTCTTCCTATATCTGTGCTATAAGAAGTTGCTTCGTACCAATTTTCATGATTCTGAGTTCACGGTTAGTACCCTGTAGGTTTTGATTCCCTTGCGAGTGTCGAAAATTTGCAGAAAAATATTTTTTATTATATGATGTACGAGAACTAAAAATTTATGTTTTTCGCAATTCTTCCCTGTAGGTTTTGATTCCCTTGCGAGTGCAAGAAAATGCGAAAATTTGCAGCATAAACGGCTGTATCTTTTGATTGTGTTGGCTTTAAAGTTTGATTTTTTTTTCTCAAAATGCTTACTCAAAATGCGTAACTTTACAGGAGCTCATAAAAACTGCTAGAAAATCCGTTGTGGGAATTACAAATATATTTAACCAGCACTGAATTGAGGTGAAATAGGACAATTATTATAATCAGACTAGGTAACGCCCTAGAGCGTTACCAATTTTTTTTATTCATGTTTTACTTGAGATACGAAATTGTGCCACTTATCTCAGATTTATTTCTATTATTTAAGAGTTTTTTGTATGTATGCTCATTATCTATATAATATATAAAATTCAAAGTCCTGACTGACTGACTGACTGACTTATATATCAACGCACAGCCCAAACCGCTGGTCCTAGAGACATGAAATTTAGAGAAGGGGTAAAATAGGGGTTGAAAGTTTGTATGAAAGTCCATCGTTTTTCAAGTTATAACCATGAAACTTGGTATATGAGCTGCGGGTTAAAAATGAAGAAATACGTGTTATAAAGTTTATGAAAATTCGCCTCCAAAGGGTAGAAATAGGGGATGTAAGTTGGTATGAAAGGCCTCTTTTCTCAAGATATTTTTCAAGTTAAATCAATGAAACTCGGTATTTTGGCTACCGTTAAAAAATAAAGAAGTATGTCTGACACAGTTTTCCAAAATTCTACCCCCAAAGGGGTAAAATAGGGGTTGAAAATTAAAGTCCTTTATTTCTCAAGTTATAGCCATAAAACTTGATATATGAGCTGCGGGTTAAAAATGAATAAATACGTTATATAATGTTTCACAGTTTTTGAAAATTCGACCCCTAAAGGGTGAAATAGGGGATGAAAGTTGGTGTGAAAGGCCTTCTTTTCTCAAGATATTTTTCAAGTTATATCAACGAAACTTGGTATTTTGGCTTTCGGTAAAAAATAAAAAGTACGTGTGTCACAGTTTTTCAAAAGTTTGTAAAATAGGGGTTGAAAGTTTGTATGAAAGTCCTTCATTTTTCAAGTTATACCCATTAAAGTTAGTATTTGGGCTTGAGTTTAAAATAAAAAAATACGTTTTCACATTTTTTTAAATTTTATCCTCAAGGAATTTAAATAGAGAGTCTGTTTTTCAATCACGCCGCAACAGAGCAACAGTTCGACGTGATTTCTTGCATGGGTATAGATGAGGACCTGGAAAGTGACATGACTTATTTTATCCCGGAAAATTAAGGAGTGCCTGTGGGAATTGAAAAACTTAAGCCACGCGAACGAAGTCGCGGGCGTCCGCTAGTCTTTTCAAAAAACATTTTACTATTATCTATGACACTCCCCCTCACGATGATTTGGGTCTATCCCAAGGTCTGAGTGACTCCTATCATCTTGAGCAGTTTTATTAACTTTGGTTGTGGTAAGGCCTTTGTTAACCATGGTGTCTTTGTGTCTGTGATCGTTATCAGTTTCTTCTGGACACAGTCCCTTAAAAAATGTTCCCGCTTATAATGCTTTTAACTTTTTCCAGTCATCAAATTGTTGGCTAACTTCTGTGCAGCCAAATTATCATTATAGATTGGCACAGTTTGTTTAGCCACTCCATTCATAGGTATCTATTTCAGAAAGTATACTAAGTAGGTGGAAGAGTTGAAGTAGGAAATTTGCATGACTTTGATTTGGTTTTTTTTTCAAGATTTGTTCTGTATGGAAGAATTGTCGGTTTGCCGTTAGGAAAGCCAAGATGGCGAAGTTCAATGGCACCCAAATGTACCCGATCGTCAGCGGTATAATATTGATATTAATCAAAGGAAGGTTTTCTTCTAAAAGTTGTTTTAGGTGTAGAGCTACCTTTACGGCCTCTGTCATTTGCCATAACTAGACTCAGCAATACATATTTCAACAACAATTGAAGTTCCCGCGGTAAATATATTATATTTACTGCGGGAACTTCAATTTAATAGGCATGATGACAGTAACCAAGAATCAATGAAATTGTGAATTTATCTAACGAAATAGGATTCATGGATTATAAAAAACGTATTTATTTTTCTATTTCGAGTGAGATTGCTATTTATTTTGATGATATAAAACTATAAAATACAGCAATCCGCCATATTGCATAAAACACTAAAAGACGTCACAATTGTTTTCGAGCTTTGACAATCACACTTTTGCTTACTGCACACTGCACAGAACATATTGGTAAAAACAATAGTGACGTCACAAACGACGCCATGACACCGCCGAACGTTTTGGCGTGAATTTTAAAATTTAAATTTCAAATGCCAATTTTATCTACCAAACCTTATTTTTCTGCTGAAATAAGATATTTTTTCGAAATAGTAGATACTTCCGAACATAATCTGACCATTTTTCAAAATCAGTCATCATGCCTATTGATCTAATTATAAATAATTAATAATTAAGAGCGATATGGATTGTAAAACAATAATACTTACATTGACAGCTATTTACGCGGTTTTGTCTCTGGTTATGCCCCAGACCAAATTTCAAAAAACTCGTATCTCGGGGATACGAGATTATTGTAATAAAAAAATTTAAAAAAACTCAAATATGGAGTTAGATATTTCCGCCTGAAAACTAATTCTATTGTCTGTGGTATTAAAGAGTTACGTGTTTACACACTAAAGCAATTTTTTTTTTTTTTAACTTGGCAACCTGAATTTTGATAAAAACTTACGAGTTTTTATAAAAGTACTGACGAAATTGCGAAAAGCATAAATTTTTAGTTACATCATATAATAAAAATATCAAATAAATATAATAAATGCGAAAGTTTGGATGGATGTTTGGATGGATGGATGTATGGATGTTTGTTACTCAATCACGCCCCAACGGCTGAACGGATCTGGCTGAAATTTGGCACAGAGATAGATTATAGTCTGGAATAGCACATATGCTACTTTTTTCCCCGGAAAATTAAGGAGTTCCCGCGGGAACCAAAAAACCTCAATCCACGCGGGCGTAGTCGCGGGCATCAGCTAGTTTTTAATAATTTTAAACTTGCTACCCCTTTCCGCATGAACGCGTAGAGGTAAATTGAAATTGAAATAGATAGGTAAGTGGAATAAAAATACTATAACTTTTACTTATATACCTATAGGTTTGTACGGAACCCTCGGTGCGCGAGTCCGACTCGCACTTGGCCGGTTTTTTTTAAATCACCTATCGACATCAACACCTCTGGCCCTTTGTCTACTTCAACACAAAACGTAGTGACCACGGTATGGTAACTGACACCGGAACGGCTAGCTGATAGGTTGGCTAAATACAATATAAAGAGAACCTTTTCACTTTTGTGAAACTGTTAAACGACGCGAATCTAGATAACTTCATAGGTAAGTACCTAAGTAGCCCTGCGTGGTTTATTCGTTTAGTTAATACCTGATATGAACCGCTAAGACGTGGAACACCATACCAGCGAACATGTTTCCTGCCATGTATTCCTTAACTACCTTACTTAGGTACTTGAGTACCTTTAAGGCAGGAGTGACTAGGCTTGTTCTAGGCAAGCGCGTTCCAAGACCTCATCATTTACAGTGCAATAAGCATGATGAGCCGTCAAAGATGCAGTTTTGTGTTTTAGATATTATGTAATATATACGTTTGCTAAGTTCTAATTGTTGTTTCAAAGTTATACAGGTCAAAGGTATAATGGAGCTCTGCAGTTCGTCGTGGGTTCTTTTAAAATTTTGAATTTTATTACTTGTGATTACTCTTTTTGCTGAATTCGATGTTTTTGTATGGCGAAAATCACCGCCGCCAGAAGACCGGGTTTTGGTACTATTTTCAGATTTTTTCCTATCTCGATCCTTTGCAAACTTTGGTAGAAGCTAATAGGTTAAACAAGGACACAGTAGGAATTTTCTGACGTCCTAAATCTATGTAATCAATATAAGGGTAGAAATTTCGTGCGAGGAGGACAAAAAAAAAAAAAAAAAAAATTTTTTGTCGTTTTTGATTTTGTTCTAGAGCAAGAATTAAGGGACAGAGTCTTTGTTACGAGTGTTTTTACTCTAAGATGATTGACCATAGTGCACATCAATCAAAAAGTCTATAGATACGGGTAATATTGTTTATTTTATTGGTACCAAAAAAAAAAAAGAGGGTAATTTTTGGTCTTTATTTTTGTTATTTTTCTGTGTAAACCATAAAGAAGAGCGATTACCTTTCAAACTCTAATCTACAGCTGTAGTTCGTAACGATTTGAATGACGTAGTTTGTTTACATAGCTTCAGTACAAGTAATATGAGTTGTTATTTTTTTAATGTGCGCGGCAGCCGGCGCGCGCGTAATTTGACACCGGCCACTTGACCTTGGCGCAGCCGCTAGTTTTACTTTTTTTAAAAATATACAGGCGAGGGGATAACATTGAAAGGTAATAATTATACCTCCTTAATGCACGCAGTATCTTATAGAATCTAGTTCGACAACTGGTAAACATTTTCACAATTACTCTTTAATGAATATCTATACCATAGATAATCTATACTGTCAATACTGCTTTCAAAAAGCAGATAATTATCTCGACTGTCAACACTTGCTTCCAAAAATCTAATAAATTCGCATGTTGCCACACTGGTGGCTAGGCAACTGCCTTCTTGTGTGTCAATATTTCAATTTTCAACATGTCAACGTCAATTCAATGTCAAGAATGTTTCTCCATCATTGTCTCATTTATTCACAGAGTACTCTATTAAGGGAACATTTATTCATTTCTCATCTTGAACAATAATTGTAAATGCAGAAAAATAAATTGGTATTCCAAAAATTACAATAAATAAATACGTAACTAGCCAATAATGTGTAAAAGTATAAAACAAGACAATAACAGTGTTACAAAATATGGCACTATACAAACTTTTCAGTTACAGCGTCGAAATTCAGTACAAAAGTCGTTTACTTTCGAAAGCGACTTTGTTTACAGTAATAACAACGATATTTACTATACTTTTGCCTTTTGTTGTAGCCTACAGAAGTAGAGGTAAGCTGTCTGAGTAATTTTTTAATATGTTGTATTAAAGAACATTATTATTAGGAGATCCGGTTGTTGTGTCTACAATTTCTTTTCGTTGGCTTTCTCTCGTGAGAGGACTCATCTATACTAATATTATAAATGCGAAAGTTTGGATGGATGGATGTTTGTTACTCAATCACGCCAGAACAGCTGAATGGATCTGGATGAAATTTGGCACAGAGATAGATCTGTCTGGTCTGGAAAAACTCATAGGCTACTTTTTATCCCGGAAAATTAAAGAGATCCCGTAGTATGGTACTTTGGTCTAAATTAGTCAGCTGTTGAGCTATGAAAAGGTAACTTTTTTCTTCTTATGTATGGATTCTCCTCATAAAGTACTGCTCAGATTGATAGAATCAAGAACATAAGACTAGTAACAAGGAATTCAACTAATAATTATGTATTACTTTTACAGGATTTTGGTTGAAGTCTTCATATTTCTATGAACAACCACTTGTACACTCGACATATGATTATTTACTTATAGCAGAAACTGATGACCCTAGTATTATTATAATATGTGGTGATGCAGCAGCTCTTGATGGTGACAGAGTAGTAGATCAAGAACAAGAAAATTGTGCAGAAATTCAAGTATGTCTAATATTTAAACTTAAGGCTTAAATATGCATCCACACTGAAGTTACTCTATAAGGACCATCGTTTGGCAACATGATCACATTAAATAATTCTCAATAACTTGTGCGGAATCATTATAGGACTATTGCACCAAATAGGAACCTCATTATTATATTTTATTGATTACAGATACAAGATGATGATATCAATAAAGATGGAAAGAATGACATTCTTAAATTTAACTTCAATCTTATTGTTCCAAAGGATAGATTTATTAGTTCACTTATATTAATATTAGGTATTGACTTCCAAATTAGGGTGAGTAAGTTATATTAATGAATATTAAATATTTTTAAGAAAAACCAAGTAGCCCTAACTTTATCAATTAATTTTGTTAAATTCCAGAACGTTTGCCCTCTTCAAATGCAAAGTCTAGCTGTTATAACCAAAGAATTCAGTGGTCAGCCAAGTGGATTCAAATATTATGGAGATTTAAAAATGTATCAAACAAATCACCTGACATGTTTGCGAAATATCTTGGATACATCCCATAATGCCTCACTGTTTAATTATGAGAGTTATAATACCAAAAATATAGTTGATTTTATTTTAGATGAATATTTGAGAAGAGAAGGTAATTTCTTTAACAATTCCAAACATAAGATCATTGTGTTAACTAAACTACAGAGTAATTAATATTATCATCCATATCTTTACAGTTACAACAGTAGTCAATACAATCTATTCCAGAAATCAAAATGGTCAAACTGGTACCATGGAACTGAGTATTATCCTAAGAATCTCAGAAATGAAATTTCGATATACCCCAAGTCTTATGCAAGAATTGAAATGGGCATGGCCGCAGTATCTATCACTCCTTCTCATCTTCTACTGGTTTTTTGACAGAATAAGGAAATTTGTGTTCAGCAATCGTCTACTGATGGCTTGGGAGATAATCCCATGGAGAAAGAAAGATTAGGTATTTCAAGACATGTTCTACATTATATGGATCTAGGTATTAAATAACTTCCTACTCTAAAATTAGTACCAATTAATAATGATATTAAGTGAAATAATAAATACTATATAGGTAATTGTATTGTGGAAGAGATTTTAATAACCATGAAGCATATTAACTTGCATCTACTCAAAATATACTTTTCTTGTCTCTAAATTTAATACTTTCTTGAATTTAGTTTTCTATCTGTGTTAACTGTGTTCTCATCTGTGGTGTACAATGATAATGTGTAATAGTGCATCTATAGTAACAGCACAGTTACTTTATGTGGATCAAGTTTTGCATTGTGATAACATTTCTGTCCTTTCTGTACAAAGCTAGCTGTCACTTAGACTCTACCCACAAAAACTTCAAACCATTGCTCTACAAAAAGTAACTGCATCTTGGATGCACTTTAATGAATCAGTATTATTACTATGTAAGGAGCCTACTGTGTTCCGCCTGTTTAAGAATAAGAAAACAAGTAACATAGTATTTAATTTTAATGATTGATATTATATTCATTAACTAAGTTATTGTTCTACAATATGCCTGATAAAAAATAAACAAATACTTTTAATGAACAAATTTTATTTACATAATAATTTATTCTAAAACTTATCTTATTTATTTACAGTTATCTACAGGTTGAATGTATTTAAAGCTACTGTGTAAGTGTTAATGTAGGCAGTTGTTGGCCACCAACATCTGATTTTGCATGATCTAGAAATCCACGATTGTCTTCAATGATAAAAGTTTTCCCACTGTAATCATCTAGTTGCACTAACAGATATCTGCATTCATAGTTTCCATATTCATTCTGAAATAAATAAAATACCCAGTATTATCTATGCTAATATTATAAATGCGAAAGTTTGGATGGATGGATATTTGTTAATCTAGCCAGAATGGCTGAATGGATCTGGACGAAATTTGGCATAGAGATAGATTATAGTCTGGAATAACACATAGGCTACTTTTTATCCTGGAAAATTAAAGATTTCCTGCGGGAACCACAAACCTCAAACCACACCACTGAAGTCACGGGCATTATCTATTTCATATAATACTACACTATCATTAAAGTATATGTCACCGTAAGGTTGCAAAAACTCTTAGATTGTAATCTAAAGCTATTTTCTTCGAAAAAATCACATAGTATATCGGGTTAATATACCTAACAGATAATAATGGGTTATATTGTAATCTTTCGACAGTTTACAATCTCGCAAGTTAGATTATAATCTAACAGTTTTTACAATCTTACGGTGACATATATAATATTTATAATGTTACATAATATACACATCTACAGACATGTTTTAAAGACTGTTAACATGTATAACTTAGTTTAAGAACTACCATACCTAAAATCACATAATTTTACAAACCTGCTTCATATCTAATTCAGCAACACCTTTATTTCTAATTCCCTTGATATAGAATCTCATTCTCATATGCTTAACTCCATCCTTTTCATACACAGCATGACTGACTCTGGTCCTTCGCCTTCTTGTAGTCTCCTCACCATATCCTTTTATAGGTGTACCAAGGGCTTCTTCAACTCTTGGGTCCTGTGAAAAATACACAATATTATATAGAACTGTAATTTAAATTAACCAATAGATACAATATGATGAATTTAAATAAATAAAAGTTTGCCGTTACTTACGTTTTTACATTTTTCTAGTGCTACTGAGTATATGCTATTAGGGCTATTGCTAGAAAATAATTCACGAAATACGTAATAAAATATTATGCCAGTAACTCCTAGACCAACTAATATAATACCAGTGTAGGACACTGTTTTGCTTGTCTCTTTAATCTTTTCACCGAGTGGCCGCACATCTCTTGATACCTCTGCTCTTTCTTGACTTTGTGTTAACCTCTTTTCGTTTTCCGTAGAATAGCAACGAACTAATCCAAATTTATTTATTCCTACATTCACAGGAATTAGGTTAATTGATCTATTTGCACGTAATAATTTTGAAATTAAAGCCATATTAACTATGAGTTACATAAACCTTAAAATAGTCATAGCAAAATGCAAATTGCAAATTGGAAAATTACCCGGTGTTTTAGCTCTTCAGCTCTGATAGAAACTTTTAATAAAAAGTAAAAAGTGTACTGTGTAGGGTTGACTTGTCTCTGGTAGGAACTGTCACGGTTCAAACTTCAATGCACTTTAACCACTATTACACGCACTTTCCTCAGGGACCCTTCGCTGAATCAGTGTAGTGTAATAAACGGCAGGGTGGAAGGGTCCCAGTTCAGGGAGATCGGGTGGTCCCGATCTGCCTAACTTCCTATGCTCTCTGAAGTCAGGGTACTGTAATAGCATTCAGGGCGGTAGGGAGCTCAGTCGTCGCACGACCAGCGTACTGTTCAGTATTTGCATTTCTCCGGTTCGCGTGAGCATTTTGACAATTATTCGTGTCCAAAGGAAAAATTATCAAAATCTTTCGCATACTTTATGTAGGACTAGCTGATGCCCGAGACTTCGTGCGCTTGGAATGAATTTTTTTGGTTCCCGCGGGAACTCTTTAGTTTTCAGGGATAAAAGTGATGAAAATGTATTTTCTTTTATTTTATTTTTTCGTCAATTGTCCAATGTTTTTAATAGTATTTAATGATTTAGAGTAAATAATGTGCACCAAACTGTTTAAATACTTTTATAATTAAAAGTTAAGAAATTGCAACAGACTTGAAATATGCCAACAGAACAAGAGAAGAAGAATGTCAGTGTCAACTGACTGCTAAGCATAGAGTTACAGGCGCCAAATTTAAATTTGACATTTATATCTAACACTCCCACTAAATTTAAGCCTTGTTACATCTATATAATAACAGCAAACTATGGTGACCAAAAAAAATATACAATGAATTTTAAGTATTAAGTGTTACCAGGCCAATCTTTTCTCTTAACAATCTGAACTTGTCTCTACACAATGCTTTTGTTAAAATATCAGCAAACTGATTACTACTACAAACATAATTTAAATCAATTACTTTATCATAATATTTTTCTTTCACAAAATGATACTTAATATCTATGTGTTTGCACCTTTTATGGAAATGAGTATTTTTTATAACACTTATAGCACTCTGATTGTCTAAATTTAAGCACAATGTCTGCTGTTTATATTCACCAATATCACTTAGTAGTTGTTTGATCCAGATAGCCTCTTTGGTTGCAGCACAGGCTGCCATGAATTCGGCCTCTGTAGTTGATAGAGCCACTGTTGGCTGGCGTTGGCTGGACCAAGTTACTGCAGCCCCATTCTTTATAAACACATAGCCTGTGATAGAGCGTCTTGTGTCAATATCATTGGCATAGTCTGCATCACAGTAGCCTAAGACTTTTTGATCCGATACAGGCAGATAGCGGAGACCATAATTTTTGGTTTCTTTCAAGTATTTAAAGATTTTCTTGACTGCATTCCAGTGTGAATTATTGTAGCAGTTAACAAACCGACTCACTAGGTTCACTGCAAACATGATGTCGGGCCGGCTTACTATTGCTAAGTGCATCAGTGAACCAACTGCTTCTCTGTAAGGGATATTTTCAGCTGAGCCCTCTCCTTTCTCTAACTTTACATGAGGATCCATTGGAACACTGTTGGGATTGCATGCGTTCATATTAAATTTGTTTAATAATTGCTCTACATATTTGGATTGGTGTATGAAAATATCTCTTTCACATTTCTCTATTTGCATTCCAACAAAATTGCTAACTGAGCTTGTTTTAATTTCAAAAATTGTTTGCAAGTCACTTATAAGCTCTTTTAATACTGACTTATTTGTAGAGAACAATAGCCCATCATCCACATATAAACATAAATAGCATTTTGTTTCATTTACATTGCCTACATAAACACATTGGTCAGCTTTGCTATTTACAAACCCGAATTTATTTAAAACTGAATTGAATTTATTATTCCAGCACCTCGGTGCTTGTTTAAGTCCATGGAGTGACTTGTTAAGTTTACACACCATGTTCCTATTACAGGTTAGACCTTCTGGCGGAGACATAAATATATTCTCTTCTAATTCTCCATAGAGAAAGGCAGTTTTAACATCTAGTTGAATAATTTCTAGATTATACTCCACAGCTATAGACAATAATAAACGGATAGAATTATACCTGACCGTTGGGGCAAAAGTTTCCTTGTAATCTATACCTTTAGTTTGTGCATAACCTTTGGCACATAGCCGTGACTTGAAGCGTGGACCGGTTGGCTCGTCTTTGACTCTGAAGACCCATTTGCATCCAATTACTTTGGCATCCGATGGTTTTTCTACCAATGTCCATGTTTCATTCTTCTCATGAGCCTCAAGTTCTTCACTTATAGATTTTCTCCATTTATCTGCATCACTAGAACTTAATGCATCATTGTATGTTTCAGGAGCTGTATAGAGTAAGGCATCTGCATTGTAGCACAGGTAAGTATTCTCTTCTGGTTTACTAGAATTTATTTTATTTCTAGGTCTTAACGTGATATTTGAAATCAAGGGAGACACGGACTCCATACTAGTCTCACTAGTTTCATCAGGCAAGTATTCACTGTCTGATTTTGTTTCAGTAACTGTGTCATATGAGCTGTCCAAGGAACTATCTTTATTTTCACAAGAGTCACTCCTTTGGTAAGTTTCTGTTGTATTCAACTCCACGGGTACATAATTTCTTTTGACAGTAGATTCCAGGAATGTGGCATCTCTACTTTTAGTCACAGTTTTTGAGTTGGGTAAAATAAACCTATAACCTTTGGTATTATCACAATACCCAATAAATATCATCTTCTGAGCTTTGGGGTCCCATTTCTTTCGTTTTTCTTTAGGCAGGTGAACCATAGCTTCACATCCAAACGTTTTCATATGACTTACATTTGGTTTATGTCCAGACCACATCTCTTCCGGAGTCTTGAATGACAATGATTTAGTTGGAGAACGGTTGATTATATAGGCAGCTGTGTGGACAGCTTCAGCCCAAAAATGTTTTGGTAGCTCTGCATTCAAGAGCATACACTTGGCTCTTTCCACTAGAGTCCTATTCATGCGCTCTGCGGTTCCATTTTGTTCAGGTGTATAAGGTGTGGTTGTTTGGTGAATTATTCCTGCATCTTTTAAGTACTCGGAGAAATTCTTACTTCCATACTCAAGCCCATTATCCGACCTTAATATTTTAATGCGACATTTTAATGTATTTTCAACTTGATTTCTAAATTCTTTGAATTTTTCTAAGACTTCTGATTTGTTATGTAAAAAATACACAAATATTTTCTTAGAGTAATCATCTAAAAATGTTAGGAAATATCTGCTTCCACCCAATGATTTGGTTTCCATAGGACCACAGACATCTGAGTGTATGAGTTCAAGTAGATGATTTGATTTTGAGCCTTGACTTTTAAAAGGCAGTCGTGTTTGCTTGCCTTCCTTGCATGTTACACATGCAAATCTGAGTTTCTTTTCTGATAAGCAAACGCCTTCTGTATTTTCTTTCATCTTTTCCAGACTATTTAAGTTCAGATGACCCATCCTTTGGTGCCACAGATAAGTATCTCGTTCATCAACATCAGACATGCATGCATAAACCATTGGGGTATTCAGCCGGTACATGTTGTTGATGAGGCTGGCTGTAGCCACTCTCTTATTCTGGCCATTCAAAATAACACAGCCTTTTTCATTAAATATTACTTGGCCACCATTCTTAATGATCTGACTTACAGATAGTAAATTTGTTGCAAGTTCTGGCACATACAAGACATCTTTGAATAAAATTTTGTTTTCTTCACCTTTGTCACTGCTAACCTCTAAGCATAATTCTCCTGAACTCATTACAGGTAAGACTTTGTTGTTTGCCACCTTAATATTCTTTATTGACGGAGACTTCACATTTTGAAGTAAGGTTTTGTGTTTGGTCATGTGTACTGAGGCACCTGAGTCTATGTACCAAGCATCATCATGATTTGAAGAGGCAATAAAAACAGCGGCATAACTAGAACTTGAATTGTTTCGCTTTTGAGAATCATTGTTCTTCTTAGGCTTAGATTTACACTGAAAACTTTTATGACCATAATTGTTGCATGTATAACATCGGGGTCCTTTATTCTTTTTGCTATTGTGAAATCTTTGGTTAGTTGCAAAGGCTGTAGGGTTATTCTCACCTTCTCTGACATCTTGCAAAAGTTTAGACTTAACGGAGTCTGCGGATATTTGCATACCTGAGCTTTCAATTGCTATTATCATAGGCTTATACGATTCAGGCAGACCGGAGAGCAGCATTGTCCCGAGCCACTCATCGTCCACTGCAAAGCCAATATTTCTCAACTTGTGAGCAGTTGTAATAATTTTGCTCACATATTCCTCTATGTTTTGGCATCGGTCAAGTGTTGTTGTGCATAGATCACGCAGCAGACCTACTCGGCGCGTCAGCCCGGAGTCGTCAAAGGCCCGCGATAAGTTGTCCCAGGCCTCCTTAGCCGTGCGTGCTTCTTGTATATGAACATAGTTCACTGGATCCACTAGCAAGACAATTTTAGCTTTGGCTTTTATGTCTCGCTTTACGTCGACGGCTACAGAACTTTCTATGCAGTCCCACAATTCTTCATGTTGGAGGTATGTTTTAACTGCAAACCTCCACGTCGCATAATTTTCACGTCCTGTTAATTTTTCTATTAATGCAAGTGGATTGTTAGAGGTCATCTTGTAGAAGCGCGGCGCACGTTTTTCTCGTTGAGGTTATATTTCCGACAATTGAAATATTAACTTCTGATTAATTATTTATATAATCCAGGGCTTTCCGGGCCCTTAACCTAATGATTTAGAGTAAATAATGTGCACCAAACTGTTTAAATACTTTTATAATTAAAAGTTAAGAAATTGCAACAGACTTGAAATATGCCAACAGAACAAGAGAAGAAGAATGTCAGTGTCAACTGACTGCTAAGCATAGAGTTACAGGCGCCAAATTTAAATTTGACATTTATATCTAACAGTATTCTGCTATTCGGGATGGAAACAAATACAACAAATCAAAAACCATGAAAATCGGTCCAGCCGTTCGATAGCATGGGTGCCTAGGGAACGATAATTAACATAAAGATACACGTACAACTCTGTTGACGCTCTCGTACAGACTGATTTAGGGCCCGATAGTCAGTGCAGTGTAATAGCGACGCCAAAATTAGCGGCCACGCCCACCCTTACCTCAGGGCCCTAAGATAAGTGCAGTGTAATAGGAGTTTAAACCCTATTACACTGATATTTGTCTCTGGTACCAGAGACAAACCAGAGTCTGACACATAAATTGACAATACGAATGACAAATACCAAAAAGATAACCATAGACTATAGAAATCAGCTGATTAGTCCCACCAACAATAAAAAACTATTACGGCGCATGGCGGCAGCACCAATGAGTACCTAATTCGGCAGAGGCAGCTCTTGCTTTGTGCCAATGTCAGTGTCAAATTACTATTTGGCATTAATATTTTCACTGTCATTCAGAGACAAGTGTCAAGTTTGTCATTCGTATTTCTTAATTCATTCGTAACAGAGATTCGTAATCACTAATCAGTTCGTAATTCGTATTGTGTGTTGTGTGTCATCTTGTGGTTTGCAGTTGGTTTGTGGTACTTTCTCGTAATATATATCACAAAATACGATTATTTCGGGCTTCGGAGTTTAATTAATAAAATCAGCAGTTTATATTAAAAACTAAGTAAATCGCTAACTAGTGACTGATTACCGTGAATTAATAAATTATTATCATGAACTTATCAAGTTATTCTTACCAGTGTGTACTAAAAAAAAGACTGTTAAATATAGTTTGGTAAGGCCTTCGAAAAATCAGGGCGTGAAAAAATATTAACAATGGATTGGATTATTTCTGATGAATTGGGGCTGACCGTGGGCCATTTAGTCGGCTGGGGTGCAGCTGCGGCAATGATTATAGGGGGAGTAGCTCCGTACATTCCACAGTATAGACAAATTAATAGGTCTCAGGATGCTGAAGGATTCTCCCTATATGTTTGTTTGACGCTATTAATAGCAAATACATTGCGCATATTGTTTTGGTAAGTTTTCGTTATTTCACTAAAAATATTCCTAACACTTGCCCATTTGTATACTGTTAGATAAGGGGGAAAATTAAATACCCACAAATTGTCATTTTCTTTCGCCAACTTCAATAAACTTAGTAGGTACTTCATAATTTTATACTTTCTTAATTCTTTTACTTATTATTTGCACCTGCCTGTTACCAAAAGACATAGTAATCTTTATGTACTAATATTATAAATGCGAAAGTTTGGATGGATGGATGTTTGCTACTCAATCACGCCAGAAAGTTACAGTATCTGGATAAAATTTGGCACAGAGATAGATTATAGCCTGGCTTAACACATAGGCTACTGTTTATCCGGAAAATTACTTAAAAAATTCCTGCTGGAACCAAAAACCTCAATCCATGCCAAGAAGTTGCGGGCATCAGCTAGTAAGTAATAAATTACTAATGATTTTCCCATCTTGTCACATCACAATGTTAATTAAACCCTTTGTTTAAAATGAAGATAAGCCATCAAGAAGTCGGTTAAAAAGGATTGGACTGGTATTTTAAAGGCTTTAGTTCAACAATACAAGGATTTAAGTAGCAAGATATTTGATTCCAAAATACTTAATACTTAATTAATCATAATTATTAGCTGTTTTATAACTTGTTCTGATGGAAAAAAATCATAGTATTAACCATAATGTGTTATTTTTAGGTTTGGCAAACGCTATGAAATTCCATTATTAATTCAAAGTATAGTGATGAACGCAACAATGTTTGCTATGATCCATCTTTGTGTGAATGTACGGAAAAAAAATCAAATCATTAGAGCAAGAGAGCGAATTTTCACAGGTTTGTTTAGTGATACTTTGCTTTAATAGCTTGTTTTGTATAATATTCCTCTTACACTAATTCGAATGATTGTTAACTCTGAAATATTTACTATCCAAACATAATTAAGCTTAAATACCTATTCAATAATCTCACTATACTGAAGTACTTTTACTATATAATATTTCCTTTTAATAAACAAGGTTTCAAATAAAGGATAATGGGTTATTTTGTATGGGCCCCATACCCAAAAAGAATTTTACTGTAGCATTATGTCCAGCTTCTGCTATAGTAAGTTATTTTTAATGTGTTTATTAGGTACTTATTTAATTTAAACATGGAAAAGTAACTAACTAGTAATTATTACTTAAAAGTCACTGTAAATTATGATTATTAATAATTTAATTTAACTTTAATTATACCTACTATTATTCTAAAGGTCCCATATCTTTTTCTTCCAAGTGAATTCAGACAGTCTCAGGATTTATTAATTATAAGATCAACACATGCTGACATAACTAGTTCATAATGCTACATTTAACTTTGTGTCTGCGATAATAACTCTATGGTGGGTACACTCTTATCCATCCTCCTTTATTAATTATGTATGGGTTAAAGTAGATAAATGACTAAACAATAATAGACTAATTCAATCCACTATTCTAGTTTTATTTTAACTAAATAACTTTATTTATTTTTTATTTTATCATTTTTCCTTATTTATCTTTTTATTTCATTGTTATTTGTTAACTTTATTTTGTTTTATTTGGTGGCTGGTGTGAATGGTGACATTAGGTGCAATATTCATGTTATATATACTATTATATTGTGTAAACGGCTCAGCTCAGCCAGACGATACCGCACAGTGGTTGGGACAGCGCAGTGGCATCGTTGGCGGAGAGAAACCTCACCGCTTCTATGGTGAGTGTTGTTACAATGTCAACATTGTGATGTTATTGTATCAGCTCATATATTTTTTTTTTTTCATTTATCATTATTTCTTTTTGTTGCAGCTATAAAAATGATCATAGATCACATGTGTTACTTGTGGGCTTTTTAGAATTTTTTAATAAGGTGCTTATGGTTTTTTTGATTTATATTTTACCATGAGTTAGAAGCTGTGCAATATTTTATTAACTTACAAGGTTTCACCTGATATCATTATGTAAAAGATTTAATAAAATGTTTAAAAATGTTATTTATTTGTATGATTTGTGATTGTATGATAAATAATTAAAATTGCTTTTTAATCTGTGCTGTTTGGTTGTTCACTGATCCTAGTTCTATCATTGTGCATTAATGGCATTAACTTGGCATGTGTCTACCACATTAAGGTATTGTTACCAAAATTTTTGTTGGTTTTTCCAAAACTTTTGATAATTTGTTACTATACTAATATGTCAGGGCATTGACCAGGTCAATTGTTTGTGTTTGCATTTTGAAGATACCATTATTTCATAAATGAGAGTTTGCATGATATTTCCTTCATGACATTCCTTGCATCATATTTTAATTTAAGATTAAATCGATTGATAAATTTAAATAATACTACTACAACCCATTAACATCCCACTGCTGGGCACAGGCCTCCACTCTCATAGGAGAGAGGGAATTAGAGCTTAAACCCACCACGCTGCTGCAATGCGGGTTAGGCGGGCTTTAACGACTATTATCATGTTGTGTTAATAACTGGGACCAACCTTAACGTGCTCTCCGAAGCATGGGGGTGAAACAACGCCAACTCCTAACTCCGGGCGAGTACTGAGAATTTCTAGTCGGAAAAACCCTTAAGTATGGTCCGACCCGGGACTCGAGCTCGGGACCTCGCCGGTCGGAGTCGAACATGCTAAACCACTAGACCAACGAAGCAGTTAGAAATACAATGATTACGAAAGTGATAGTAGAGTCTCGATGAATGTAGAGTTTAAACGTACATTCCTCTGAAAATCGAGTCCACCATCTTTTATCGAAGTGGTAGCAACTAACAACTGGGTATTTACAAGTCTATTCCGCCAAAAGTTAACAACTGTTTTTGGACCGCCATCTGTTATTAATGTGCTACCAAATACCAATATCTATCTTGTATTCAATTCTGTGTCAAGTTTTATTGAATCACAATTCACACGTAAAGATTACACTCTCTCTTTTTTTTTTCAGATATGGACAGAAAGTATTTCTGGGCGTGGACGGACTTCCAGAGCTACGTAGACTGTATGCTGGTCTTCTCAGTTTTTGGTGCAGCTATCACTTACCTGTTAATAGAATTCTCGCCGTTTGTGGAACTAATCGGGTTTCTGGCCGTGTTCACTGAAGCCATGTTAGGAGCACCTCAAATATTTAAGAACCTAGCCAACAAGAGTACGGAAGGCATGAGGTAACTTAATCATTAGCGCTCAATTTACTTAGGTGATGAATTATTTTCGTTTTCTCTAGAAAAAGTTTAGTTCGTTTTCGGCATCGTACCGGAACGCCAAATCGCTTGAAGGCACGTCTTTGCCGGTAGGGTGGTAACTAGCAACGGCCGAAGCCTCGCACCAAACAAAAATTGGATTGCAAAGGTGAACGCACACCTAGACATTTACAATAATATGGTAGGCAAGTAAGGCAAAACATAAATCTTTATGAGCAAATAAGTGGGCACTCACAGTCGTATTAGAAACCGCCATATGTTAGTTAGTAACAGTGACATATCGTGTGCGCAAGGTGCAGAATCCTTTGTGGGGTCGTGTGTACGCTTTTATAACATTGTTCCAGAGTTTCTGGATATGCCATTAAAGGTTGTGTTAAACAGCATTTATTAAGTCGATGTTATTATATTATTGGTTACTAGATGATTCCCGCGACTTCGTCTGCGTGGAATAAGATTTTATGATTCCCGAAGGAACTCTTAAATTTTCCGGCATAAAAAGTAGGCTATGTCCTTCCCCGGGATATAACCTACCTCTATACCAAATTTCAGCAAAATCTGTTGAAAAGTTGGGCCGTGAAAGCGTAGCAGACTGACAGACACACTTTCGCATTTATAATATAAGTAAGTATAGATTTTCTTAATGACAAAATTGCATAGAAGCAATCGGCTTCGCATCCAGCAGCCCACAAGTCAGTTGAATACTTGTTACATAACGTCGTATTGTTACAATATAACGTATATGTACTGAATAATATTTACAGTAGGCACTTATAATAGCTTAGAAATACCTAGTCAAAGTCATGGAGGTTTTACAATTCACATAGGTACTTTGATTTATTTTTAACCTCTGACGATTCGATTTATCGTCATATTATACCAACCTATTGTGTAAGTACCTATATTCAGTTTTATAAACAACACAAATACTACACTATTCACTGATAACCCTTTGTATACCGTATAATATTATAGTCCACTTCCTAACAGCTTTTAGATAACAGATTTGACGTTCTTAAAGAATTTAAAAATTGGGTTAATTTCATTGAACTTTCGTAAATGATAACGTTGCTTGGATGAATTTTTTTTCCACTACGACACTATGAGTTGACCTCTCGTTACTTAAAATAATGGTAGGTAAGCACTACTACTGACTGACTCGTTGGGCTAACTCTAGTGGTTGGCATGTGCGACTCCGGCCGACGAGGTCCCGGGTTCCAGTCCCGGGTCGGGCCATAATTAAGTACCTATTGGGTTTTTCTGACTAGAAATTCTCAGTACTAGCCCGGAGTAAGGAAGTTAGCGGTGTTTTACCCCGTGCCTCGGAGAGCATGTCGGTCCGTTATCATCACTAACATGATAATAGTCGTTAAAGTCCGCCAACCCGCATTGGAGCAGCGTGGTGGGTCTAAGCTCTAATTTCCTCTCTCGTTAATGTGACGTTAATGGGACGTTAATGGGCTGTAGTAGTAAGGACTACTCACCAGTAGTTAACACTCATGTCAAAACGAAATCTGAGCGCACTGACTCCAAGCAGTCTTGTCGGTCATTGTCTGCGGAGTGTTTTAAATTGTAAATGCAGACAGATGCGAGTAATAAGGCTAACTCCTGTTCTCTAATGCCAGCTCGACGGTCCTTCTAATGATGTGTTTTTAGGGTTCCGTACCCAAAGGGTAAAAACGGGACCCTATTACTAAGACTCCGCTGTATGTCTGTCTGTCTGTCTGTCTGTCTGTCTGTCTGTCTGTCTGTCTGTCTCCAGGCTGTATCTCATAGACCGTGATAGCTAGAAAGCTGAAATTTTCACAAATGATGTATTTCCGTTGCCGCTATAACAACAAATACTAAAAATTAAAAAAATATATATATATTAAGGGGGGTCCCCATACAATAAACGTGTTTTTTTCGTATTTTTTTGCTCAATATTAAAAACGGTAACAGGTAGGCGGTTCAAATTTTCACAGAATATTAACTTGTATATTACCTTTCAAAATAAATAATTAAATATCAATAAAGTAAATATTAAAGGGGGGCTCCCATACAACAAACGTAATTTTTTGATATTAACAGTAAACCTCTACAAACAAAGTTAGTTTTGCGGTTCATTAACAAAGGTAATTATACCTACTTCTTGAGTACGGAACCCTCGGTGCGCGAGTCCGACTCGCACTTGGCCGGTTTTTTGTTTTTGTATCGTGTATCTATGATATTTATACTTATAATTTATTCATTGTTTCAGCCTCAGCATGGTGATGATGTGGACCTGTGGCGATCTCTTCAAGACTGCTTATTTTGTTATAAGAGAAGCGCCCACACAGTTTTGGGTGTGTGGCGGCTTACAAGTATTTTTAGACATTATTATACTCTTACAAGTAAGTACATCACTATTATTAATTGTTCCCTACTATCATAGAATGTTGTAAAAAACCGGCCAAGTGCGAGTCGGACTCGCGCACCGAGGGCTCCGTACTCAAGAAGTAGGTATAATTACCTTTGTTAATGAACCGCAAAACTAACTTTGTTTGTAGAGGTTTACTGTTAATATCAAAAAATTACGGAAATACATCATTTGTGAAAATTTCAGCTTTCTAGCTATCACGGTCTATGAGATACAGCCTGGAGACAGACAGACAGACAGACAGACAGCGGAGTCTTAGTAATAGGGTCCCGTTTTTACCCTTTTGGTACGGAACCCTAAAAAGTATCCATACTAATATTATAAATGCGAAAGTGTGTCTGTCTGTCTGTCTGTATGTCTGCTACGCTTTCACGGCCCATTTGCTCAACCGATTTTGGTGAAATTTGGTACAGGGGTAGATTGTATCCCGGGGAAGGTTATAGGGTTTTTATCCCGGAAAATTAAAGAGTTCCCGCGGGAATCAAAAAATCTTAATCCGCTCGGACGAAATCGCGGGCATCATCTATCTAGTAAGTATCAAACAATTTGTTTATTCGCGCGAAATATGAAATAACTTGCAAAATTATTAAAACTTGTGAGATTTAAATAGGCACTTAAACCTATTAAGATTGAGGGTCAGTTGCACTACAAAAAGTTATACTATTATTTAAACTTAGCTTAGTTAGCTTGCTCAAGTTACTATTCTTAGGTACATCTATAATTAGAGTGATAGGTCAAGTTCTGGTAAAAAAGCAGAACCCTGACTTTTGTTACCTAAAGGGGCCAATTTGACCACTAAGTTTAAATTTAATGTTAAGTAGAACGTGAAATCGCGTGTGCAATTGACCCCTAGTTGATACTAGACCCGAGATACTGTTCGATATAATCTACTTATAATTTAGTTGTTGAACTATGACGGGTTGAATTCATAAAACCCGAAAGTTTGAAACCAAATGACGTGTCATGTAACAAACTACTGAACAAATGAAAAAACTAGAAACTTTCTCATTACAATTTTATAATATTCGAAAACAATGTTGTAAAGTATTTATAATAATTAATTACTATTGCAATATAATATTTAAGTAATATCAAAGAGAAACATGCTATTAGCAAATCATTTTGTAAACATTACCAGCTTATCAGTCATTAGCAGTGTTTGGCGTTCAACTTATAACATTATACCTACTATAGCTATTTATTTGTTAATATTTATCTAGATATCGGTAATTTGTGCAATGTAAAAATACCTTCCTCATTTAAAGCTGCCTTGTATTTGTTGCTGAAGGAGTATCTTGTACTTTTATAACCTCGTGGTTAAGAGGTCATGCTTTTCCTCCCGCTCACATATTATTCTCTCATTTTCGATGATGGTAAAATACTCAGTCTCAGTATGGCCGATCCGTGACAATAAAAATACGGACATTCGTATTATTTTAAATAGAAAAATGGTAAGGAACAATACTAATGTTATCAATGCGGAGGAGCGCAAAGGAAGAGGCGAGGCGAGATAAATATTACATGTGACATTATTTCGATATTTATGACAAGTTCAACAAAAAATATTGTGTTTTGTAATGATATTAACTCGATAACTCGTCCGTTCTTTCGCAGGTGTGGATTTACCGGAAGAACACCTCAGCGGCTCGGCGCGTCCGGCACGGTGACTAGCAGTGGACGGAGACTGACTTATAGCGCCCACTGCGCTTTTTCCGCTGCCAAGGAGCCACGGTACTGTCCCGCTTCCTCACCACCTTATGACGAACAATGTACCTCCGATGAACCACTCGGGTACCCTGTTATATTTGTTATATAATCCCCGCTACACATAGAGTACCTAGCTAGTTAACTATGCGCGATGGCTACGGCAATACAACATATACGTATGATTGTGAAATACCCCATGTTCTGCCACGGTACCATCGCACCCGGTTCATCCGATGAACCAATCGTGTACCGTGTTATAATCCCCGTTACACAAAGAGTACTTAGCTAGTCAGCTATGCGCGATGGCTACGACAATATAACATAGGTATAATAGTGAAATACCCCATGTTCTGCCACGGTACCATCGCACCCGGTTCATCGGATGAACCAATCGTGTACCCTGTTATATTTGTTATAATCCCCGTTACACAAAGAGTATCTAGCGAGTCAGTTATGCGCGATGGCTACGACAATACAACATATAGGTAAGATAGTGAAATACCCCATGTTCTGCCACCGTACTATAGCACCCGGTTCATCCGATGAACCAATCGTGTACCCTGTTATATTTTTTTATAATCCCCTTTACACAAAGGGTACCTAGCTAGTCAACTATGCGCGATGGCTACGACAATACAACATATAGGTATGATAGTGAACTACCTCTGTTCTGCCATGGTACCATCGCGCCCGGTTCATCCGATGAACCACTCGTGTACCTTGTTATATTTGTTATAATCCCCGTTACACAAAAAGTACCTAGCTAGTCAACTATGCGCGATGGCTACGACAAAACAACATATAGGTATGATAGTGAACTACCCCATGTTTTGCCACGGTACCATCGCGCCCGGTTTATCCGATGAACCAATAGTGTACCCTGTTATATTTTTTATAATCCCCGTTACACAAAGGGTACCTAGCTAGTCAACTATGCGCGATGGCTACGACAATACAACATATAGGTATGATAGTGTAACTACCTCTGTTCTGCCATGGTACCATCGCGCCCGGTTCATCCCATGAACCACTCGTGTACCCTGTTATATTTGTTATAATCCCCGTTACACAAAAGTACCTAGCTAGTCAACTATGCGCGATGGCTACGACAAAACAACATATAGGTATGATAGTGAACTACCCCATGTTCTGCCACAGTACCATCGCGCTCGGTTTATCCGATGAACCAATAGTGTACCCTGTTATATTTTTTATAATCCCCGTTACACAAAGAGTACCTAGCGAGTCAGCTATGCGCGATGGCTACGACAAAACAACATATTGGTATGATAGTGAAATACCCCATGTTCTGCCACGGTACCATCGCGCCCGGTTCATCCGTACGCAAAGAGTATCTAGCTTTATACATGATGGCGATGAGAATGCGACATATTATTGCAATAAAATCTGCCACGGTACTGTCTCGCCCGGTCTTCACCTTATGACGGTTCATTTTAAATTCATATTTTTATATTTGTATTAATCCCCATCTATAGGTACTAGGTAGAAACGGCAATGTTGATTGTACCTTACAAGGGGGTATTGTACTTAGCTATAGTTGGGAATTTTAAATACATATATAAATTAAAAGTCGTAGTTTCTTTGCCACTCTTATAGTGTTTCGGCCGTTTAGTGTAGTGCAAAAAATATGGAACCAAATCCTCTATCAGAAATACCACGTGACAAAGTCATTAAAAAGGTGCTGGCAACGACATCAGAATATAGAAGTGAAAGGCAAAGGCTTCCTATGTTTTAGTATAAGTGTAATATCTAGTAGTGATAATTAACTGATAACGTTATCAGAAATAACCAAACTTAAAAATTAGGTGCATTATTGTGGGTATTTTCGTTCTGTAGTCCGTTTTATGTAGTTCAATTACTATATGGTAACGCAAAAAGTTAATCTCTTGATGATTGTTTAGAAAAACCAAACAGCTAAGAATTTACAGGTTTATACAATTTTACTAAAACGTAATAATAATAAAAGTACAACCATCTGCTTACTTAATTCGTGAATTGTTGTTAATAGGAAAATAATGTTACTCTATTTAAGAAATCGGTCTTGAAGCACTTATTTTAAAATATAGATAAACTGCACTTTTTAATTGGTTTTAAAACCTCGAAGGACCTAATCCTTAAGGTATAGTTCCGAGCTCAGTTTCTATGACGACAATGAAGTCGCAGTTGTGTCAATGCCATTATAGATAGATTAAGTAACCGCCGTATCCGTAATCCGTACCGATTAATTATTATTATTATTGTAGGTATAGATTATGCAGTTAGTAAACATTTCAGTCTGCGGGTTAAATGCAACAAAAAGTTCAATGTTTTAAACACATATAATATGTGTTTATTAATGTGTTATATTTAAAAACATGTACATGAGTGTGTTATGGCACCCCGGGGGCTGGGGCGTACGGATTAGTAGAAAACAGTAGTTGCTTTTGCATCTTTACTATATAGGTACCTGTTGACTGAATAATGGTAACTGTGTGAATAGAAAACGCATTATCGCAAGTTGTGATAGTGTGCGCGTGTTATTATCGCAGTATTTCTATTTTATCATATTAATCTAATACTGAGTACTGCCATTATAAGGTGGCAACACAAGCAATGCTTCACTGTCGCTATTGATACTGTACGGAACTGTACCTTAAATCTTGCTGTTGTATTAGTGTTTAAGTATAAGATATCGCTGTGAAACGCATTATATAATATTGTGATAAAGACGTATTTCATAGATAAAATGATACAATTAAATTCATTTTTTATTATAATAGGCAATGAAAGATGATTAAAAATATTTAGATGTATTTTTATTAGTAGTAGTGTATGTAGTTAGACGAAACGATTCGGCTATGCAATTTTTTGACTATAATTGTTTTTCTCTGTACGTACAGACAAAAATCTAGATGTATTGTATTTTGAAACATTATTTAAGGTTTTATCGAGATTCATTTATGTGAATGTCTATATTTGGTAGACCTTTCAGGCTTTGGACCGAAAAAGCGCGAATGCAGAAAACGTGACTTTCTGCATTTCATCAAAATCGGTCCAGCCATTTTCGAGTTTTTCTGAGACTGACGCACGGTAAATGATTTTTATTTTTATAGATACTTAATATAACGTGTCAGTGAATTTAACTGCGTCTATTAGCATTTGAATAAAGTTATAAAGAAAGTTACATGGACGTAATAAAATAAGAATTTTACCTTTTACCCTTTATACGTAATAATGGGTAAAACACTTATTTTATTGCCAACGAAAGTTTGTCAAATTAGGGATAAATTGATCATTTTTCAGACGTCAAATGACAGCCCGAAAAGGCTACATCAATAAATACTATAATCTCAGTTGTTCTGACTTCTGATTGGCTTAGTTTGGCATAAACTTTAATAGCGAAAGAGCGTTAGCCAATCAGAGGTCTGAATTAACAGACGATCAATTATTATGATTATTTTGCGCATGTTCCGATATACACTGCGAGCACTGTTCAGTGCTCTTGCTGGGGAAAAATTAGTTCCGTTATGGACTGACATTATGCTACCGCAGTATCCTAGGAAAATGTATGACGTCAAAAATCGTCGCCATTTTTGTACTGTGAGCACTGGCGTTTTCAAGGTAAGGTGCTCTCAGTGCTGACTGCGTTCCGTTTTAAACAGTAACCAGTGAAGCTAACTATAAAGGAACGGTTTCGCAGTGTACTAAATTGACGTTACACCTTACAGTGCTCGCAGTGTATATCGGAACATATTCTAAAAATGTTGTGTTTTGATGAAAACACTTAAAGTGTTTTCACGGAAAGTCAAAAGTCGATCTGACGACGTTGTAATCACCCTATGCTTGGTTGAGGGTCCAATTTAACCCAGAAGTTGAAACTATTTTTAACAAGTACCTTTACAAAATGTAGGCAGGTTCTTGGTCAAATTTATTAACTTAATTGAAAATCCGGATACATAAACTTTAAATTACAGGTTAAAGTTTCTACAAACCTTAAATATAGATTGATTTGTATGACAGCTGTCAAAGTTTGAAAGAAGCTAGTCACAGGTGTCATTCTAATCAAACTATTTAGGCCCGATTGCACAACGCCGGATTATCCTTTTAATGATAGAACGTCCAAACCCATGTCCTTCCGGAAGGAGCTTCTGGAAGGACGCTCCAGCGAAAATGCGTCCTGCTGGCAGGACTTATTTTTCATGTAGAATTTGTATGAATATTCGAGGTGGTCCTTCCGGCAGTACTCGATTCCATGCCTGATACAAAAGTGCAGGGGTCGACAACTATTTTATGAGTTGGACGTTTTGCGTCTGTAACTTACGTAGGCGACGCGACGCAAAGCGAAGCGCTCCAACAAATGAAGTTGAAATTGCGTTTGATTTTTTACTGACGTTTGATAACGCCTGAGGAAGATAAATAAAAAAGAAAGATATGAGAATCACGTTTACTTTATTCCTAAAAAAATACAAAAAATAATAATAGTTATGCTGGAATGCCATGCATGATATGATATGTGAAGCAGTTTCTCCCAGTCTGCGGAGAGCATAAAACACAACGTGGACCACATGTCTTGCAAAAAAAGCTCGCTTTCTGTTGCTTTTTGTGAATTCGAGAACAAACGATACATTTACGTTGAACTCTCTTCTTTTGATCCGATTTTGACAAGGCTTCAAAAATGGGTTCTCCACTACTAGCGATGTTCTCACTAGGCGGCGGAACATTTTCTAGTTGAGCATCAGTATCTTCGCCCGTCAGAGCTAATACCAAGTTGGTTGTAAACCACCTATGTGAGACTTGGTCGTGTTCTGCACGAAAGAAATTGTTATAAACCAGATACGCATTTGTTTCTGTTATGCCTAGAACTGAAGCATATACTCTGTGCTCCCATTTATGGGTGCCCCAAGCTTTTTCTAATGCCAATCCATCCTGCCTTATGTGGTTGTGAATATCGATAGCCCCAGCACCGTCAAATTATTGCTCTACTAATTTAGGCCTATCGACTTCTCTAAAAAATTGATTTCCATCATCGTCCCATCTCCTTTTACGTGATGGCTGGCCAGGCAGTGTCGTTCCACATGTGGCAACAAATGTATGAATTTTTTTTCTCTCCATGCACAGGCAATGAGCTGCACAGAGTTTTTTTTCGCTGTACTTACAACAGATGCTCCTTTATGCGATGGACACCTTGTAGCCTTCTCGAAAGAAGGATAAAAACTATGTGCTGTCTTTACTAGTCCAATGAAATATAATCTAACTTTAGACAACTCTACAGCTGTTTTGACTGAAGCAAACCATGAGTCTCCAACAACTACTCTTCCAGAGCCATGCCATGGCTCAGTTAAATGCAAAGTAGTTGCAGTTCCTGCGCCTAATTCCCTTTGCCATTTCTTGGCAGTCATTGATTCCTTGCGCTCGTTAATTTCCATCCTGATCATAATATTTGTGCCACTATCACATGCAGTGTTTACTTCACAACCTACTCCTTTCGGTTTTCTTTTAATTTTCATAACTGCTGGCATACCGTCTTTGAAGTACGCGCCTCTTCCGTACCAGGCGAACATGGACTCATCCACAGTAATTTTTTAACCAGGACGGATGGTATGTTCCAGTTTCTCGTTTACCATCGTTACTAAAGTTCTGACGTTACTCCATTTGTCGGAATCATCGAGACCTAAGGGTTGTGTGAAGCGCAGAGCCATGAGAATAGTCTCGAATCTCTGACGACTCATTCTAAACCTTTGTCCAAAATTGGCTGGGGGATATATACCTTCAGAAGTCGTATTCCAGTAACATCGACGGTCCGGCAGTTCCTGAAGCGTCATAGCGTACATTATACCTATAAACAGTAGTAACTCTTTCTCAGTCAAAACTTTTTGTTTTGCGGGAAACATAGAGTTAGTGCATTGTATTATGTAATGAACTTTCTTCCGGGGAAAAATCATAAAAAAAGCGTCCTTTACGCTTTGTGTTCCCTCAATGGTTCTTGTAGGGTAGCTTTGTAATTACCCTGTTGTCGTTGGTCGAGTCATATTGCCTCCATAAAAGTCCAGGTAACACCCTTTACAACGACTATATTTTCGAAAGAATTTATTAAGTTGCTCGTACTGGTAGTCGGATAATTATTCGTCTCCTCCTCATCTTCGCTTGAAGTGGATGAATCTGATTCAGACGGTGCTGAAAATAATACCAAAATACTAAATCAATCAAACTATAAAAAACTCAATCGGTGATCATTACTTATCACCTTTGTAAGGGTACTCTGCTTTAATTATGCACAAACGGCGCGGTGCGGCACTAACAATATCAAACGTCAGTCATAAATAAAACTTAATAGTAGATTGTATTATAAGGGAGCAAAATAATATTTTTACGGCGAGGGCGCTTTTTTGAAACCAGAGCGAAGTGAGGGATTCTAGAGTAGAATCCCAAGCGTAGCGTGGGATTCTTTAGTAGAATCCTGAACGTAGCGAGGGATTCAAAGTACGTCGCCCGAGCCCAAAAATATTTTGCGCCCGAATGATACACTCTACGAGTAATTTTCTGATGTGTATGAGAAAATAAAAGGCGCCTCATATTTTATTGTACCTAATATTATATTATTATTTCATAAAACATAGAGTCACAACTAAATTGAAATTAAATAGTATCTAATAATAAAACAATTAAAAACTTATATTTACACTAGCGGTCCGCGCCCCGGCTTCGCACGGGTAGCTCTTGATCAAAATAGTCCATACCCAATAATGGTCAGTCGGCACTGAGGCGAACTACTCCACCATTAGCCTAAGATACGTATATAACCCCGACCTTTACCGAGCTGCTTATTGGATGAAACCAACTTTTTATTTTTATTTAGTAATAGATAAATACACCTAAAATAGGTTGCCTATCAAAATCCGGTCCAGGCTATTTTTAAATTAATTAATTTTAATTAACTTTTTTTTTGTCAAGTTTATTGTAATTAATGATATACCATCGCGTTTGTTATAAAATTACCTATATTTTGATATATAACTCAAGCGGTTCCGATCCGTTAAGTAACCTATGGACTATGTTAATTGTTACCATACAACCACCATAATCCATAGGTAACTTAACGGAACTTGACAAAAAATAATTTAATATAAAAAATACTTTTTAAACAACCGACTCCAAACTCCCGCGCCAACTTTACAACAACAAGCACACGCTATACAAAGTACTTATTTTATTGTTGATATTTTAAAAACCGCTCGACCGATTTCGATAAAATTTATATGGGACCACATGGGAAGTATCTTTCAAATAAAAAAAGAATCATCCAAATCGGTCCACCCAGTCAAAAGTTCTGAGGTAACAAACATTAAAAAAAAATACAGTCGAATTGAGAACCTCTACCTTTTTTTGAAGTCGGTTGAAAAGTTAATTAATATTAATTAATTTAAAAATAGCCTGGACCGGATTTTGATAAGCAACCTATTTTAGGTGTATTTATCTATTACTAAATAAATATAAAAAGTTGGTTTCATCCAATAAACAGCTCGGTGAAGGTCGGGGTTATATACGTATCTTAGACTACATGCGGTCTCAAATTTTGTTCAGCGAACCGCTGTGAACGCTTGGCACTTTAGTCTCCAATACGACGTATTTTCGCTGCCCTCACCGGGGAACTATGTTTAGAACTAACAACTAAGTTGAGACCTGGCTCTTTTAGGCATTTTGCAGTCTGTCTACAACAGTTAGATATTAAAATGTTTAAAAAAAAATTAGTAACTTCTCTTGTATTTATTATGTTTGTCAAATATGACAAATATGACATACGAGACAGTCTGAATTAAAAGACGAATAGAGGTTTAACGTAAAAAGTTAAATTAGGTGAATTTTTCCGACTTAATTCACATTATTGCAATTTTCGAAGGGATCTCTAATTTATTTTAAAATAAAATGCAGCCTGATATGTTACTCGCTGATAATGTAGCTTTCTATAGGTGAAAGAATTTTTAAAATTGGTCCAGTAGTTTTTTAGTTTATCCATTACAAACAAACAAACAAATAAACAAATCTTTCCTCTTTATAATATTAGTTTAGATTTGAGACATTTTCGCAATTATGAAAATTTATTGTTACAGTTTTATTAGGAATAGAGGTTGTTGTAGATTTTATATTCTGCGTGTTTGAAATAATGTCCGAATCTGACTCATTTTGAGGAAAATGTGACTTACATGTGTGACTTACTCAAATGTGATTTTGCAGGTAATAGATTATTCATAAATTCTATACTTTCACTGTCACTTGAAGAACTCATTTTTCAAAACAAAACCATGAATCCGTGAAACAATCCGTGAAAATTTACGAAAACGCGGGCTGTTGTATGCGGTTCGCGCGTTTTTAATTTGATTTTTTTTTTAATTCAGCCGGTGGCGCGACTATGGGCCGTCGTACCAGCCAGTCTTTATTCAAACAATATTTGCGTTCGATTTCTTTGGCGCTGAACACTAAAATGTTCCAAATTCAAAAAGTGCGCGAAAAAGATAGTTGCGGCGCCCTTTTTGAAATAAAGAGGATTAAAAACTCATTTCTGCCCGCTAAAATTTTCTTATGGAAAACACCACCTTTGGGTGCACGTAAAGGCGAACCAAGTCGTACTTTTCGAATACCTACATGAGATGAAAAGTACTGTTCCCGTGGGAATCGTCTATTTAAACCTTCCTCGAGAAATGAGCTGTCTAACACAAAAATAATTTTTCAATTCGAACCAGTAGTTCCTGAGATTAGCGCGTTCAAACAAACAAACAAACTCTTCAGCTTTATAATATTATTATAGTAATAGGTAATATAGATATACAAACTTTCACATTTATAATATTTTAATAGGATGTACTTACAACATTCTTCTTGTCAGCAATTAAATATCCGACGGGCACGGTTGAAACTTTTTTATCAATATCCCAATATACTCTTGCAAATTTGTTTTCCACTTTTCTTACTGTACCCCAACAATAACTGATATCGTAATTATCGCCAAAATGTTGACGACTCCATCTATTGCCGCCATCTTGTTCGTCGAAATAGGTAGCTTTGGCGCGAACGCGGTCCCCACGTCTTATATTCGCAGCTATTTCGGCCCAACTGGTCGTCCGTCGTAGAAACATGAATCAAAAACTCGCAAAGAGAGAAAAGGACGCACTATATAGTGTTACTTGTTTCGTCCTGCTAGCAGGCTTAGAAAACCTCATATAGCCAAATCTATCCTCCTCCTGCTGGCAGGACTCTGGACGTTCTATCATTAACCCAGAGTTAGCTGCTATATGACAGCATTCATATATTTTTGTTGCCGCTATAACAACAAATACTAAAAATAACAATAAAATAAATATTTAAGGGGGCTCCCATACAACAAACATGTTTTTTTTTTGCCATTTTAATAGATAATGGTAAGGAACCCTTCGTGCGCGGGTCCGACTCGAATTTGGCCGATTTTATTTATGTAACTCCAGTGTCCTGATTCTATATCGTTCACATTGTGGTTAGCAACTCTCACTGGGATGTTAACTAACAAAACGGAGGCAAAAAATCTCATTTTTGTATTCACTTTGCACAAGTTAGCAACTAGCATGGTATTTTGACATGAAACCAAACCAATCTAGTTCATAATTTGTGAAAAATTAATACAAAAATGAGATTTTTTACCTCTGTTTTGTTGGTTAACAACCGAGAGTTGCTAACTATACTAACGATACAGAATCAGCCCACTGATATGATAGTGGCATAGTTAAGAATTATTAGCTTATACTAGGATGACAGAGAAATGAACAGTCAAATTCTAAATGAGGAATGAATCACAGGTAATGATTTTTAGCTTTAGACTGAGATTAGACTTGTTTATTACTATTCTCTAATTCTATTTTTCTAATTGCATCATTGTGAGCAACTTTTTTTCTACTTTCTTCCATTTCTATTGCCCAAAGCTTTCGCAAGTGAGCAAGTTTTTCATCTTGCTCTGTTTTTGCTGATTGTGCATGTTGTAGTTTTATTTCTTCTAATTCAATTTGTTTTTTTAAAAGCTCCTTATTTAAAGCTGTTAGTTCCAACTTTTCAGATGCCAATTTTTTAAATTTTTGACTTACAGTCTCATCATCTGTCTTGAAAATCTTTGAAGGTCTAGAAAGCTTTACGTTCTGTTTCCGTTTTAAATTTGTTCTGTCATTTGTAAAAAGAGGTGATTTTGAGGTATCTTGATTTGCCGCTTCAATTGGGACGGTTCCTTGTAATTCCACTAAGGCACTATCTCCATCATATATAGTACAAAAACCATCTAAAGTTGGTCCCACTAAACTAGAAACTTTATCCAATAATGGATCACTTTTAGGACAGCTTGATGGTCCACCACCTGTGCCTAAGATATCTTTTTTGGAATCAATAACTTCCTTTTTAGCCATCTTTTGCATTTTTTCAAATTCCGTTTGGCATACAATTTGAGGTGCACCAACTGCATCGGATATTTTTTCCCAGTCCGTTCCATTCTGTTCCATTATAGTATCAATAAGTACTTCCCTGTCCACAGCCACTGAAATATAATGGATATATATACAGTAGTTAGTCAGCGTGGTGGGCTATGGCCATCCTCTGAGAGGACTCGTGGGACTTAAGCAGCGCAGGTGTGGGACTTAAAAAAAGGTTGAGACAAACTATTTCACGGCTTAAAACTAAGTTTACGAGGGTTCCAACGCGCCATGGCACTGAGAAGAAGAAGTTATCAGAGAACGAAGTGCAAACAATCAAATCAGATCAATGAACATAATATTTTTTTACCTGGGATTGCCATTTTGGCATCTGAAGCAGTTTTCTTCAATTTCTTCTTCAAGTTTTTATATGTTTGTTGTAAGCTTGAAACTGTTCGAGTACAGCCATTTGTACTCGAATTAAACATTTTTTCTACCTCCAGCCAAGCTTATTGTTTTTGTTGGAGGGATACTCCGTCGGTTTTTTTATTTTCAATAATGTCTTTAAACTTGCTTACAATATCACACAGCAGTATATTATCTGCTGCGGTGAAATTAGGGGCACGAAAACGCAATTTTTGTTCCATATTTCGCCTAAAACTAAATTCATAACCTATTAACTAAATAAAAGTCAGACAGAAGTACAGAAAATAAGACGGATAAAATAAAAGGTTGTCAACTGTCATACATTAAAAGACACGCAAAAAATATTAAATACATTGTACTGTAGTGTAAAATAGATAGATATAATAAGTTTAGTTTTTGTATATTCATTTATCTTTGGTCGGGTGACAATAGAAGCGCATTGACCATAGAGTTGTTGTTATTGACATTTCAATGTTCTCAGCCTAAAATAAAGAAATGTCAGGTTAAGTAACCCAGTCCTATTTTCTGTAGGTGCAAGACAAAATGAGAGTTAAATTTTAAATAGCTAACTCCGAGTTTGCAAACTCTACTTTTATTTATTTAACTCGCTGTCTCGCGCAAGTGGGCCTAAAAGTTCTGTTAAAATTTCAAATTCATTCCTGGGTTTAACGTAACCCGGTCTCTGCGAGCGGACCTTAAGCTATTAAATATCTATAAAACTAAGTAACTACTACATATAAAAAACAGTCAGTCATTTCGCTAAAAAGAAACATAAGGTTTATATAATTTTCTTGAGGCTATATTATTCATATTGATGTTTATCAATTATTATTTTTATAAAGTATTATTTGTGATGTTTATTTTAGTCAAAATATTCCACCTGAATGTACAAATACTTTGTTTTAAAAGTATCTCATTACATAGTAGGTACAATAAGCTAGTATAATATTAGTATATTATGTAGGTATTTTAAACTCTTGATTAATGGTGGTTTCAAGCCGGAGCATCAATCAATATGCGACATTACGGCATGCTACAAATGCTACTGTAATGTAACCGGAATGTTACGCTACGGCAGTGTACTGACGATTCTTGCTGTATTTTAAATTTATTAATAGGTTTTTTACCTATGAAATTGCCGTTTTGTATGCAATAAGTGAAAGTACTTATTTATTCAAACTTTTTTATTTCTGTTAAATATTCGAAGTAATCACCCATGCAATCGACGCATCTTTGCCAACGCATTGGCAGTTTATTGATGCCCTTGTAAAAATCAGCTGGACGGGAGGCAACAAACTCTTCAAAGGAATTTTGTACTGCCTCTCGGGAATTGAATTTTTTACCCACTAAAAAGTTGTCTAAATTTTGAAAAAAGTAATAGTCGGTAGGTGCAAGGTCTGGTGGGTATGGCGGATGAGGGAGAGCTTCCAACCCCAGCTCTTGCAGCTTGGAGACTGTCTGTTGCGCAGTATGGGGTGCAAGCTTCTCCATCATTCTCTCCAGTTCTTCACAGTACACATCTGCAGTAATGTTCATGCCGTTTTGTAAAAAGCTGTGGTGAATCACACCCGCACTAGACCACCAAACAGTGACCATCACCTTTTTAGGGGTCATTTTTGGTTTAGGGCATTGCTTTGGTGCTGAACCAGGATCTAGCCAACTTGCTGAGCGCTTTCGATTGTGGAACAGAATCCATTTTTCGTCACACGTAACAATTCGTTTCAAAATTCCTTCATTTCTTTGCCTGTTGAGCAGCGCAAGGCAGGTCTCGACGCGTACGTTGCGCTGGCACCCATCTATCAAGCTTTTTTACCTTGCCAATTTGTCGCAAATGGATCAATATTGTTTTGATGCTTACATCAAAAGCTGCTGCTAGCTCAGCTGTAGATTGAGTTTCGTTTGAGCTTCCACAATCGCCTTTAATTCATTTATTGTTGACCATAGTCTCCGGACGACCACGAGCTTCATTTTTCAAGTCAAAATTTCCAGAACGGAACCGGGAAAACCAATAACGGGTTGTGCGTTCGTTTGTACAGTTCTCTCCGTAAACGATTTTGATGTCACGTGCCGTTTGTGTCGCGTTGGTGCCACGACGGAACTCATATTCCATAATTACACGAATTTTTAAAGTATCCTTTATGACGAAAAATGTTGAAATGTAATGAAAATACAACGCTAATCAAAAAACAAAAGACTGAGTTTGTAAAAAGAATGTCATGGTTTTAAAACAAAATTAATTTGAATTTAAAATACAGAGGCATTACAAACTTTTTTTAATTTGAAATGACCAGTACTGGAGAAAGGCAATTTCATAGGTAAAGACCTAATATTATAGCATGCAGCCCTGTGGCATGCCTCAGTATTGCTTTAGCGTGCAACGGCCTTAATAATCATAACTTTAATTCGTATGCTCCAAGATTTCTATAGATACCAGACGAGTTGCAAGAATAATAAAGGCTTAAATAACTTGCACATGCAGCTACGTTACTTTTCTCACTTATTTTTAAGTTGCTTCGAAATTATAATAAATGCATAAAAAATATTTAACATAATATGCAAATATTACTTCGAAAAAAATATTCGATACGTAATTTTTATAAATAAGAAATAGGTAAGTTTTATGTGCGACAGGAATTGTTTTATTTTTTTAAATAATTTAAAACATTTCTTTGTAAATTATATTGTATTACAATATTTTGACATAGTACAATGCATACCTAATTTATTATTTGTATACTAGTTATTTTTAAAATATATTATATATGTATCCATATAAATGTTTAATTTTAGTCAGTTTTACTATCGAGTTGTAAAGGTTGTGTTTTCGAAGGCATAGTTTATTGTAGTGGTTTTAGTCTGTATGATAAATCCATACAAATATTTAATATTATAAATGCGAAAGTGTGTCTGTCTGTCTGCTACGCTTTCACGGCCCATCTGTTCAACCGATTTTGATGAAATTTTGTACAGGGGTAGATTGTATCCCGGGGAAGGACATAGGGTAATTTTTATCCCGGAAAATAAAATTAATAAAATTAATTTCCGCGGGAATCAAAAAATCTTAATCCACGCAGACGAAGTCGTGGGATTCATCTAGTTAATAATAATTCAACAAAGTAAAGGTTCAAATTTGATGTGAATCTTATTATGTTTGATAAATTATATATTTACCTAATTATATAATTTATAAGAATCTTTTATTTTTAAAATATGTATAATGAAAATAATTAATGTGCTTGCATTTGTCAGTTATTTTTGTATAAAATTGGTTATTATTTATTGGTCGTTTTTCACAGTATCTAGTTTTTTTGCCGATATTAGTAAAATACTTAAATATTTTAAGTTCTATTGAACATCATTTTATAATGTAAAAAAGTATATCTCTTTAATTCATTTAAAGTTTGTGAGATGGTCTTCCTTTGCATTTTAATTACAACAGTATAAGTTAAAAATGTTGTGTGTTCAACGAATGTTATAACTATTTATATATATGAATTTTCAAGAAATCAATCAAAATGATCGAATATGAAAGGTGGAACATATCATATTAAATATGATATATTGTACTAAAAAAATAATACACATTTTGGGTCTGAACTGAAGTGAACCAATGTCAGGTAACATAATACACAATTCAGATACCTACTTAATTACTACATACTACATATCATGCTAATATTGTAACTGCGGATATTTGAAACATAAATTCACGCAGACGAAGTCGCGAGCATCAGCTAGAAAAAATATCCCTGACAACAAAGCATGATTTGTATTAATTAAATCTAGTTCGGCGCTATAGTATAACCTGCACTAGTTACTCTGTTTCAAAGTTTTACTTTTTAGAAATATGAACGTACCTACCTACTTACAAAAATAATATTGGTTGACTTTCATTCGGTGCCCGCCCGAAAATTATTTTTACATAATATGGGTTTGTAAGTTGTGACACATATTGACAGGAAGTCAATTAAAATTTAAAATATGTTTATAGAAGCATTAATGTACTACTGCAAAATTATGATTGTAGACTTGTTGTGATTAAAAGTTATCAATTCTTATATATACTAAATAAAGTTATGTTGTTTGTTAACAACTTATTTTATTTGAATTCCCGATCCCGATATTGGAGCTGATTCTATGTATAGTGCACGATCTCTAAACTTAAATGACAGCATTCAAAATATTGCTTACCCTTTCATAATACTCGCTGCGTAATTTTAGTAAGTTTAGATATTGTGATTTTCAGAACAGCTGGCGACAATCACATGACGAACAAACGTGTGTTCTGCAGCACTTGCGCACCAAAATTTTGCTGTATAACGTAACTTTGAAGCTTTATAATGCTTAATATTGCTGTATATTTATACATACATATAAATTAAAAAAATATATTTGTGTGTTCGTGCGTTATAATTATAAGATGCGTTTACTGAATCCGATCGAGTTGAAACTTTGAACAGTTGCTGTTGACACTTGCTTGAACAGTTACGAACGAAATTAGAATAATCGGTCTACCTATCTGTTATCTGTCCATTAGTTCCTAGCAATGTTGTTATTTGTAATGGTTTTGTATGCTCTTTTATCTCAATCCTCAACGTTGCTAAACTTAGACCATCGACAGATTACACATCTGGGTATTACCGATTATTAATTTTAGCCATAGCTAACTAGTTATGTGACAAATTGACGATTCCACCCGCATTGAAATGATTGCAGTAATATGGTCGCATTACAGTCGAAGAAAAGGGAGATTTATCATTTTATTCTTGTAATCAGGAAACAAGAAATCTAATAATGATATTATAGATAAGATAAAAAATCAGGACAGGGGATTAATAACACAAAGTTGTCCGTGAAAACATAAAGCTTAGCAATCACCGTCACTAAGCTCTACGCGTTTTACGTCAGCAGGGTTCGCTTGGGAATAGTTGGGATGTGGGGGGCAAAGGATAATGCGCTCTAATTTTATGGCAGTAAGAGCGAAGAAGTGTTCAGGGATGGGGTGATGAAGGTTGGATCGATGGTCTGAGGTTTGCGAGGGGCGCCCTCTCGCGACTCGGGGCTTCGTTCTCAGTGTGCGGGAATTTCTGCTGTGGTCCAGCCGCGTGTGTGACCTCTAGCTTCTATCCCTTGATACCGACCTTAGACTGTGCGGAAGGTAAGTAAATATTATTAAATTTTAATACCATAGACTTATAATTCACACTACCTATGCTTAGTGAAACTGAAAATGTTTTGTTTCGAAATATTTGATTATAGTATTTAAAAGTACGAATAGTAGATTAATATTTACTCATATTGTATAGTATTAAAGGTACCTACTTAGATAAAATCTATATAAAAAGGTTATGTAGCTAGTAAAAATGAAATGTGGACCCGAAAAGCTCACTTCCACTTGTAAATAGGTACCTAATATTTACTTAACATTTGACACATTTAGGTATGTACTTACGCCACTTTGTTTTCAGGTGGTTTTAATATTACCTAATAAAATAAATAAATCATTTACTGACCAGAAAAAATATTACAATCGCATTTAAATAGGTTTAGCGTCTGATTTAAACTCTTAAAAAAACAGTTCTTGAAAAAAAAAACATAACTAGGTACTCTTGCTGTACCTAAGTACCTAACTACCTAGGTACATCATCAGCTAGGAACCGCATTGGACAGACACGTCGCATCTGTGAAAATCTGGTTGATCCATGGACCTATTAATGGCTACGTATCTGCTTATACCTACATAATATATATAGTGCGTGTATTTTATTTTGATCATATTATATTAAAAACCAGATGATGCCCGCGACTTCATCCGTGTGGAATACGTTTTTTAGATTCCCGCAAGAACTCCTTAATTTTTCGCGATAAAAACCCCGCCTACGTTCTTCCCCGGGATACAATACAACCTATCCCTGTATCAAATTTCATCAAAATCGGCTGAACAGGTCGGCCGTGAAAGCGTAGCAGACGGACACACTTTCCCATTTATAATATTAGTATGTTAGTATGGATGCAAAAGTGTGTTTGTTTGTTGGTTTGTCCTTCAATCACTTTTCTCTTTCTATCTTCAAAATCCATAGGTCTCCACGACTCTCGAGTAAATCCACAACATCCATATATTGTAGCATCATGGGCTACAATAGGTTGTCATCAAAATAAATACCTAGTACTTACTCTAGCATAGGTAGACCTCATATAGGTACCGCAACCTTGATAGTAGGGTACAATACTAGGTACACACGTTCCAAGTCCACGGCTTTGAACCTCTCCTCCTCCTCCTCCTCTATTAATAGAGCTTTACCTTTGGTCTCTATTGTGACTTAGTTTCGTTAGAGTTTCGCGCGAGTATTATATTATACTAACTAATAATTAATTATTAGATATCTAAAGAGTAGAGAGTAGTGTACTTAGTTGTTAACTGAACGTGAAACACTTCTTAATTAAATCTTCCCGCTACTTAATTGGTTTGAAGTTGAGAACATAATATTATTGTGAGGTGGAGAGTAAAGATATAGATTATAGGTAATTTTTTTTTTTTATCCACTAAAGTAAGCCCTTGACTGCGATCTCACCTGATGGTAAGTGATGATGCAGTCTAAGATGGTAGCGGGCTAACCTGTTAGGGGCATGGCAGTTATATTAAACCCGTACCCCTATTCGGTTTCTACACGGCATCGTACCGGAACGCTAAATCGCTTGGCGGCACGTCTTTGCCGGCAGGGTGGTAACTAGCCACGGCCGAAGCCTCCCACCAGGCCAGACCAAGGAAAATTCAGAAATTATAAATTCCCAAATTGACCCCGCCGGGGATCGAACCTGGGATCTCCGCACTTTAAGGCAACAGCGCTACACACTGCGCCACGGAGGTCGTCAATTCATTTCATCCTATAATTAAAACGACAATTTCAAATACAGCACAACATCGTTATGCCTAACGACGTTTATTATGGGCATACAACGAGGCGCCTGTTGATGATTATATTGGCGGAATGTCGTACGTAGACCTCTATATTGTAAGAGAGAATGTCCCTTGCTCCGCCGACTCGACATTAAGCTATAGTTACTCTCATGAGCTATCAAAGTTGAAACTGTCATTAGTATGATGCTACAATTATCAATATCATTTAGCAGTTAGATATTACAGTTGTCCTACCCATATACCTACTTAGCATTAAGGTTAGGTACGCATAGAAAATATGTACCTACACACTTAGTCCTTATATAGGTATTTAATCATTGAGTGCCTCGTTGGTCTAACCCTAGTGGTTAGCATGTTCGACTTCGGCCGACTAGGTCCCGGGTTCGAGTCCCGAGTCGGGCCCTTAACAAGTGTTAGCCATACGTCCATGATTAGAGCTTTCTGACAATACAGTCTCAACACTAGCCCGGAGTTTAGTAAGATAGCCCGCTACCATCTTAGACTATGCATCTTCACTTACCATCAGGTGAGATCGCAGTCAAGGGCTAACTTGTAGACGTAGTGGATAAATATAAAAAAAGTTAGCGGTGTTTCACCCGCGTGCCTCGGAGAGAACGTAAAGCCGTCGGTCCTGCGCCTGATGTGAGCTGTCGTGTCGGATCTTCCGTCCGACCGTCCCATCGGACTATGAGAGTAAAGGAATAGACACCTGTCTACAGAGAGTACATCTGCACTATAGGTAATATCACAAGCGCAGATGGCTAATCTTTTTGGAGGTAGGCTGCCGTGTCTTACGTTATTATTTAATAATTATTAACTACCTATCTAAAACATCTAAACGATGATCTAAGATAAAAGGGCAATTTCTATTTCGGTCGCTGTGGACAAAGTTCACAATCGAGTGGCTACAGTAGATAGATATGTAGGTACCTACAACTAGTTACACTTCTATAAAGTATGGAAGACAAAGAAGGCGTCCTTCCATTTTGATCTCATAATGCCTCTTTTGCTGCCTTTTTCATGCGTGAATAATAATTTTAAGAAAACGTCAATGTTTTGTAACAAAGACTTTTTCATCCCACCATCTCGGAAAGAGTATTTTTAATCTTCGATATCTGAATGCAAAAGCCGTTATTATCCTCTTGAGGATAAAGTAAATTGAATTTAGAACATCGTGTGCACGTTAGTAAACATTACTCGTTTAAGAAGTTTGTGAATTCAAAACATCATTAAAGCCTATTTACTTCTACCTCTATGGTGCCGAATTTCCATACAACCTTTTTTAATCTGTTAAAAACTCACACTCGTAACCTTCTTGGTGTACTTTTTTAATTTGCTTTGCGCGCACCATTTTCTTTCAGGTCATGTAATTTCCTCGCTGAGGTGGGATGAAAAGTTACGTGTTGCACTCGAGTGAAAAGATTTTTCATCTCGTGCTCTTTTGATTCCCTCGCTGACGCTCAGGATTCTAATTTTTGAACCACTCGCTACGCTCGTGATTCAATTTTAGAATCCTTCGCTTGCTCGGTCATCAAAATTGAGCACGCGGTTAAAAAACAACTTTTCACTCTTGTCTAACAAATAACTATTGATGACGTCTTTTAAATAAAAAAAGAACTCTCGGTCGCGACTCGCGGTTGTAAATTAAGTAGGTACCTAACCTAAGTAAACCCAGTTCTAGCACCTATCTACCTACTCACCATAAGGTTCGTTCTACGAGCACTGCAGTTATTATTTGGATTCCTTTTATACTTTAATTATCTATAGATCCCCTCAGACAGCTTTAAAACTTATATGGTAATGCAGGTCCAACTCGTAGCGGCTTCACCAAGAGAATTTTTGAATGTTTTTTCAAAAATGGGTGTGGAAATTGGAAATAAATACATATTATCTGTATCATGTAGGTATATAATCATGTAAGTAGATATATACCTGAGTATAATATAGGTATAGGTTCCTATTTGTTATGTACAGCGGACCTGCACCTGCCAAAGAACAATTAAAAACTGCATCAATTAGCATAGATACATAATTTAACATAATAATACTACTACACATATCTACGAAGCACATAGTCTGCATACTAATAAAGGACCTGAGGAGTTAATATATTACTACACTTCACCTGCTCGGTATACCTACCTACCTATACCTTAGGAACTCGTTGCCACTTATGATAAGTCAGGACTCTACCGCCGACTACTACTCATTCATAATTATACCACAGAATAATATAATAGTATGATTATACCTAGTTACTACCAAGACTATGAATGTATCCGGATCACTTCACATCGTTCACACAAAACGTTTAGATACGATCTTGATACGATATAAAAAGGACGAAAACTGTTCAGCAATTCTAGTTAGTAGGTCGTCATCAAAGCGCTACAATCCTAGGTGGGCCTTGTCTTGGTCAGGCTTTCTCCATTGGAGGCGATCTTCTTATCCTTTTCTACTCCCCACCGGCTTCTAGGTCTTCTTCGGCGCCTTTACGAGCCTCTGGTTACCTGTCCAGCAACCAGTAGTTCTAATAAGATCACGCAGAAGTAGGCACCTACTTCGTAGGTAGCTAAAATTTCCACTCATTGTGAATCTGGGTACATGTACCTATCTACAAACAAGCATACAGTTCTTATGTAAGAAAAATAACAATCAGAAATGTTACGTATCAAGTGGTGCAGTACGAACATGAGATCACATGAGATCCTGTAGTGCCCTCAATTTACACAGCTATCATCGTAACAATATACCTATACCCTGTAGATATCCTGTAAGAACCAGGAAGAAATTCGCTTTTATGTCTAATGTCATAAGAGCTTGACGCACAGGACAAAATACGTTATGTAATACTCAGAAGAGTACCTACCTATGCTTTCAAGTGTTGTGTAAAGTTTTTACTTATGTACTTTCTAGTACAATAAAGTACATACCTGTGTCATGTACTCGTGTTATAGGTACTAGAGATGCGCCGAATGTTCGGCCGAATATTCGTATTCGGTACATTCGGCATATTTTTTCATGTTCGTATTCGGCCGAATATTCGGTTGATTTGCCGAATAATTACCGAATATTTAAATTAATGTTAATATTTAAAAAAGAACATTTTATTAAACAGTAAGGTTAACTAATTACTAAAGAAGTGTGGTTTTTTGACGAATGACAATGTTAGCAAAATAAAATCTGATTCTCAAGATTACTATTATGTCCTTTAATAATCATATCGTAACATTAACATACTTAAATTATGATGATTTATCGACAAATTAAAACAACATAATATTTAATAATTAAAATTTAAGAGTGCTAAATTATGATGCAGAAATACTAGGCTCTCAGCCCTGTGAGGCAATAATCTATTTCTTTTCTCTTCATATACATTGCCTGCTTCCGAGAATAACCGTTTACTATATACAGTGGTTGCTGGAGAAGTTAAAAAAATTCTGGTTGAAATAGCCATGAGTTCATACTTTCCTTGATTTTTTGGCCACCATGTAAAAGGACTCATACTGCGTTGTAATAAAGTCTTATTCAAATATTTTTGTAATTCTAAAGCTAATTGGCTTTTAGGACTTTGAATTTCTTCAAATATCGTTGCAGAGCTCTAGCAGAGCGCCGTACCGACGTGTACAAACGTGTTTACCGCGCAGAATTGAACCGAATGATTCGGCCGAATATTCGGTTCGGTACATTTTGGACCGAATATTCGTATTCGGTTGAACCTACATTCGGCGCATCTCTAATAGGTACCTACCTATATACGGTGCTTAACCAGCATGATGAAATTACTTATAGAGTAGAGACTACAGACCTAAGTGAATGATTCACTGAAAGTAATTTGATCATCTGATTTTCAATAGTAGTAGTAGTAGTATAGATTAGATAAGTACCTACCCAATCTTAAAAACCACTTGGCAGTTGGCATTTTATAAATAAATTAGAATTTTAGGCTGTTGTTGCTATACAACCCTTCACTGATGTTGAGTAATTACTACTGGCATCTAGGGGGCTGCGAGGCAACGCGACGATGCCTCTTGCGATATCTGCATAGGTATTGCAAACATACTGTACTCTAAGAGTACATACTTACCTAGGAGTAGATACATAAAGTACTACTCTTACGTATTTAGTAAAAGTTCATGTTTTATTTGTAAAACATTCTACGACGCGACGACGACGCATAGTTGTTCATCGACAGCAGTTATTTTCAATTATTTTATACCTACATAGCCCTTTTGATGTTAATACATCACCTACGTCCTACATTACATAAGCTCAAAAGTCAAAAGCCTGTCCTCGATCGATTACGTAGGTACCGACTATGTACCCACAATCAACCTATACGTACTTATGACCACAATCTGTGTAAAGCAGGCCAAAAGATATTGAATTATAGTAGGTAATCAAAGGCCGAAAGAGGAGAGCCGAAAGAAATTCAAATGGCATGAATACCAACACAGCTTTATTAAAAATTCTGCCTTTTACTAATATAAATTGTTCTGCCATACTTACCAAGTAGAAGCCATGTATCATGATGTTGGAGGCTACTTGAGACAGCAGATTATAGGTGTTCTCCCGTATTAAATGACCCTGACCACAATTTATATCGTACGCAAGGCAGAGGGCGGATATATTGACGTTCATCGAATACTTCCTTTGACCAGCATCACATTGTTTCGCGTATAGGTAGGTACGTGACGTGCCCAGCTAAAATTGTTTTTGCCTTTGCCTTTTTTACGTTGGTTACCAATTTCGAATTTTTGTGCTGGACATTTTGATGTAAAACTTAAGTACCTATTTAAATAGCTCGACGTTGCTTAATGTACCTATGCCTAGATCTAGAACCTTAGATCTTAGATACGGGGAAAAGCACCTCTGATTTATAAAATCACGCACTTTTCAGTAAACGTATCAGCATGTACCTCACCTATCAGGCCCTAAGTGCAGCGTGTCACCATGAACTGCACTCCTCCTGTCCAGACTGTCCTCCATTTACGCGGGCGCAATAAATTCATATTTCCAGGGAGATGCATAGTATAGCCACATTGTACCTACCTACTACTTAGTATTAGTTAAGTAAGTATATAATAAAGGGTAGAGGAGGAGCCTGACTTCATTGACTGGTTGTAGATCTTTAGACAACCGACTAGACGTTAAAGGGTACATTATTATGTGGTCTCCGCACCAATCTACGTCCAAAGTATGATTCTTTTCTCAAAAAAATAATTATGTATCTATACATATTATAATGCCCATAGCTGGTCCTTTTGGACCATCTTGTTGCTTACTTACCATTGATGTATAATTTTAGTAACATTATTTACAAAACAAATAATTAAGTATAGGTATCTACCTACTTAAAATTCAAATCGTGTTCGCAAATGATTTAACCACACTCCTAAGCGTTCAATTCTAAAATTCCAGACAGAGGGGTGACATGAGACATCCCCAATGGCGGGTGATTTGCAGCTAGGCTCTTCATGTAGGTACCCTCAACGGTATTGTGCGACGCGAACGATTGATCGTACAATTATCATCATATCAACCCATTTTTGGCTCACTACTGAGCACGAGTGTCCTCCTAGAATGCCATAGTCCACCACGCTGGCCAAGTAAAAATTTCTAGACTTCATACCTAAATCTTTGTGGACTTTATGAAGAATTCTCGGGCATGCAGGTTTCCTCACGATGATATCCTTCACCGGTATATGACACGTGATGTTTAATTTCCTTAAACAAATATAACTTCGATAAATTAGAGGTGCATCCCCGAGAATCGAACCCCCGGCCATTCGAATAGGAGGCCGGACACCTAAACCACTAGGCCGACAAAATAAAACAAAATTATGATTAAGTACATAATCACACTACTTAGTGACTTGATGATTAATGAGTACCTACCTATACAGATGTAATAATTAATTAATAATGAATACCTATATGTATAATTATAGTTATTAGGTAGTAACAGTAGTTTATTTAAAGTCAATGTGCTTGTACACACAAACAACCTACTGACTACTCACATCAACTACATAATGTGCGAACTTGATGCATTGTGTGTGGTCCATCAATTAGTGCCGACAGTCTTTTGTTCCGCGAGGATGGAAGCCTTTTGAAGCTTTGTAAAGCTCTACATGGCTCTACACTCTACACTCCACTACTGTCTGGCAGGAAAAAGTGTATTATGCATACCTACGCGAACTTTCGAAACCAGACTTCAGACAGAAGCTTGGCAATAATTTGCTCTAAAGGCTCTGATAGTTCCTTAGTTAAGATCATTTGTGAGATGGTGATAATGGAAAAAAAAACTCCCGGCTGAGTTTGTTGTGGGCTCTTCTCAGACGGCGCGTTTGAAACCCTCGTAGCTTTAGTTTTAAGATACCGTAACAGATTACCACCATCATATTTTTATGTTTGGACGTCAATAAGTGTAGTGTACCTACCTAAATTGAATAAATATTTATGACTGAGACGCCTATGTCTCTAGGGATCGATGATTAAATGATTAAATGCTGCCAGGCTGCCACCGGAGTCTAGTCACGCATTTTGTATTAATACCTATAGTATTCCAACTTATAATACCAGAGCATTGGATATAATAAAATTCTGGTACCAATGTTGTTTAGATTTAATTAATAGGAACACTGTTGATTATTGTAATTGTTAGCAATCAGCACATTGTAGTTATTAACAAACACAGTCGCACAAATATTTTAGCGCAACTAATAAAATAATATTTAAAAAAAATCAATAATAATACAATAATCATCACCAACACCGTTTTAGGTACCTACTTAACTACTTCTTAATTATAATGTAGGAAAAATGATTTAATCTTCTTCTATCTTCTATATAGGTATATAAAAGCGAAATACCACTCACTCACTCACTGACTAATCACGATATCTCAGGAACTATAAAGCGTACAGACTTGAAATTTGGAAGGTAGATTCCTTCTATGGTGTAGACGCCAGCTAAGAAAGGGTTTTGAGAAAATCCACCCCTAAAGGGTTAAAATAAGGGTTGGAAGTTTGTATGAAAGTCCTTTGTTTTTGAAGTTAGAGACTTGAAAATAGGCAATTAAGTTAATAGTTATAAATAATAAAAACCTGTATTAGCAATTTTACGAAAACGTACCCCAATAAGGGTGAAATGGGGGTTGGAAGCTTACATAAGGGTTCCAAGTTTTTGAAGTAAGAGACTTGAAAATCGGCATTTAGGTTATTAGTTTTAAGTTATAATAAACTGTATAAGCAATTTTAGGAAAATCTACCCCACAGAGGGTGAAATGGGGGTTGTAAGTTTGTATGAAATTCCTATGTTTCTGAAGTTAGAGACTTGAAAATCGGGATTTAGTTTAATAGCTTTAAATAATAATAACCTGTAAAAGCAATTTTACGAAAATCCACTCCAAAAGGGGTGAAATGGGGGTGAAAGGTTACATACCTTTGAAGTAGGTATAGACATGAAAATCAGCATTTAAGTTATCAGTTTTAAATAATTAAAAACCTGCATAAGCTATATTATAAAGCGTCTATAGATAGGCTGTTTGCAGCGGGAAAATTTCATTATCTCATAAGAAATCAACAATTGTACGCGGACGAAGTCGCAGGCGACCTCTAGTACTTTAATATAAGATACCTATGTACTTAGTGAAAATTATTCGTTGTACATAGCTTGGTTTAGAGTAAGACGAACTACCTCTCATTCGGGTGGTAATGGTAATTGGTAACTATGGGGTTTGATCTCCGAGACAGTTCTCAAAGGTGTGTGATGGGTTGGTGAAGTCTGCCAATCCGCACTTGGTCAGCGTGGTGGACTATGGCCATAACTTTCTCGTTCTGAGAAGAGACTCGTGCTAAGTGGAGTGAGCCGGTAACGGGTTGAAATGATGATGAGGTATAATCTGTTTACACTTAGTATTTGCATTTTAAATTGTAAATTTTTCAAAAAAAAAACCATAATTTGATTAAAAAATACAGGGTACGAAAAGCGTCGCCATTCACCATAAAAATGACCATGTTTAATTCTTTTGTTTATTTTCTATATAAAACCTAATGTAACAGGCTGAGGAAAACGGAGACCACATTATCCCTTAGGGATGTAATAGTAGATCGGGCAATTTGCCAATATGCGTAGGCTTCTGTGTCCTGCCTCTAAGGTTACCACCTCTAACTCTTTGAGATTTCCAGGATAGTATTGAGTTTCGACTCGCTTTATGGTTTACCTCTATGGTTTACCTGCTTGTAGGTACTACTTAGGTACTGGTAGGTAAGTAACCAATATGCATTATACTATAGGTAGGTATTATACGTTACTAACCTCCTACTAATACCTTTAAATAAGTTAAATAATAGGTACTTTCATCTCATACTAATACCTATTAAAAATGCAAAAGTGTGTCTGTCTGTCTGTCTGTCTGTTACGCTTTCACAATCCAACTTTTCAGCCGATTTTAATGAAGTTGAGTTGTTCTAACTAAGATAGGTTACATCCCGGAGAAGGACACATAAGCTTCTTTTTATCCCTGAAAATTAAGCACCTCCCGCGGATATGAAAAAAACGTATTCCACGCGGACAAAGTCGCGGGCATAATCTACCTAGTCCATAATATAAAATTGCGAAAGTGTGTCTTTCACTGAGTATAGAAAAAAATAAGGTATCTATCTTGTCTGCAACCAAACTAGCTCAGAGATTGCTTGCATCATCAAGGTATATGGGATGATTTCACATTAATTACCGATGCCTCCCTGAATAAAATTGAACAGTTTAGACGAGATAAAATAGCATACATCCTAAGAAAATAATGTCCGCTCAAAGAAGATTTATTAGATAAGTAGGTAGGTATCTTGCAAGTTGCAACCCTAGCTTGTGCCTATTAGAGGCTGTCCTCCGTCTCTGCTAAGGACACACCAAGGTCGCCTTGGGACGTAAATAAAAAGGTGCTGGCGCTGGGAGAGCAATGTTTATTTATCAAAGGCCCAGTGTAATATGCTCACTCAATCCGCTAAACTGTTCCCTTGTGTGGTGAATCGTTTATTTTTACAAGGCCTAGGGGACTTAGGCAGTACAGGCACATGCCTAGTTGGTAGGTATTCTAGGTAAGTATTACTAGCTCTATTTCTTATTTTTATAGTTTTCCAATACTATAAGAAGTCAAGAATTTGGGGCACTAGATATTTCGAACGAGTCTGAACTCTGGAATGAAGTACTGAAATCATTGATGTAGAATTTTAGTACCTATCTATTTCAATGACTGAAATGCATTTTTTTAATCTACTTAGTAGGTAGTACCTAGGCAGTAGGCAGATAGGTAGGTACATGTTAGTCATTAAACTGCGATCTCACCTGGTGATAGGTAAGTGCGTACCTAGTACCTAATGAATCTTGCAAGTTGCAGTCTTTGATTGTAGCCTGCTAAACTAGCCAGGTTATGGTCATTATATTATTACTAGCTGATACCCGCGACTTCGTCCGCGTGGATTGAGGAGTTTTAGTTCCCGCGGGAACTCTTCAATTTTCCGGGATAAAAAGTACCCTATTATTTAATCCGGACTTCTAACTTTACGTCTGCAAAATTTCAAAGCAATCGGTTCAGTAGTTAAGGCGTGAAAGCGGAACAAACATACAAACAAACTCACTTTCCCATTTATAATATTAGTAAGGATCTCAGACGATTCAACCTGGAACTACAAGGTATGTGGGTACTGGGTACATTCTGTAAATGCCAGGGCCTGTGTTACAATAATTATTATACTACGCGATGACGCCAGTCAATCAGGAAGCGACCTTTAAAAACTTTTCTTCAACACCTTTGTGTGTTGTGACGTGAACGCAATAAGCATGACGCTTAGAATGCATGACGTAAAAAAATCTACGTAACGCTGTGGTAACGTGTCATAAAATAAGCTCCGGTTTACGTTGTCCTTTACGTAACTGGTGACATCGTCAGCGTGAGAAATGCCGTTCAGAAAATTCAAGAAAATTCTTTACAGTTAGGCAATTTTTGTTTTATTACTTAATGCAATGCTTAGATGGTACCTACTTACTTGCTTTATTAATTGTTTATGATAGGACCCAATTTGGTTAGGTAGGTAGGTTAGATTACTTAATAGGGACTACAAATAATAAAAGAACTTATTTAAATCCATAGTAAGTAGAGGCACAGAATATTTCATAGTAACCCTAACCTACCAAATAGAAGCAGACATGGGCACCTAAGTACCTACTTAAGTAGGCACCCGGAAAAAAAGAACTAATTTATGTATTTCCGCAATGACCACAAGTTTTCTCTGACCGCCAAGCTGGTGGCGCCACATGATGATAATGAACTAATAGTACTATACGGTAGTCTAGGTCTTTGTATCGCTTACTCTAAGTTGCTTTACCACACTCACTTAAAGCCCGTTGAGTATTGAAGGCTGCACCTACTTCCTAGCTTAACTTACAATGACTACTATAAATAGATAAATAATGCGTTATAATAACTAATAAAATATAGGTACTATTAGTTTATTAAGTACCTTCTTACAATAAAAACGAGCAATGGAAAATGGAAGTATTCAATATTCACGGTCAAAGTTAATTACTTCTAATATTGACCCAGTTAACGAAAGCAAGCCCGTGTACTTTAAATTATTTCCTTTGTTTCAGGGCTAGGCGATCCAATCGGTTCACGCAAACATAAACCGAGGTAATAAAGACTATAAGTTCTAGTTCATTCACACGAGCAGCGCAGCGCGAGCCCGATATGCGCCGACGACGCTTCGTATCATGCGTGTGACACAACGTCCGTCGGCCGATACATCGCAAACGACCACCAGCCTGCCATTCAATGTGCCAAGATACGGTTTCATCGGCACTCTCACTCCGCTAGTAGTCGCACGTGCGCCGCTGCACGCAGCGAGACTGCAAGCGCAGAGTACATTTTGATGGCATTAACTACAAAGTTGTAAGCATCAAAAAACAAGTAAAACAAAAGTGACACTGGCAGTTTTTGAACGGATTCGAAATAACGGATTTCAAATCGATGTCCGTTTGAATGATTGTCTCTTCAACACAAATTGACTGTATATAAACAAAAAGGAAACCAAGTAGTGATTGTTCAAGTTTTTGGTGTGCAAAGTGATAAAAAAGCTGTGTAAAATGACGTCGCGGTCCAAGGAGAAGGTGGCTGCTGCGTTCCGGAAGCTGTTCCGATCTCCCGAGAAGCTGGACAAGGATGGAGCTGGACCGAGTGGTTCGCCAGCCAGGCGGGGCCTTTTCCGACGACATAGGTAATATACTACTAATGAATATTAATTTTATTGTTGAGCTCGAACCACAAGTTGATACAATGTAGGACATGATAAGTCTTAGTATATATATAGGACACACAACGAGGAAACATCCTCCGAATTAGCAACAAATAAATCGATGTCAACAAAACACTCAATAAACTACTAATAAAACTTTATTTTATTGATGATACAGATGATGAATTGATAGATCTTGAAACACAAGTTGATACAATGCAGGACACACTACGACGGCACATCCTCCGAATTGGCAACAAAACTACATAAACTACTAGGTAATTAAAATTAATTTGATGACGAAATTGATATACGAGTTTGACCACACGTTGACTTTAGTAATTATACACTGAAAGCCACACTATTTATAGGACCAAAGAAAGACGTATCCTGGCTCTATGATTAGGACACATCATCCAAATCAGCAACAAAGCACTCTGGAAGATTGGGTACAAATCTTTTACCTATTTCCATTCTAAAATCATCACTGACAAAATGTGAAACGAGAATGCAGTATCTATATTGAAAACTGCATTAGGTAAACATGTGAATGTAACACAAACTACAATGTTTGAAACTATACTACATACTAAAATTCTACATCAATGCTAGGTATACTAACAAATTTTTTAGAAACAATAATGCCTACAATAGAGCAATACAAAGTACAAAGTAAACATATGGAAAGGAATAGCTTGATTTATTAGAAACTAGAAATTATACCTACTGATATAACCAATGATCTTAGATTTTACTTCTAAGATCATTGATATGAATGGTTATTTATCTCCGCTTAGGAATTTTACAACAACAACAATAAACAATCCAAAAATAAAGTTGAATCTAATCATCGATACAACTCGCTGGAACTTTTGTTTATCAAAACTTATCTCTTCAGTTTGGTAAATAAAGCTAATAAATATTTATTTAGGTCTAAACCAAATAAAACTACTACCGACGACGCTCCAAGGGAGATAGTTTCTTATCCGTAGAGCAATTTATTCTTATACAATTTTGTTTTATTGTAAACGTTTCAACGCTCACATTTGCTGACCACATTGATGGTGTAAGCATGTGTTACTTATCAGTTATGATCAAAAAAGAAACATATTGTGCGATTATTATTTCGGTCTTTGTTACTGAAACTACAATAATTTGGTCACCATTCTGTTTATAAACACACGTACGGTCTATTGCTGTTACGAAATAGAGAATGCGATAAGTTCAGGCAAAACGTACGCAATCGCAAACCTTTAGCTAGGTGACATCGAAGCATTCTCAAGGATGGTGTAATGATTGATGGTTACATTATCATTTACCCTATTTTTAGCTGTGTTTTACTTCGTTCCTTTTTCAATTCCGTTAAACATGTTTTTGGGGTACTACCATACTAAAATCGTTAAAATGAACCCACAAAGTACGATCACTCTCCCTACCTGTCAAGCTCAGGTTTCACAATCATGACTCCTTATTTCAGCAGGTAGCTAAAAATGCTATCAAATTGAAAATGATACCTCGTCACAGATTCAATTTTAAATAGGTATGTACTTAAATGGGGAATGCTCGGTGAAGGTGTTTAACGTTTTTTATATCGTTATTATTATTATACACTTTATTTGTACCACCACAAGTAAAAATAACAAAGACAAAAATTGGAAAAAAAGTACACAGACAGAAGTAGGATACAAAAGGCGGCCTTATCGCTTAGGTAGCGATCTCTACCAGGCAACCTTAGGAAGAGGAGAAAATAAGGGAAAATAGACTGCAGGTGGATCTATAATATACTTACATTCAAATAACTAGGTACATAATAATACATAAACCAATAATAAACTTATAAATTATATATAATATACTTAGCTAGTTATAAAATATACTAAAATATATGAGTAAGTATTTCAACTATGCTTAGAGAATAATTTTTGTTGTCGTTTTTAGTTAGCAAGATAATAATTCTTAAAACAGCATTTTTGAATATCACCTCATGTAGGTACAGTTTCTCTATGTTGTTTTCCAAACTATTTGCTCTTTTTCATCATTCTATGTGCAATACGATATGCCACATAACTTAACCAAAGGCTCGTGCATATTTTACTAGTACATAACAGATGTTTACAGAAAAATACGTAATCAACCCGCATTCTTTGAGCTTGTTTGTATCAACATGACTTAAGGCATTTCTGTAATTAACAACATGAATATTAATCAAGGACCAATAGTCGATTTTGAATGGTAACTTGTTGCCTTGACCACAATTTTCATATATCATACTTTAATATTATTATAAATGCGAGAGTGATTTTTGGCATGGGTATAGTTGAGGACCTGGAGAGTGATAGGTATATAGGTTACTTTTTACCCCGGAAAATCAAGGACTTCCCGTGGGAATTAAAAAAAACTCATTCAGCTACTACCTATCTTAATAATGTGCATAACTAATAAATCTCATATTAAAATCAAAAATAGGTACGTAATAGGCGCACAGCTTCTGTCTGTTATTTTCTATCGAGGGTGTTAGGATCGTATTTGTGACATCTGTGTCACAATACGATCAATAATAATTATGTAATTGAAACAATAATTCTCGTATTATGCTGATATGAGCTAAGTACCTACATATTTAGGTTTAAGGTATAATAGGTACCTACCCATCAGAAAACTAAACCTGTTCTCTGAGCAACTGTTGTAACACCTAGAAACATACATTTTCATAAGCGACCTACTGCAATACCTACAACACGTTACGTAAAGCAAAATTTTTTTACGTCCTTTAAAAAATGAAAAACACAACGTTACATGCCGTAGTATACATAGATATATCCGTAATTGTGTCTACACTGTTATTAAGTAAGTAAGTAGGTTCTAGTACCACCTTAGTACCTAGTTTTCGTTAAAAATATAATCCCCAAAGGGTTAAAATAAGTCCAGTATTTGACCTAAGTAGACCTGATGATACCCATTTTTTTTTCCAAAAGTCGTAATATCCACGTCCCTGATATAGATTTATGTTGAAAAACCATTTTAAACAATCGATTAAAGTAAAAAAACCGGCCAAGTGCGAGTCGGACTCGCGCACCGAGGGTTCCGTACAAACCTGTAGTAAGTTTTAAATTAAATGTTTTTTTAAAATATTTGAGTTGATTGAATGAAAGGTAAATTGCGGTTTACGATTTATGACGTATTAAAAAAAAACTACCTACTTGATCACGTTCAAACCAATTTTCGGTGGTAGTTTGCATGGTAATGTACAACATATATTTTTTTTAGTTTTATCATTCTCTTATTTTAGAAGTTACGGGGGGGGGGGGGGGGGGCACATTTTACAACTTTGGAAGTGTCTCTCGCGCAAACTATTCAGTTTAGAAAAAAATGATATTGCAAACCTCAATATCATTTTTGAAGACCTATCCATAGATACCCCACACCTATGGGTTAGATGAAAAAAAAATTTTTGAGTTTCAGTTCTAAGTATGGGGAAACCCAAAATTTATTGTTTTTTTTCTATTTTTGTAAAAAAATCTTAATGCGGTTTACAGAATACATCTACTTACCAAGTTTCAACAGTATAGCTCTTATAGTTTCGGAAAAAAGTGGCTGTGACATACGGACGGACAGACAGACAGACAGACAGACAGACAGACAGACAGACAGACATGACGAATCTATAAGGGTTCCGTTTTTGCCAAATTTGGCTACGGAACCCTAAAAATGTGCGTCGAACTCTAATGACGTCACATTTCAGAATTTCATATTTAAATCCCAAACTTAGGACGCACTTTGACGTTTGAAAAAAGTTGCTGATTTGACTATTTGTCGAATACCCAATTGTTAAGATGCATCGATTCGTTCCCGAGCTTTCGCGGAAGTATCTACTTTGTTAATTGTTATAATATACAACCATTATACAACCGACAAAGCAGGGCGGCCGTGACGTGACAGCTGGTGTATACTGTTATACCTATTACTACGTGTTTGGCCTCGTTTGGTTCAAATATACCTAGGTAGTAGGTACATACCTTGAAGAGCTACAACATAATATTTCATATACGTATATATTTTAGGTAAGTATATTAAATAAATATAATTCCTTTATCTGATATTAGTTTTATACCAAAAGCGGTTTATAATTATTTTCGTGTTACTTTATGGTTTTGTTTTTCCATAATTTAATATAAAAAATTATTTTCAACGGACTTCAAAAAAAGGAGGAGGTTCTCAACTCGACTGTTTTTTTTTTAATGTTTGTTACCTCAGAACTTTTGACTGGGTGGACCGATTTGGATGATTCTTTTTTTATTTGAAAGGGCATACTTCCCGTGTGGTCCCATATAAATTTTATCGAAATCGGTCGAGCGGTTTTTAAAATATCAACAATAAAATACCTAAGTACTTTGTATAGCGTGTGCTTGTTGTTGTAAAGTTGGCGCGGGAGTTTGAAGTCGGTTGTTTAAAAAGAATTTTTTATATTAAATTATTATTAAACAACCGACTTCAAACTTCCGCGCCAACTTTACAACAACAAGCACACGCTATACAAAGTACTTATTTTATTGTTGATATTTTAAAAACCGCTCGACCGATTTCAATAAAATTTATATGGGACCACATGGGAAGTATGCCCTTTCAAATAAAAAAAGAATCATCCAAATCGGTCAACCCAGTCAAAAGTTCTGAGGTAACAAACATTACAAAAAAAAAAAAAAACAGTCGAATTGAGAACCTCCTCCTTTTTTGAAGTCGGTTGAAAATCATGCCTATCATGGAATGCTAGACAGTAGACAGATATCTGCATATTTTGCTTATGAATACAAAATATATGTATATTAATAGTTCAATAAACAAATACTCTAAGCACTTACATCTAAGTAGGTATGTATTAAGTAAATACAGGTACGTAAATAAGGAAGCATTTAGCTATTCATAGACAAAGCAAGTTTCCTAAGCTTACTCTAGCATCGAACTATTACCTAGATTAATTAACTGGACACCTTATATGGACTTTTCCTGTTTATAATACCTAGGTAGTAGGTACTCGATCAATATCATCAATATATAATACTGATTGAGCATATATTATTCAAACTTTAAAATCACTCTACATAAATAGACAATGTTAAAAATCTCTTGATATTTTTGGTCTAGGTACATTTAGACGAGAGTTCGCGCGCGAGTTGAATGCGGAGCTTATTGTATGGTGACACATACATAAGCTCAGCATTCAACTCGCGCGGGAACTATACTAGGTACCCAAGCAAAATAACCTTGCTACGAAGCTACGAGCTTTTTTAAAGCTCCGGCCCCCAAAACTCTTCAATCGTGAAGAATACGATTTTTTTTAAAATAATGTCTGCATTAGATAAAAGTAGGTTACAAAACATGATGGTATCTACTATGTACCTATATGTTTTGTATCACTTGCTATATGGGTGAAAGAAAATATCGTGAGGAAATCTGCAATAACACGAGAGTTTTCCATAATGTTCTCAAAGGTGTGAAGCCTGCCAATCCGCACTTGGCCAGCGTGGTGGACTACGACCTAACCCTTCCCATTCTGAGAGGAGACTCGTGAGTAGAGAGCCGGTGATGTGTTGAAATTATGAGGATGATGATGATGATGACGGAACACCCTATTAAGTATCTAAATAACACGGTCAGATTGCGAAAGACGAGCTGCTTCAAGGAAGCGCAAATCGCGGCTAACGTCTCTGTTTTGCGAAACTGTAGGAGACAAAGACGTTGTTTACTTTAGACGTATGACGAGGCCACTGGTGATGTGGCGATACGATACGAAGTGACTGTCTACACCTGCGTCACGACATCGCGGAACACTATTATAGCATATTGGTAAATGGTATAACCACGTAGTTAACTATGTCATCCTATAGAATCAATATAATCTGTAAATACTAACTAATCATGCTGTGGCACAGGCTGCTCAGGAGGTGGCCCATTGACCACACATAAGTTACTTACACGGTAGGGACATAGGTAGTACGTACGATAAGTAATTAATTTGTAGGTGGTCAATAAACATTTATTTATTTATAGTAAGTATATTTTTATCATCTTAATGTCGTTTCTATATGGATTCTAGATTATGTTCTTTTTAGAGTTCGACCTTGTATATTATTTCACTGATACCAAGCTCTGGAACCAAGGTTTGAAAAAACTTAGGACAACGATAAGTTGTGAAAGCACATACGCTTTTTGTGGTCAAAAGCCACTTAATTTATATTCTGTTACTAGCTGATGCCCGCGACTTCGTCCCCGTGGTTTAAGTTTATTTTATTCCCGCGGGAACTCCTTACTTTTCCGAAATGAAAAGTAGTCTATGTCACTCTCCCATGGCCCATGCCAAAACTCACGTCGATCCGTTGCTCCGTTACAGCGTGATTGAAGGACAAACCAACAGACATACACTTTCGCAATTTTATAATATTAGTATGATTTATTAAACCTAGCGAGATTTACCTACTTACCAAGTAGTAAATAAGTATCTACCAAGCCTTCTATTTTTGATGGAAAACTTTATGATATCATCCTCAAGTATAGGTAATTTTGCCCTTCCTCAAATAGTAACTTAGTAAGTTTAATTTTTTTGGACTTGTTGTGGAATCCTACAGTAACTACTAACTAGGTAACTAGGTATACGCTCAGAATCAATTAATTTAAATAACACCAAAATTTATATGTCCTATACATACTAATATTAAAAATGCGAAAGTGTGTTTGTTTGTTGGTTTGTTGGTTTGTCCTTCAATCACGCCGCAACGGAGCAACGGATCGACGTGATGTTTGGCATGGGTATTATAGTTGAGGACGGAGAGTGACGTAGGCTACTTTTTTACCCTCGGGAATCAAAAAAACTTTAACCACGCGGACGAAGTCGCGGGCATCAGCTAGTCGTCTATAAATAAACTGTTACATCCAACGTACGATTACATCTACTACATCGATCATGTCTCAGAGAAAGCTGTCTCGTTACACGCCTACCGAGATACGTTATATCATATCGGTGAGGCTATTAGTGGAGCGACAGGCCGGCTAGTGTATGATATGTACGGGTACCCAATATACTATACCGATGACTGCCTCGTTGGTCTAGTGGTAAGCATGTTCGACTGCGGCCGACGAGGTCCCCCCAAGTAACACAAAACAACATTATAAGAAGCGTACAACAGCATGGGCTTACGTGCAAAGCAGTATATGAGCAGCATATGTAGCACTATATCAGCCGTATAAAAGTTTATAAGTGTCTTAAAAGCTCAATTTGGGCCCCAAATAATACGGCTTTGAGCATTTTTAAATATTATTAGTGCTGCTAACCAGCGCTTATAATGATATTGAAGACAGACATTAGTAAAGTTGTGAGACAGCATATTCTAATGTAAAAAGCAACTTTTTGAATTACAATGCCAAAGTTACGTTTTATTCTAAGGCTGAACGTTTTATATTCTTTGTATAAAAATATTTGAAAAAACTTATCGAAACTTATGTCCGATTTGATTATTTCGTTATGTGTATTGTAGTGCATCGGTGTTGTGCGGAGATGTTTTAATGTGTCTTCATTGAAAATAATTTATCATAAGGTAAGACAAACATCAATTTTATTTTGTTTTGAATGCAAATGAGCTGGGGGTATTAGTCTTATGTGAAAATATATATATGTTTGTGGCTTATAATTCACGCGCCCTCACAGAAATGCTTTTTAATAAAAATAGGGACAAATTTAGAATCGACATCAGCTGACCTTTTGTCATTTTTTTAACGATTTCATTAATTTTAACTTGTAAAATTGTTTCTATCGATACTTCGCTTATAAGAAAAACATATTAAGTAGTATTTCATTCATATGTGTATTATAATTTTATTTTTTATGTTCGAGAAAACAGAAAGCAAATGGCGTCATATAATATTAATGTTTTAAACTTTCAACTAGTGTCTTTTAATGTTGTCAGTCTTATTATAGTATAAAAAAATAGCTTAAGTCATTCAACCTACATATAAAATATCTAAGTGATATCTTTAACATTATTGTAACACTTTTTAGGCATGTTATAATGTTCATTACCCTTAAACGTCATAAAAATGGATTGCTATAGTGTTAATCAGGGTACCGAAATAATAATTTAGAATCCCTTAAATACATGATACCCTACTCCACGTCTTTCATATTTTATCTGTCTCCAGTTAGGTAATTTGCCAAGTAGGTATAAGTATAAAACCATTATCACAACAATCCCTACAAAACGTGACGTCACATGCACTAAGAGAACGACCTCTATTCATTAGTAGTACTTGATTACTGTCCCTGTGACGACGCGCGCCCATTTGCTAAATATTGTGTATTTTATTTTTTAATTAATTTAAACACCGGCGTGATCACGATCCCTTACAGTAGTAGCTGCCAATTTAGTTGTAGTGTGTATAGGAAAGGAATAATAAGGTAGATTATATAGTATACTCCTACGCTAAGCGTGCCACTACAAAAAAGTACCTAGTGAATTGAAACACGATATAATCTTATTTTTCGCACATTGTAATTAAAGGAACTTTTTGTAAATACGTTTTAAGGGCACGCGTTATACGGGTACCTACTTATTTAGTTTTCAGGTAAAGTACTTACCTTCTTTATTAAGTCCTAAATAAGCTCAATTGTTTTTTTCAGCTGCCTTTTAAAATAGTGCAAACGACCGAAAGTGGAAAGCAGCAGGGGAAGCACAATCAAACTACGAGTACCTTTGAAAATATATCTTAAATTTCTGTTTCAAATTGATATATTCCTGGGACAAATCTTATACCCTTGAAGACAATGAAAATTTTTTTAAATTAGTTTTACTAAATGCTGTGCAAAGGAAAAAATTTAAAAACTTGCGAATACCATCAAAGAGGAATCGCTCAAGCAAGTAACAAACCGGAAAAGTTAAACAGGCCAAGAGAGTTGAAACTAATGCAACAGTATCAGAAAACGCAGGCAGTAAAACGGAAGATGGAACGAGTATGCGAGCAAAACTGGAAGAAGAAATAGTGAAAGAAATAGACATGGAAGAAGAGGTAGAAGAAGAAACAGTAAATGAGAACGGTTTAGAAGAAGAAACGGAAGAAGAATCAACAAATAAGACCGATACGGAAGAAGAAATAACAAATGAGACAGATATGGAAGCAGAAATAATATAAGAGATAGATATGGAAGAAGTGGAAGATGATATGATGTAATGTAATGTCTCCTAAAACGTAGTTAAAGTGGTAAAAGTGACTAAAGAAGTTGAGAAAGATGAAGTGATAGCGAAAGATACCGAGACACAGGCTGACAAAGGAGCGACGAAATATATAGATGTTCAAGAAGACAAGGAAAAAGAAATGAAGATGCGATCGTATATTGAAAAAGAAATGGAAAAAAAGAAAGTCAAGCAAATGTATAAAAAAAAGTTGAGAAAGAGATATAATATATTGAAGAAAAAATTTTAAAAAAGGCGACGAGAGAAAACAATATTAATGAAAAAGAGAACACAAAATAGGAGTTAAAACATAAAAAAAATGCAGGGATCATAAAGAAAATAAATAACATATATGTGAAAAAGAAATCAAATCTTGAATGTACTACGGAACCACTTGATAGAACTTCTTGAACAGTGCTTGGCTCATACACAACTACCGATGGTTCTGTATTTTGTGTACCTATAAAGAGTATCATTGTTTGGAACACGATTTTCATTAATTAAACCAGATATAAAATTTGAATATTCCGTTTTTATTTTTCTCTTTACTTCACCTGTTCTCTTAGTCTTTTTCCACTGTTTATTCATGACAACGTGACACGTGCGACATAAAATTTCTAAAGAGTATAATATATATATACTAACGCACAAATGAAAATAATCATACTACTCATGGTTTTATGGCCAAATTATGATCTATAGTTATAAAATTACATTTTTATTTATCTAAATAGTGCTGAAAGCTTTAAAGTAACAATAAAATAAGAAGATAACAGAGCTAAAACTTTAGTAAATGTTTGGCTAATGCTTAGCTGTAAATAAGCATAAGAAAAGATTATAAAAATGCGTTTAATCTTAAAAATGTGTTAATAAATCTAAGTTCACTATAAAATATTTCGACAACGTTTATATAATGTATTAGGGTTTCTTATTTACTAATATAAGGTCTTAACCTTTGTGTTAGTGTAAATGCTGTTTAAGGTGCTGTATATTAAAAGTAATTAATGTTTTAGTATGATTATAAGCCAATTAACTTTATTTTTTAGACCATACAACAGCTTCATGCATTATAAATTTTACCACATTCTACTGAAAAGCATTAAAACTAAGTCAAAACTGATATAGAGTGATAGTCTGACTTTAAAACGTAAATCAGTCTTTACTTCAGTGAATATACAGATTACGTGTTACTTGGGCCGGGTTCGAGTCCCGGGTCGGGTCACAACAAGTATTGGGTTTTTCTGACAAGAAATTCTCAGTACTAGCCCGGAAGAAGTTGGCGGTGTTTCACCCCCGTGCCTCGGAGAGCACGTTAAGCCGTCGGTCCTGCGCCTGATCTCTCACCGGTCGCGTCGGACTTACCGTCCCATCGGGCATGAGAGTAAAAGGAACAGAGAGTGCACCTGTGGTTGCGCACACACTTGTGCACTTAGTGATGACAGCGCTTATTAAGATCGATCCGCAGAGGACCGGAATCTCCCGCGCAGATGGCTAATCTCCCAGGAGATTGGCCGCCGTGGCCGAAATTCGGTCGGGAGGACATTATTATTATACTATACCCATATAACCTAACAAGGGTTGAAATAATTAATATCAGCAGAAAAATATTTTAGCATGAAGTTAGTAATTAAGTATGGACTAAAGTAGATCATTACTATCAGTAGGTACTATTGGTCTAATTTTGATTAGGTATAATATGATGCATGCTCAAACTTCAATAAACTTGAAGTCATTATAATCTAAAACAGGAAAATTAATAGTAATAAGGAGATATTTTTAGTAGGAACCTCCAAATTCGGAACCCATCCAGTTACCGATTTGGGTTGTCATAACAGTACTAGACCACTCGACGCTCATGATAGATATCTACCTAGCATTAAAATGAGCGATGTTACCACTGAAACATCAAACTTTGATAACCTGATTAAGCACTTGTGCAACCTAATTCTGTAATGAATCGTTTATAAAATTCAAAGGTCTAATTATAAGTCACATCAATATTGTCGGTTTAATTTTTATTACAAAGGAAATACATTATCGAATTAACCACTTCTCTAAATAATGTTTTCATTGTTTCTAAGCATGTCTGGTGAGGGTTATCCCCTAATCATAACCCAGACATGGGGTCACCCCTCAGGGGTGGGGTTGATATTTGCGTTTTGATTTCATGTTTATATTCATATTGTTACCACCACCAATGAAATCGCTTATATAACCGAAAGCCCAAATAGGTACCAATTTCTATGCTGCTTGAAAAATGACGAACTTCATATAAATGATAATGATGAGTCAATTAGTCAGCCAGGACTAGTACTTTTGTAATCTATAGATTTAGATTTTAGACCTGATATATAGAAATTTGGACCAAGCGGGCAGACTAGACATTCGGGGCATTGGACATAACAGACAAACAGATACTGGATATTTGGGGCACTGGACCTTCCGGGCCGTAAGGTAATTATTATTGTAGCACACAATTTGTTTTAATTTTTAGAGACGGAGTCAGCCCAGCCGAAGCAGCCGTTAGTTTGCCGGCCAGTCCTGCCACCTCCACGCTGGCAAAGAAGAAAGCAGTTGGCGCCAACGACGCGCGGGAAAGGGCCGCAGCGGTGCGCACGCGCCGACTCATGAAAGAGCTGAAGGAGATACAACGGTTACAGGAGCACAGGCCAGATCCTGTATTCACAGTGAGCATTCTTCTTTTTCAATGCACCACCGAGTATGTTTACGTTCTGAGGTTATATCTTTGGAGACCCAATTTAGAAAATAAATTTCCGAAATTGTCCCTATGGAGAATCGAACTCGGGACGTCCCAACTCCCACTTCTTAGACCACTGCCCAGGGAAGTTATCAATATTCGATTTGAATATCTACGCTACGCCTTTTTACCTGTCGTCAGCTATATATACCTACTTGTACCTATATAAGTTGGTAGGTACTCGAAAGAATTCGACGTCGTGCAAAACTGAAAAAACTCAACATCATGGGATTTTAACATTTTGTAAATTAAACTTTTTAAGAAGTCGACGTAGAGGTGCTGAATGCTAGATAGTAGGTAACACTAGTACTTAAATTAAAAGATGTTAAAGTTCCACACGTCCAATCATATTTCGTGCTGATACGAGTAGATATTTTGTGCGAAGAAAACAACAAACAATAAACAAGAAACAAACAAACGCACAACCTCTTAGGGCAAACACATATACCTACCGTCTCCGTTCCGTCGTGGGTAAAAAGTAAAAAGTGTTCAAAAGACTTCCATGGGTTATTTAAGGTAATTTCATATATATTTGCAGGTAGAGCTGGTGAACGACAACTTGTTCGAGTGGCACGTGCGTCTCCACCAGATCGACCCGGAGAGCGAGCTGGCGGCCGACCTGCGCGAGCTGAGCATCCCCAGCATCCTGCTTCATCTCATCTTCCCGGAGAACTTCCCCTTCGCGCCGCCCTTCATGCGGGTTATCGAGCCCCGGATAGAGAAGGGATTTGTTATGGAAGGTACAGACTTATTTCAAGCAAAGCTTTTTTGTACGGAGGTTTGGCCTCTACCGGATTTTTTGAAGTGAAAAGAAAGAAGGCGCGTTGAGCACGTTTTTGGTAGGGGGTAAACTTGTGGATTCGCGTCACCGACCTCGCTGCCGCCTGCCCCATGCTCGCGTTGTTACGAAGACAATTAAGGTCTTAAATACAAATATACTACATTCGTTATTAAACTTTAATCCCTTAATTTTAAGGTTTATATTTCTTTTTAATAATCGGCAGTTTTTACATTGTCCACTACAAGTTAGCCCTTGACTACGATCTCAACTGATGGTAAGATATAGTGCAGTGGCAGTCTTAGATGGTAGCAGACTTACCTGTCCCATAACCCCTACTCGGTTTCTACTTTCTACACCGCATCGTATCGAAACTCTAAATTGCTTGGCGGCACGCCTTTGTCGGTAGGGTGGTAACTGGCAAGAAGCCACGGCTGAAGCCTCCCACTAGGCCAGACCAGAGAAAATTCTGAAATTATAATTACCTAAGTATATCTTACTTATCTCCTACCTAAGTATTTCTTACTCGAAATCCGAAATGAAGGGAGGTATCCGTTGGACTAGAATTGCATCGGTTTGGAAACGATTCATTCTACTACTTCTACTGTGAAGAACCACTCATCGTTGTCGCTCGTAAATAAGTAGATAGGTATAATTCGATAAATTAAGGAGAAAAATCTGGCCATTACCTTTGTGGTTGCGCATCGTTCATCCAATTGAGTAGAAACTGTACCTATAGTTGTTGTTGACACACGTGAAGATACCGTGATGGTAGGTAGGTACTACTACGACGTACCTACCATTAACGTATATGTGGCGAAGTCCCACGAGACCTACTGAACCCTCGGGAATTTCCGTTCCGACTCGCTTTCGGTCGGGATTCTCCCGGGCGTTCGAATCAGTGAATTCTGAACCCCGACGACGGGAGGCCGCGTACACGCATCTCATGGCCGGCTAATTCACTCAATTCAATCAATTAATTATTATATTTGTTATATCGTACATAGTCCGTAATTAGTGTTTTAAATCATTTATCATAAATATCAATAGACTTTTGTAACGCAAATTAAATAATCAACTTTCAATAATATAATATTCGTAAATTACATTGGGTTTGTTTAACTTCGATCCTAACATTCCCATAACTGGTGACACCCGACGTCCCCATAAGTGGTGAACCGGCGACGCGTCCCGAACTCTCAAGTGCTTGCATATTTCGAACATTCTTTGTGTGCATAGTGACGAACTTGTTTTATTCCGAAAATAGATTCAGTGTAACAAAAGTTTTTATTTTATTTTAAACAATGGCATCGCAATCCAAGAGTAGCCTCAAACAGCTGGCTACGCATGCGTATAATAATGTGATTGGTACTGCGCCGCAAGTTCATCAGCTGTCGTCGAATGATGAAATTAGCGAACTCAAGCAATCAATCGCTAATTTGTCGCGCCAAATCGACGAACTTACATCGTCATCGCGATCCCGTTCGAGATCGAATAGCAGCACGAGATGGCGCCGACGTTCCCGTAGCCGATCCAATGATTCTGCGACTGATGCCCAATGCTGGTATCACCGCAAGTTCCAGAGCAAAGCTACTAAGTGCCGTGAGCCGTGCACTTACTCATCGGAAAACGAAAAACGCAGTCATTGATGGCGGCTAACGATGACTGTCGTGACGTCACACCGAGTCGCGTATTTGTAACGGACAAACACTCTAACGTTAAGTTCTTAATAGACACTGGTGCTGATTTGTGTGTGTTCCCAATTAGAAATGTAAGTTCTAATAAGACAATTGTTAAGAAGACTGACTATAAACTTTTTGCCGCTAATGGTACAGTGATTAATACATATGGAACAATAAACTTAAATTTAAACTTCGGGTTGCGGCGAGATTTTCGCTGGCGTTTTGTAATAGCCGACGTAACCCGACCGATCATAGGCATAGATTTTTTATCATATTATAACCTACTTGTAGATGTAAGGAACCACCGATTAGTTGATTATAATACGACTACGCTCATTGTAAATGCTAAACCCGTGTTATCTTCCTTAGAGTGCGAAATTAAGACTGTTACAGGTAATTCTCGTTATCATCAGTTACTCAAACAGTTTCCTGAGGTCACGCGACCCTCTGGTGAGCCAATGGTGCGCGAAGTTAGCATCAAACGCTGCACTACATACGCACTACGCCCGGTCCGCCGGTGTACAGTCGACCTCGCAGATTGGCACCGGACCGGCTCCGCCGAGCTAAGCGTGAGTTTGAGGATATGGTAAGAGCAGGTATTGCACGTAGATCCGATAGTCCGTGGGCAGCGCCTCTCCATCTAGTACCTAAAAAAGACGGTACTGATCGACCTTGCGGAGACTACAGAGGTATCAACGCTCGAACAGTACCCGATCGATACCCAGTACGCCACATCGCAGATTTTTCTCATAATCTACATGGCTGTACTGTGTTTAGCAAAATTGATTTGGTGCGTGCTTACCATTTGATTCCAGTCAACCCTGCGGATGTACCCAAAACTGCCATAACTACGCCGTTCGGATTATTCGAGTTTCCGTTCATGAGTTTTGGTCTAAGGAACGCCGCGCAATCGTTTCAGCGGTTCATGGACGAAATCTTAAGGGACCTGGATTTTGCTTTCCCGTATATAGATGACATATTGATTGCGTCACGCGACCACAACGATCACGAATTTCATCTCAAACAGGTTCTAGAGCGCCTTCGAGATCATGGTGCTGTTTTAAACTCCGCTAAAAGCGTATTTGGTGTTCCGGAAGTCGAGTTCCTCGGCTACTTAGTTACGGCAAACGGCACGAGTCCTACGCCAGAAAAGGTAAGTAGCATCCAGAACTTCACGCAGCCCAAGACCTTGAAAGAATTAAGGAGATTTCTCGGTATGATTAACTTTTATAGAAGGTACCTACCGAACGCTGCGAAAATCCAAGCACCTTTACACCAACTACTTAGCGGCACGGATACCAAGCCAAACACTCCAATCACTTGGACGGTTGAGCTGGAACAGGCTTTCAACGAATGCAAAAAGAGCCTCGTCGATGCAACACTGCTTGCTCATCCCGATCCTACAGCGGATCTGATGTTGGTCTGTGATGCGTCCGATATCGCCATCGGCGCCGTATTGCAGCAGAAAGTTGAAGGTAATTGTCAACCCCTTGCTTTCTTCTCCAAGAAACTGACCTCTGCTCAACGTAAGTATAGCCCTTTCGATCGAGAGCTTCTCGCAATTTACGAAGCCGTGAAATATTTTCGTTTCATGGTCGAGCTGAAGCCGTTCACGATCTGGACAGACCACAAACCTATTGTTGCTGCGTTTCGTAAAGCGTCTGAAAAATGCTCTCCACGTCAGTTCCGATATTTCGATTTCGTATCACAATTCTCGACCGACGTGCGACACATTTCCGGAGAGGACAACGTCGTTGCCGATGCGCTCTCTCGGATTGAATCTGTTACTGATAGCATTAATTTAGATAAACTCGCTTCTTCACAAGAGACGGACTCCGAATTGAGACATCTTTTGCACACTTCTTCTTCGCTGGACTTACAGAAAATAAGAATTTCTGACTCTAGTGCATGTAAAGTGTATTGCGATGTTTCTGGTCCAAAACCACGTCTGTATCTTACGCCCGAATTTCGCAAACAGGCTTTCGACGCTATTCATGGCTTGAGTCATCCTGGTGCTACGCCTACCATCCGACTGATGACCGAAAGGTACGTATGGCCTAGTATACGAAAGGACTGCAGAGCATGGACAAAAGCCTGCCTCGCTTGTCAACAATCAAAGGTTACACGGCACACCCAAGCTCCAGTTCACACTTTTACTCCTCCATCTTCGCGTTTTGATCACGTTCATATCGATCTCTTAGGGCCGCTTACCATATCGCACGGCTACCGCTATTGTCTTACTGCAGTCGATCGATTTACGCGTTGGCCCGAGGTGATTCCTCTAGAAGATATCACAGCAGAAAGTGTGGCTCGTGCTTTTGTAAGTGGTTGGTTAGCACGTTTTGGCTGTCCTCGTAAAATAACGACAGACCGAGGGCGCCAATTTGACTCCCATTTATTTAAAGAGCTGGCAAAATTTACTGGTTGCCAACACCTCACCACTACGGCGTATCATCCCGCCGCCAACGGTTTAGTAGAGAGGTTTCACCGGCAATTAAAAGCAGCAATTACGTGCCATGACAACGAGAAATGGGTTGAGGTACTTCCTCTTGTGTTACTGGGGATACGCAGCGCCTGGAAAGACGATATTGCATCTACCTCTGCAGAGCTGGTATATGGTGAAAGTCTTCGCTTGCCTGGAGACTTATTCTTGCCATCCGCACCGGAAGTCGTTGATTACAGCGATTTTCTATCTCGCCTTCGCAATCACTTCCGCGAATTGAAGCCGACTCCGGTAGTACGCCACGGTAATGCAAAAACGTTCGTGCACAAGGATTTATCCTCTGCTACTGCTGTCTTCCTGAGACAAGATGCCGTCCGAAGACCACTACAACCACCTTACTCTGGTCCGTATAAGGTAATAGAGCGATCGGAGAAAACTTTCAAAATCGACATAAACGGTAAGGTCGTCACGGTTTCAATCGATCGTCTCAAACCAGCGTACTTTGTACACGAATCTCAACCTTCTTCGTTCACGCCCATCACTTCAGAACCGCCTGCCACCAAGCATGATACAGTAACTCGCTCTGGCAGACAGGTAAGATTCCCTCGCAGGTTTATGTGAGTAAACTCACATATCATAAGTATGTAGAACCATTTTTAGAGAATACGTTTAGCTATTAATATTGTACGTAAACTTCTAATATCGCACTGTATCGTTTATTTTTTGTAACCATATAATAGTTTAATTAATACCTAATTAAGTTTTATGTTTAATTTTAATTATAATACTTTTGTAGCAAGGGAAACTAATTATGTAAAAGAACGAATTCTTTATTCGTCATGATCGACCTAAAGGTCTCCGGGGGGGCTGATGTGGCGAAGTCCCACGAGACCTACTGAACCCTCGGGAATTTCCGTTCCGACTCGCTTTCGGTCGGGATTCTCCCGGGCGTTCGAATCAGTGAATTCTGAACCCCGACGACGGGAGGCCGCGTACACGCATCTCATGGCCGGCTAATTCACTCAATTCAATCAATTAATTATTATATTTGTTATATCGTACATAGTCCGTAATTAGTGTTTTAAATCATTTATCATAAATATCAATAGACTTTTGTAACGCAAATTAAATAATCAACTTTCAATAATATAATATTCGTAAATTACATTGGGTTTGTTTAACTTCGATCCTAACATTCCCATATATATACCTAAGTGGCAAGAGTCCCATTTGCAAGGCAGGACCTACATTGGCTTAAAGATAGGTAACTAGTAGCTACTGTTATCACTAAATACCAATGTCAATTGTAAAGGTGGAGCAATATGTATGGAATTGCTAACGCCGCGCGGCTGGGCGTCCGCGTACACCGTGGAAGCAGTGGTAATGCAGTTCGCGGCGTCCGTGGTGAAGGGTCAGGGCAGAGTGGCGCGCGCGCCGCAGCGCTCGTCGCGCGAGTTCTCGCGGCGACGCGCCGAGGAGGCGTTCCGGTCACTCGTCAAGACACACGATAAATACGGATGGGTCACACCCTCGCTATCCGACGGTTGAGAAAAGGTATAAATAATAAAACCATTATTACAAAGTTTATAGATAATCATGTCCTCCCGACCGAATTTCAGCCACGGCGGTCAATTACCACAGAGAGACTGTGACGACTGGACCAACGAAGCAGTTTGTGCTGTCAAGTTACCAAGTGCTATTAGTCCCATCACCCATGCATATTTTGCATATTTTGTGCAAATCGAGTTCGGAGGCAAAGCTCCTCGGGGAATAGTAGTAATAAAATCTGTGTTTTAGATTTTTATTTGTAACCATTCTGTATCATACTCGTACATACATAAATAAGTATAGGTAGGCACATGAGATAAGCCTACCCGTGCGAAGGGAAGGAGTACCTAATTTCTATTTTCGAGCGGCTGACGGGTTTGAATACATTTTTGGAATTATAGGTTACAAATATCATGGTTTTTTTTTCAGGTTGCGGTCAACCCTAATGCCGAATGGATCTCTCTTAGTTAATTAACTCAATTTTATTGCATTAATTTTAGTTGATAACTAGGTAAAAAAGCTATCATCGACTTGGTCTCCGACTATAGTGAAACCTTGAAAATTACCCATGTATTATAATTGTACATGTAATTTCTTATTGTACTTAGATTAGAGAAATTGTCGTGGGAATTATGCATTTACCTAAGGTAAAAATATTTACCTCGACTCACGCCCTGAAGAAAGGAAAATAATGTGTTCACTACCTATAAAACTTGCAGAAGTTTATTCTGGAACTTGCAATACGTAAGCATTCCTAGTAAGTCAACAATCGACTTCTACTACTTTTGAGAACCCACGGAAGTTAAAACTTCCTCCCTGCTAAAATAACAAAGACTGACTTCTGTATTGGCACGTTTTATTGCTAGTGAACAGAGTAGGGTAGTCATACATAAGGGTAACCTCCACACTTGTGCAATTTGCACTCTTGCGGTTTTGAAATGTTATTCCTGCTTATGTTATGTTATGCTATATGTTTTTCGTACCACTTGCTCAAAAAAGTGACATTCTATGCCACAAAAAGCGAACATAACAATAGTCATTTTTAATCTGTTAAAAACAGGGAAAAAAAATTGTACTGAATTTCATTCATCCTCTTGGGGGAGAATGTGATTTAAATTTGGAATACGTACTTACTGAAATTTATACTGAACTATGTACATCTGTGTTTACACCATTGAGTTTGTATTTAAAGCATTAAACATCTTTTTGAAAAAGGAATACGCATTTATTATGCAGTTATGATTATTAAATAAAATTACCTACGAAAACCGACGAGGCCGTATGAGCTTGATGCTTGATGCCTTTGCTTTTCCGACAAAAAAATATTAGTCTAGGAATTTGCCGCGTTTTTGTTTTCTTCAAATACATAAACGTTAAGTTTATTTTAATTTATTTTTATAAATAAGTTATTGTTCTAAACAGTTCCTCAGACGCAAGAACAGAGAAATACTCAAATCAACTCATCAACAATAAATGTACCAAACAAAAATGTAACTCTCTCTATCAATAATAATTTTTTTATTTTTATTTTTTAGACAAAATTTTTATTTTTTATTTTTTTATGATACAACATACAAAAATACATACAATTCTAAATTTTCACCCTTCTACGATCAGCCCTTAACTTTTATTTTAGTAATTTAATCATTTTTCATCTCCGGTCGATAACTGATCAATCGGTGTGATCAATCGTCATTTAATTAGTTATTTTAATATGCATATTCAGTAGGTCTGAGAATCGGCTACTATCTATTTTTCATACGTCCACGCGAACGGAGTCGCGGGCATCAGCTAGTCTCATATTATTATTGTGTTAATTTTTTCGCAAATGGTACGAAAAGTAGAGTATTTTCCTCGGTGATAAAGCTGTCTTAGTCTTGGGTGAACTTAAATCCCTCGCTACACTCAGGACTCGTCTTAAATCCCTCGCTTCGCCCGTGATTTAATTTTTTAACACCCTCGCTACGCTCGGGAGTAAACCTCGAGTCCTTCGTTACGCTCGCGATTTAAATCGTCACCCGCGACAGAAGACACTGCTTTATCCCGTTGGTTAATAATAATCTACTAATACACAAGGTATATGACTATAGAGACAACTATCTATTTTCTCTCTTGGGTTAAAAAATATATTTTACCAAATTTCAATAAAATTGTGTGCCAAACCAAATTCAAATATAATGTGCACATACAGCTTTGCCTATTTACCTAAAATCTTTTACATTTCTCTCTGTATGTAGTTTTTTTTTGATAATTTGTCAAGTGCTTGTAGGCTCTATTTTATATAATACTAGTTATATAATATACATATTTAACTTACCGTACACACGTTTTTAGAAATATTGACATGTAATGTACCTAACACATTTTTCCAAAATTTTAAATATTTTAATTATAATGTATCCGTCCCAAAGTCATTTAATAGTTTTTGATAATATGATGTTGTATAAACCAAAAACTTTAAAAGACATTGATGTATAATAAGTTTGGTTTAGTCCAAGTCAGGTATCCAATGGAAGTTCGAGTTTGCTTTAATTTTTCAGTAATAGGTTAATCATGGGTAGGATGTTTTAACTTCTTAAACGACATGCATAGCGTGTCGCTTACACGTTTCTGTGAGGATCTATCTGGGATTGTCCTGATTATCCAATACCTGTCTGAGCTAAAAAATGCATTGATAAGGCTAGTGATATCATTTTAAACAAATCAAGATACCATCCAATTTTAAATAAACAACATACTCAATAATTTAATATACAAAATTCAGATAAAAAATAAAGTCTAGATCAGCTTTATTATTATACTAATATTATAAATGCGAAAGTTTGGATGGATATATGTATGGATGTATGGATGTTTGTTACTCAGTCACGCCCCAACGGCTAAACAGATCTGGCTGAAATTTGGCACAGAGATAGATTATAGTCTGGAATAGCATGTAGACTTTTTATCCCGGAAAATTAAAGAGTTCCCGCGGGAACCAAAAAACCTCAAACCACGCAGACGAAGTCACGGGCATTCGTTAGTACTACATATAAAAGAAACACTGACATGGATACCTGGCAAATTAGATGTAGTGTCCCTGTAACTTTGAGCTCTCTCACAGTATTCTTGATTAAAGTTCTTTGATAATAGAAAATACACAAGTTTCCCTTGAACATATTATTTTAAAAGATTCAAAAGAAACTTAAACTCACTTTTTCTCACTTACATATTTAAAAAAAATGCAATGAATACATTTCATATTTTTTAAGTTATTTTAATTAAAGCCTCAAAGTACTCATGCTCAAAACAGTAGTACCTATTTGTATACTATAATATGTGAATGTGTCGCATCAATTTAATATTGACTATTGATAAATATTATGTGTATTAAAATGTAAATTGATGTTGTTGATTTGTTTATTGAACCAAAGATGTTTATTTTTTATGGTAAAATAATTTAGTGCAAGAAGTGGATAGCTGGATTATATGTACATGTTATGAGTGTAATAAATTACCTGCTCAATTATAAAAACTTATTGCTTTCATTATGCCATGAATTCCTATACAAAGCTTTGATTTAAGTTCATTTCATAAGTTTGGGTGAGTTCAACTATTTATTTCCAGTAGTTCCATTCCACCTCTTATAATGATTTATGTGCAGTTGAAATACTCGGTAAAACCTCAAGCTCAATAGTTAAGTTGAAATAATCAGTTGCGCCAGTGGGGTGCTACCCTTATTAAACATGCAAGGCCTCCAAGGCAAGAGTGGATAGGCATTTTCTAGGCAAGTGCATTCCAACTATCATTATAGGCAATGAGTGTTGTCAAGCACAAGTCTATCCTGCAATAAAAATAAAAAATCTGTGTTATGGAATTCTTCTCTACTCTATTTTACCTGATTATTAATTTATTATTATAGGCAATAGACATACAATCACTAGTACCTATGCAGAGAGAGTACATTAAAAAATCTATACTAATACATATTATAAAGAGGTAAAGTTTGTGACATTGCAGGGGGGTAATCTCTGGATCTACTGAACTGATTTTGAAAATTCTGGTACCAATAGAAAGCCACATTATTTGTGAGTGTCAGGCTATATTATATCAACCTGAAAAATTAGAGAGTTCCCGAGGGAATTAAAAAAACTTATTTCACGCTGCAGAAGTCACAGGCATCTACTTGTGCAGTAATAATTCCACAAAGGCTAACAAGAATAAAAATTAATAAAAAAAAGTGAATACTTGTGTTATTGTAATTAAAAATAATAGTGTAACATAATTTTAATCATGTTTTACTTTATACAAGAAATGAATATTAAATTAAGTGTTATAAAACTGAGATGGATACATCACAAGAGATCACTTGCCCCCTCTTAGGGCTAACACCAAATGCAGCACGGAACCTCCCTGCACTTTGTAATCCTGCGCTGTCTTTTCATCATTCCTGGAAGAGAAAATTAAAAAAATCTATGAAAAAACTAAAAATTGTCCTGACTAACTAATTGCAGATCAAATACGGAAAAGCTGTGTCAGCAGTTTTTTTTCATCCCACTATAAGTTAGCCCTTGACTCCAATCCCACCAGGAGGTAGTAGTAGTAGTGATGCAGTCTAAAATGGTAGCTGGCTAAACTGTTAGAGGTATGCCGGTTATACATATTATTACAACCATACCCTGAGTCCCTGAATAGGTTGAATTTCTAATGCTCTTGCGGCAGCAATGGTTTTGGTCAGTAGCTGTCATTTTACTGTATTAACATCAACTATGCAGTACACATCCTAAGCTACTGGGGTTAGAAATTTGAAATTTTGACAGCATGTTCTAGACCCCTGAAAGGAAGTCCTAACGCAGGAGTTACTTAAATGAGTTATGAGCCCATAATTTTTCAAGTTCTATCCATGAAATTGTTTTTGGAATTTCGAACTCTAAAAGTTGTTTGCCAGAAATAACACCAGAGATTAGGATTAGGGAGGGGGGGAGGGAGTGAACCCTCCCTCCAAGGGAAAAATTTCGGAACTCAATAGTTTTCGAGAAATAATTTTTTAAAGTTTTGAAATTTTTTTAATTATGAAGTTAATTTTATCGTAATAATGGCTTAAATAATACTTTAGAGGGGGAGGGGGAGTAGGGGGGAGGAAGTGGGGACGCTAGGAAAACTTCTTAGACTTCACCCTCTTCCTCTCACCCCCTCCAAGGCTCGGTCGACGGAGCCCCGCTTGGCGGGGCTCCTTATTTCTGGGTGGTATTAAAAGGAAGTCACCTAAACTATCCAAGTCGGAGTGCCCCCAGTCCCGAGCTCGCTTCGCTCGCTCTTGCATGAGTGGGAGTGGTACCTAAAAAGGGAAGTGGAGAAGCTAGGAAAACCGCTTAGCTTTCACCTTCTCCCTCTCACCCCCTCCAAGGTATACCTATAAACTTTACTTTGTTCTCAACTGAAAAGCGCGTAAAACGATGACTCGTAAATTTGAATTCAATAATGTCATTTGAAAACTTTGGCGCCAACGCACGCGTTCCGTTTTTCCATTAATCGATATAGACATTGTTTATGGTTTGAATACGATTATTAGCATTTTGTGATACTTTATAAGTTTGGAACGGATTTTATTACGTAAAACGAAACTTTAGTACGCCAACTAAACGTCAATGAGTCTGATCTATGGCAAATGTCGTAATAAATAGTGAAAAGTGTTGAATTGCGAATTTTCAAAAAAATATTTCTCGAAAAGTATTAGGATTCGACGTAAAATATTTTAGTGCAAGGCTTACCACATGAAGATCTTTCTGTAAAAAAAATATGAACGTCCAACTCCGCGTCCAGTATACTAAAGCTGAGCCTATCATACGATTGAAAGTTAAAAACGCTAAAAGAGCAATACTTACATTTGTTTTCCGGAAAATATCAGTCGTTGTTGCTGTGGAGGAATGCCTTCTTTTTCTTCAACTCGCTCTTTGATTCTCTCTACTTTATCAGTAGGTTCTATATCTATTTCGATTTCTTTGCCAGTAAGCGTCTGTAAAAACGAGGTTAAGATGAGGTGATTATGAATTTTGTAAATAAAAGCTTGCCGAAATCTCCTCTCGTCTTACCTTAACCTTAATCAACATCTTTAGTTATTAAAAGCAATCCAAGTATAAAGCGATATTAAATACCGATTTTATGATCCCGATATCTATGTGTAATTTTAAATTTATGTTTTACGCTAAATTCGAGCAATAATGGTAGAAAAAAACGTTAATATTCGTCTCACGGCTCGCCGTATTACCAAAAATTACAAAATTTTATAAATTGACATTGACATTTGTCTCTGACATTGACAATTGTAAGGTTCGACACGACTGTCACGAGGCTGCAGGGCGAGCGCGTATCTTTTGCATCAGTCATTGATACATCGCAATCACCTCCGATTGGCTGAATTTAAGGTATTCTTGGTGCGTCAATGGATTTCGTCCAATAGTGGAGGAGTGTTAACCAATCAATAGTAGTAATAGTATCAATAATTGATGTAAAATATACGCGTTCGCCTTACTGTTTTTTTATCTGACTTTACGGCTCCGTGTTCTAGCCTTTTTGAGCCTAATAGTGCCGTGTTATTTAGAGTCAAGGATGATAAGATCTAGATTGAACGTGCAAATCATAAAACAACACACACACGCACGCAAACACACTGAAAGAGTACAACGGCAATACATATACATAGAAAACAAAAGCTTTTAAAAGGTAATAGGTTTTTATTTCACGGAAAACATGTGCTGTGTAATCGTGCCATATTGAAAGCCCATTGGTGGGCCACTTCTTTGTCAGGTACTTAAAAGGCAAGAAGCCAGAGTACTAAAGCTGGTCAAAAAAATTAACTGAAGGGCGATGGTCTAAAAAATATGACAGGTACAGTGTACATAACGATCGCAATCACCTCTGCTGCAAAGTGCAAGGCGACCACATATCTTTTGCATTAATCATTGATACATCGCAATCACCTCCGATTGGCTTTTATTGGAATTTATGGTATTCTTGCTGCGTCAATGGATTTCGTCCAATAGTGGAAGAGTGTTAACCAATCAGAGGTGATTGCATTAATGATTGATGCAAAAGTTACGCGGTCGCCCTGCTGAATGGTTATGAAAAGATCGATAAAAGTAGACATCGTAGACATTAGTCCACTATTGGCCAAAATCCATTGACGCAGCAAAAATACCATAAATTCAGCCAATCTAAACAATTGAGACTCTATAGTATAAGTTTTTAAAAGGTTCTATGTTTATATTAGTAAGGTAGGTACTTTATATATTTTTTTATGTTTATGCGAAGAATAAAAATTTATTCTTAACCAGTGTTGCCATGTGCACCGTACTCAGCACTTTACCACCTACCGTTGAAGCACGACAATGGTGACGATATCTACCGTAATATTCAGGGATTGAAATTTTTATATTAAAAATAAAAAATTATGCGATTAGTGCTAGGTACATAATGTTAAATTAACATTACCAAGAAATTACCGATACCGCACATATTTTATGAACGAATCCCTACAAATAAAGTTCAAAGTATCGCCATCTTAGTTTGTGGTTCGGGATTCCCCGAATAATCACGTGGATATAATGTTAACAATTTAAGTGTGCTTGAAAAACGTATTGTTTCAGGTAATACGAAAACAATTACATTTAATCGGTTTAGTTGATACATTTAAAATTTTACTGTATTAACTTGTTTCCTTCAAGTAGTCGAGTCGTGAGCTTTTTACGCTTCTCGAAGTTTGTTTTCTCAGAGAAAACGAGTGGAAGTGACTCTGAATCTCTGTCTGGTGTTGAAATGCCAAAGAAAAAAAGAAAGCAATATAAGCAGAAATTAACATCTCCTTATCTTATTTATTACCATTGTATGTGAATCAATGAAATTTTTTTTATTTTATTAAATACAAAGCCATTTTGTGAGTAATGATTTATTTAAAATAATACTCCGATACTTCTACCGTTTTTCTCCAGGGCCCAATCACCGTAATTTCTTAGAACCTACCGTATTTTTTGAGTGGTATCACCGTCGAACAGAATTTGGACTTGGCAACACTGTTCTTAACAATGATTGAAGCAGGCATAGATAATACTTAAAGACTGGGAAGCAGGTTTTACATCGCCCTGCCGTTTTGTCACAGAATAAGTGTTTGTCGGAGTATAAGTGTTCTGTGACTGTGTTGTTTACACTTACATTACAGGGTGGTGTTTACTAAGTAGTTTAATCCTTGCTGTTTATTTTTAGCAAAAAAACCAAAAAGCTATTATTGTATAATGTATGATTGTATTTACAGCGAGTGGAAAAGGGAATTGTTAATTTGAACCAATACCTTTCTGGTATCCTAAGTGAACATAAAATCATCAATAAAATATCAGCTATCGTACTTTTTAAATCATGACTGATGTTGGAGCAATATTTCAGCGAATAGAGAAAATTATTCAAACTGGTAAGTTTTACGTATTCAAATAAAAATAAGTAAGTCATCAGTTTTTTTCGTCAAAATATGGATTAAATTTGGCACAGAGATAGATTATAGTCTGGATGTTATTCCAGGCTACTTTTTATACTGGAAAATTAAAGAGTTCCCGCGGGAACCAAAAAACCTCAATCCATGCAGACAAAGTCGCGGGCATCAGCTAGTCATTTATAAAATACTTTAATTAAATGATTTGTCTTAAAGTTTATTGTTTGTATGATTTTAGATGGTAACAATGAATTTATGACAGCAGTTTTCAATCGTATCACATCTTATGACAAAAATGATGATGGAAACAATGATAACTATCAGCTTTTAAGCACATTCTTAAAGAATATTATTCAGGAAATTGACACTCTAGCCACAGAAATAAGGAGTAATGATGAAGTCCTTATAAGTGTTAAACACCAGAAAATACTACGTACATGTTTTCAAATAGTTTCATCATTCGGTATCACATCATGTTTGATACCTGGTTTAGGTATAAGCCTTTCAAAGAGGTGTGCATCAGCAAAATCTTTGCCACCAATAAGTTTATCTGATGAGCAGAAATATAAAATTTTAGTAATGTGCACAGATTTTCTATATAGAAGTTATAATGTACCAGTCCTGAAAAATATTATAATAACATTTCATTTAAGTGACTACTTGGCTGCATTAATACAATTATCATTTGCTCCTTTAAAGAAACCTGGTGCTTATCCTAACTTTACTATGACTCAAGAAATGTATGATGCAATAAATAAAGATAGACAGAAATATGTTGAAATATATGAATACTTAGTTAGAAATTGCTTCCAGCCAATGTTAATGAAAGAATTATTAGTGTTACAAAATGTAGCTGATCAAAAGTGTCCACTGTTTGTTAAAAGAGTTATAGCCAAGGAGATGAGCAGGCGCCTCACAGTACCAGGTGGCTTATTGAGTCTGATTAGATGTTTTATTGATAATCAAGATTTAGATACAGGACTTGAATGGAAAAAAGTTGAAATGATTTGCAAAGTTATCTCAACTAAACATGGAAACCAGGATGAGAGTGATTATCTTACAAACATGACTGCTCAATTGAAACAAATATTTACAATAAATAATGCAAAATATCTTGTTACTGCTCTTTCATGTTTCATGACTTTATATGAAAAATATAATGATTCTGAGCAAGTTAAAAGTTTAGTTAATGAGATTTTTAAAACTCTTAACTATGACATTTTGCTGACAAAATCACATTTACCTGGTACCATTGTTTTAACAGCTCAAGAAATAGAACATAGTATAAAAATCCTGAATGCCTGCACATGTACTAGTCAGGTCTACATACCACCTGAACTTGTAACACCAAATTTGTACCTACTTTTTCTCCTGAGAATTAAATGTACAAAAACGGAGCTGAAACTAAACATAAACAATATTATATTGAAAGTTTTAGAATTTGTTGATAAAACTGAAATGTGTAATCTATTAAAAGAACTACTATTTGGGAAAATCAAATTAAATGAAGGTGGTATCCTAATTGAAGAATATAATGCAGGCTTGATGGTCAAATATGTTAATTATCATATAGACTATCCAGAGGATGAATCAATTATTAATTTTGTGGAAATATTCAATGCTGCTGAAAGCAATACAGTTATAAGCAATTTATTTGAAGCATGTCTTCAAATATTTTTAGATGTAAATCATGTGAGACCTGTGAAAAATACAGAGAATCTTTTGAGTTTTGGTGATGAACCTGTAATACTCAGTTTGAATGATGAAAAGTATGCTCGAATGCTGACTATTTTATCAGAGGTATCAACATCACAAAAACTAACAAAGGTTTTGCAAGATAATCCTTTAATTGTGATTAACTTTGTTGAGTCGATTTTACTTCAAAATATCAAACACACTAATGATGAATGCAAAACTATTGCTTTAGTTTTATTGAATACAATATTATCTAATACTAATAAGATGGGTAATTTGAAAGATAAACTACATACTTTCCTGCCAAAATTAGGAATGATGGCCCATAATGATTCTGAATCAGAATACATTAAAATTTTATGTAAAGAATCAATGTATTTAATAATATCGGACTATCCTAAAGCTAAAGATAGTCCATTTGAGGAGGCATTATCAAATATTTTCAACAGTCTACTCCCAGTAAGAGCTCATGGAATCATTGAGCTTGGTAAACTTATAGGTAAAGCTGATGCTGAAACTATATCCAAAAGACATTATGTGTTTTGCTTGCTGCAGGTTTGTATGATAAGTATTCCACCTTATCTCCAGTAAATCATCAATATCTATTGATTTATTTATCAGAAACAATACAATTATTGGTTTAGCAAATATTACTGTATTGAGGAATATAAAATACTTACCTATTGTAATTTTTTAGGAACAACTCAAGGACCCAGATTCATATATTCACTTGTCAGCTATAAATTGTATAGCATCACTTGCTTCACATTGTACTGATGATGTTCTTAGTGTTTTATGTAAAGAATATTTGAATATATCAACTGAACATAATAACATTGAAAGTAATGTAAACCAAAATAGAGCTGCTGAATTGAGAATGAAAATTGGTGATGTAATTGTTAAAGTTACCAAAAGGCTGGGTAAGTATTATTCCAATAAACTTATAAAAAGTTTATAAACGAGTACAGTCCCACAAACTTATCTAACCCGGTGGCTAAAATTGGAACCAATTTTTTTGCCTCTTTAGATTATTTTCACTAACGACGCATTTTGCCTGCCTCGTTGGTCTAGTGGTTAGCATGTTCGACTGCGGCCGACGAGGTCCCGGGTTCGATTCCCTGGTCGGGCCATAGCAAGTATTGGGTTTTTCTGACAAGAAATTCTTAGTACCTACTAGCCCGGAGTAAGGAAGTTGATGGTGTTTCACCCCCGTGCCTCGGAGAGCACGTAAAGCCGTCGGTCCTGCGCTTGATCTCTCTCCAGTCGTGTCGGATTTTCCGTCCCATCGGGCTATGAGAGTAAAGGAACAGAGAGTGCACCTGTGTATGCGCAAACACTTGTGCATTATAATATCTCCCGCGCAGATGCCTAATTTCTCTGGAGATAGGCCGCCGTGGCCGAAATTCGGTCGGGAGGACATTAACGACGCAGACACCGGGTCAGATAAGTTTGACGGACTATTCTTTAACTTAATTAATAAACTTAATTTTAACAATATGATATTATGAATGACTGAGCTTAGATATGTGGTGACTTTTTACTTTCAGGTGAAATGGCGGTAGTACACAAAAATATTCTGTTAAACACAATTCTATGTGCTTGTAGAGATGAAGATCCATTGATTAGAGCCTCAGCTTTATCTAACTTAGCAGAAATAGCATTAATACTCAATTATAAAATGGGTTCCATTATATATGAGGTAATATCTACACACGGAAATGTAAGTTTTGATAATTTAACATTGTGTTTATAAATAATGCTAATATCGCCCATACTTTTTAGGTTCTATTTTGTATATGGTCGATGATCGAATCGGATAAAGCAATAGAATGTCGCAGAGCAGCTGTCATGGTTGTTTCGAGTTTACTGAAAGGTCTAGGAAAAGACACATTGGTAGAATTAAAAGATAACCTACTACCAATTTACAGAACTTTAAATAAACTGTATAAAGATTCAAATGAAGATTCAGTTGTGCGACTCCATGCTCAATTAGCTTTAGAAGAACTTAACGATATTGTAAAGAAATTCTTGTGTAGTGAGCTGCCAATTCAGAAAGAATTTTCGATGCTAAGCGAACCAAGTGATTTAATTTTTAAATAAAAATCATATTTTCAGTCAATAAAGTCTTTTATTAGTTATCACCTAACAGTAATGCAAAAACACACAAACTTCAGTAAGCCACATTGCATCGCAAAACATAAAATAGTAAGTACAATAGGTACATGGGCTTTTTAGTATAGATAGATTTTTTTATGAGCTACATTCCATTTGTTGCAAATTATTTGATGTACCTAGTTCAGTAGTATATTTTGGCTTTCTATTGCTGTGTGTACTTGCTTTTTAACCCCCGACGCAAAAAGAGAGGGGTGTTATAACGTGTCTGTTTGTGTATCTGTCTGTGGTATCGTAGCGTCCAAACGGATGAACCGATTTTCCGTCTGAAGGTCATCAGCTTTTTCTTAATCTGTTACTTCCATATTATGTCGGGGGTTGTCTTAAATTTGTAATGTATACTTGTTTTAGATTTTCAACCGACTTCAAAAAAAGGAGGAGGTTCTCAATTCGACTGTTTTTTTTTTTATGTTTGTTACCTCAGAACTTTTGACTGGGTGGACCGATTTGGATGATTCTTTTTTTATTTGAAAGGGCATACTTTTTAAAATATCATCAATAAAATAAGTACATTGTATAGCGTGTGCTTGTTGTTGTAAAGTTGGCGCGGGAGTTAGAAGTCGGTTGTTTAAAAAGAATTTTTTATATTAAACTCCGTCCGCGTGGAGGTATGAAAAATAGATGTTGGCCGATTCTCAGACCTACTCAATATACTCACAAAATTTCATGAGAATCGGTCAAGCCGTTTCGGAGGAGGAGGATAAGATTATACTTATTAGCGCGTGCGTAGCGAATGGCGATGCGGCTTATCCAATATTATATGCTAAAATATCTTAAACTTTGCGAATAGTGAGATAGCTTATGGCAATAGCGTCATAGTGAATTATTAATACTGGCCAGATGTAAACATATACATCCGCATGCTATATCTAAATTAGTTTAATAATGTTAATAAATTAAACATACGTAATTCTAGTAGTTCATTAACCTTATTTAAACATATTTACAGTTTCAATACTTAACGGCATAATTAACCTGGATAACTCGCCATGGTCCATTACTGGGGACCCCTAAATTATCTCATTGAAAAGGACTGAACTTATTCTCAAAGTATTTAACTTCCGAGATATTTTGCCCATAAAGTTAAAGAATAATTATATGGATAGAACATAGACAACTGTCATTAAGTGTAGAAAACAAGTCGGTTAGTCTGTTCAATCAATTCAATCTTATGTAATTGTAGACTTCTTTCTAGGCCTCCGAAGTATTATCGCCTTCATTAGGTTTCTTAACAGCTTCGTCTTTTTCCGAAAGTGTTATTGAATATACAGAACTTTTATCGGAAAATCTGTCTATGTTCCTCCTGTTGAAAATCCCACTGCGAGAAAGAGATGAAACTGTAGATATTGACATGTTATCTAAGCTTCTTCCAGCTTGTGGTACCATCTTCCATATAAGAAGGGCAACCCCTCCAAATGCTGCGACAACCAGGAACATAACAAGGGTTATTTCTCCAAACATATCTGAAACGAAAAAAACCTTTTTAATTTTATGCGTTCGAATACAATCACCCGATAAAAATTACTTAGTGCTGATGCGGTCCATAAACTCGCCCAAAAATATTGGTAAAATTGTCTCAACTCCGGGAAATGATAGAAAAGTTGAACCGCGGTAACGGGGGTATTTTTCGAAAAAATTATAAATATTGTGACTTACTTTGTTGCGTTTCTTCCTTTCTAGCCTCAAGTCGAGCTGGTTGAAGCTTGTTGTCATTCAGTTCTTGATCGTCATATGGTTCCACTATTCCATGGGACTTTGTTTCTACTAAAACATCGCCAGGATTAGCTTTTGGTAGGTTTATTCCAGCTCGCACCGTTAACGTTTCCGGTTTATATGTGCAGATGACTAAGAACCTAGAAAAACACAAAGACATGAAATATTGTAGATTCTCTAAATTTTTTTTATGTAGCGTAGCGTCAATGAAATAAGTTTGATTCTATTATCCATACTAATATTATAAATGCGAAAGTGTGTCTGTCTGTCTGCTACGCTTTCACGGCCCATCTGTTCAACCGATTTTGATGAAATTTATTAAGGTACCTACCTACTTATTTAAGGTTATATCCCGGGGAAGGACATAGGCTACTTTTCATCCCAGAAAATTAAGGAGTTCCCCCGGGAATCAGAAAAACTTAACTTAAAACGCAGACGAAGTCGCGGGCATCATCTAGTCATTCAACCGATTTTGATGAAATTTATTAAGGTACCTACTTATTTAAGGTTACATGCCGGGGAAGGACATAGGCTACTTTTCTTCCCGGAAAATTAAGGAGTTCCCCGGGAATCAAAAAAACTTGACTTAAAACGCGGACGAAGTCGCGGGCATCATCTAGTCAGTAATAATTTTTAGGCTAGAAGAAAAAATATTTCCTGACTCTACATACACAATCGGTACAAAAGAAATCTAATATTCACTATTAACATCTTTAAAGCGAGAGGCCTTGACCAATAAATCATCCACTTTACAAGTTTGAAAGTGAAAACGTTTTGCACTTTTTGTTCATGTGTTGTGACTCACCGGCGTGTGCTGTGCGTAAGTATTGGCAAGTTCTCTTGGACGATCACATAAGTGGCTACTGTAGTATCGTTGACCTCTGAACCGCATTCCTCATGATGTATTCTCATGATATACGCGTCCTGGGCACTGTTGGGGTTGCCTTGGATTGAACATCTTTCCGTGCCCCCGTCTGCAGCCTCAACAGCTATTCGACCACCGAAATATGGTCCAGTAGATACCTCAACTTCGCTCGCGTGAGGCAGACATTGCGTGGCTCGCGCAGAAACTAAAACAAATTATTAGGTTACACATTTTGCTGGAATTCTTTTTGGTTCACTGTGTTCTTAACTGTTATAACAAAAGCTCGATAGTCTCTAATTTCCTAGAAGTCTCATTTTTATTCTACTCATGATTTTACTCATTTTCGATGCGTTGCCAAATAGTAGAGAAACGCAGTTTCCAAGGAGAAACTTTGTTTTATCATGCTACATTTTTGTTTGCCGTAAATAACTAAAAGTCAAGTTCCTATTACCTAGGTAATATTAGACGATCCTATACTTTTTTCTATGACAAATGTTAATCACTTACATCCTTTTGTGGGAACTATGATAATTTTCGACCCAATAGAATGCGGATCAGCTAGATCTCTAGCGTCGCGTCTCACTGGTCGCACTTCGAAGGAATACGTCGTTGCCATCCGCAAACCAGTGATATAGGACGTGTAGGTACGACCACGCTTAACACTTGGAACGGGCGCCTTTGCTGTAGTTGTTTCCACCAGCATCTTAGCAGACCTATCTTCTTCGATATTGTCTACAACCTGAGGAAACAATATTTTATCAGATTTAACGGTTATGAATGTTCCGCAGAAAGACGAGGTTTACAGCTTGTAAACTCTGTGTTCAATTAGTACCAAAGTACTCTAATTAAATTGACTCCCGGGGTCCCATCATACCCTGAGTATAATAGAATCAGTAGGTACTAAATAAAACATAATGCGCTTCCGCAAATAGGTAGGTCGTACGACACGGTCACGGTGTGGCGCGCTCGGCGAGCTATTATCCCCCGTTCGACAGTGGTGACTCTGCTCTGGTACCGACAGTTACCAGAGCATTCCCAGAGATTCGACCTCTGCGTACTCATAAACCATGAAACGCGGTTGGTTCTAAAATTGACTAATCTTCCTTCCCTCCAATTCTAACCACAAAAATAATACCTAACTACTTTATAATAAACCTACTTAGGTAGGTACTTACCTACCTGCCTACCCATGAAGATCAATATATACATTCAGAATTAAAGCTTAAATCCTAAATCTTCATAAAAGAAATCTGATTCTTAATTATGGTGTTTTATTCAATCAATCATTTATTCAATTTAGGTAAGTACATTGTAGGTACACATATTGACGTCCATTATATAAAACATGATGGTGATAATCAGTTAAAAGGTATCTTAAAACTAAAGCTAAGAGCTAACAGCGATCAAATTATAAATCGGTTAGCATTTAACAATTATTAATGTCATGGTTAGGTCACCTTTAGTTGCAACTTGCAACTAGACCATAAACTCGATACAAAAAAAGGAGTATAAAAAGCTTCATTAATTCACCTTGGTCCTGCAACGATACTGGCCCCAGGCTTGCAGCTCGCAATAGTGTATTTGGAAAGCCAACAGCTTCCTGGGATCAGATTCATCACTTTTGCCGTACTCCCATCGAAGCCGAACATCGCGGAAGTCTGGCTCCCCAATAAGATGTAGCACCTCTGCAAATAAATGATTCAATTTTATTTATTGGCCTGAGTAAACTATCCCACCCCAAGAAATAAGAAGAAACCGTAAAAGATAACGCTTCAGCGCTTATTCCGTTCCTATTTATACTAAGTGAAAAATCTTGTCATCAACAAACACCGTTAAGCTATTAGCGCTTTATTTTCCGAGTCAATTTCAGTAATTGGTTTCCTTAGACCCCGAGACGCTTGGATGCCTCGGCTATGCACCGATCCGCGTACCCTATTAACCCAATGACTTGCTCACTGGGTTGTCCATCATCGAGCAAGTAACATGACCGATGTAATGAGATAGCTCTCGATTGCAAAAACACAGAAATGAGTTATCAGTCACGAAATAGGATGGGAGAGTAATGAGAAATCGATTATAATAGATGATGTATGGCCCTAAATGGTATTTTTCTCCGGGTCCTAACTTCCTACTCTTTTGCAAGTGTATTTGAAAGAAAGACGTTAGGAACATTTTAGCAGCAAAATCAAGTTTAGGTACACTATACACACTGTTGACATTGGTCAACAATGCTTATCCAATAAGAATTAAGAACAAAAAATCGCACTGTTCTTGTTATTAATTGGTTTAGTAAACTACTGCCATATTACTTAGTACAGGTGGTATGGATTTAAATTGTGCATTGATACGAGGGAAATGTGAGCAGGTAGGTACATAGTTAATCCGTTAAACGACACCTGCAGGCGTCGCATGCGCAGCCCTCCTTACGGTATTCCTCCCAGATACATAGTAATAGCACACGCCGTGGTAATGGGAAGTTTATCTTTGTGGGGCAATAAAGTGTTACGTTTTGAGCGGTATTTTTCTTTTCATAACAATGTAAAATTAAAGAAAATCATGATCAACGATTGTATCTGGAAAGTTTAATTAAAACGACGAAAGATTCAATAAGATTTGCTCTAGTTTACATAGAGTCATGTCCGATATAAAATTAATAGAATCTGTGTTTTCTTTCGGAAAATTTAGTCCGGTTGCCTTTTAAAATTGAGGACCGCTGTACCTATCTTGTGGATACGCTAGTCCATTCTTGCAACTAAATTCACATAGGTACATACAGCAGCACAATTTTATTTTTGTGAACCGTAATGTGATTATACTGATTAAAGTTTTTACTCGCAGTCCATATTGTTTGGGGCCGGACGTGACCACCACGTGACCATTGGCCTCGCATGACAGAGCACTCCGATCTCACAGATGGGGAAACAAAAATGGTGTAAAAATTCCACCATACTATTTATTCTCTGGGTAATGATGCGAAACATAGGTACTTCACAGGAACAAAATATACCTAATAAATCTGAGATTTCTTATTTCCAAAAATACCAGCACTTAGTTGGATGCGCGTGTAAGCTATGAAGCCTGTAGCTGCAGGTATTTATCTGCCCCCCGATTGTGTAAGGAAATCGTAATCGTAATCATTTGTAAAATGGATAATTCGACCTGTTTAAAGAGTTGCCTGCCTGCACGTCAAAAATCATGTACTTATGAACTCCTTCAACAGTTCGAGTAATACGTTTTAAGCTGTCAAAAATTACGATTTACTTAAACAATTAGGCCTCGTTGCACTAACAGATGTCAATAACTGAACATGCAGTTGTAGGCTGTAGCTGATGGCAGTTTGTAACTTTCTATGCTTTTCCACCTAGAGCTAATAAAACATGGGTACGTACGCCAAACAATCGAAATTAGTCAAGCAACACTAGTATTTAAAGCTCACGTTAATGTTCTACTCGCAGGTATGAAACGCACATGAAATGACGGATGCTGATGACTGGACCGTAAAAACCTATTGTAGTATTGTATTTTGAAGATCACATCAAACAAATGACCTGCAGCGTTTAATATACGTGTATAATATGCCATGGATATTACGCTTTTATAACCTTAATGTTTACAAACCAGTAGGTCCCTAACTGACTATAATACAAGCAGTTTTTCATTTGACTATGATTACCCTATTACATAATAGGTACTGAATACTGATGATGGAAAATACTCAAGTAATATTTATTAGTAAGTATACCTAGGTAGCAGTTTTTCTTTTGTCTTTTGCTACCTCCCAAGATATATAAGAAAATATTATTTTGTGAATGACTACCCGAAATCAAACCTGGGATCTCTTGGTTGTTCGGATTTAAGCCAAAATACCGGTCAAGTGCAAGTCAGACTCGTGCACGAAGGGTTTCATAATATTAGCCGGTATAACTGGTTGAAAGACAGACGGATAACAAAGTGATTCTATATGAGTTCCTTTTTCTTGAGGTACGGAATCCGAAAAATAAGTGAACCACATAAAAAACTTTATGCTTGAGTTTCAAATGCCGATATACCTACTTAAGTACTTTTAGGTAGCCACCACATTTTTACAATTTACATTTTAATTTACTTATCCAATATATTAATCGTATAATAAACCGCCAATCAACTAAGCTTTGTTGAAGCAAATCACTCATGATAAACATGCGTACATATATCTACTAGCTGATACCCGCGACTTCGTCGGCATGGTTTAAGTTTTTTTAATCCCGCGGGAACTCCCTCATTTTCTGGGATAAAAAGAAGCCTATGTCACTCTCCAGGTCCTCAACTATACCCATGCCAAAAATCACGTCGATCCGTTGCTCTGTTGCGGCGTGATTGAAGGACAAACCAACAAACAAACACACTTTCGCATTTATAATATATGGGGGTCTTATATATTTATGTACCTACTTAACAGATTTAGATTACCTACCTAATGCCTATCTATGGCTTTCTCATCTTATAGTCCCACCCCTAAAACACTGATGGGTAGGTGAACCTACTGTGTACCTACGTCTGAAAAGCTATATATACCTAAGAAGGAATAAAAAAATAAAACCTTCAAACGACAATAAAACTGAAAAAAAAAATGGTCAATGGCAAATGCGCTTGCGCCGCCGACAGCGAACTCAATTGTATGAAGTGTGTGGTGCGAAACCGATAATACGAGTAATATCAAACAATGAATTTCACGCGTTTGGCTCTTCCTGTCGCCACAGCGAATGGAGGTAGTGATTCTACTGTCACAGTGCTGATCAATACAAATTTAACGTATTATATTAGTTAATATAGCGATGAGATGAGACATTTTTATAGCTGGAAAAGACAGTAGAACAACTGCACTCGAGTATCTATAGATACTCGAGTGATCTGCAGTTGTTCTACTGATTTTTAGAGTCTTATAATACTACCTATATAGATATAGTTTTATAAGACTCTAAAAATTGACAGGAACTAGAAAAGTTCTACCTAATTAAGTACTTCTTGGGCTGAAATGTAATTTTAACAAAAGATGCAGCAATGCGCATCATACCCATGCGCATTGCTGCATCTTTCGTTACCTACGTACATTTTACTAGCTTATGCCCGCGACTTCGTCCGCGTGGACTACACGAACTTCAAACCCTTATATTATTTTACCCATTTTTTAAAATTTTCAAAAATCCTTTCTTAGCGGATGTCTACGTCACAGTAGCTATCTGCATGCCAAATTTCAGCCCAATGCCGATTCGTCTAGTGGTTTGAACTGTGCGTTAATAGATCAGTCAGTAAGTCACCTTTTTATTTACATATTTATATTCGATAGAAGCAGGCGTTACTTTGCGGAAGTCCATGACAATTAAAAAAACTAGAAAAATACTCGCTATAATCCGCCACAGAAGGAAAATCTATGTGGTACAGTGCGTATCTCGCACCTGATGCCCGCGACATTCACCACACCACTGCACACTGCACCGTCAAAAATACCCTCAACGTACGTTTCACTCCGATACCGGAGCATCTTCAGGAGATGTTGCCTTTACAATGCACGATTGTAAAGGCAACTTCCCCTGAAGATTCTACTTATACTCATACCGAATGACATTTGGATTATAGCTTTATTTTGCGGCATATATTCGTAGGACATGACCGATCAAAAGTGGAGCATAAAATTTTAATAAAGATTCCACACGTCTGCATTAGAATTTTAAACTAAATGGCAGAGAAACGATGTAAATCCAAATCTTATTGTTAAGTTGGCCGTGCGTGCATAATCGTCGTTTTTTGCCGTATTCAATTAAAAATGACCCACTGACGGAGCCGGCAGAACAAAACGCACTGCGTCTCGGTCCGCAACATGAAGATGAAGATCATAGATGTGAGAACCCACAATTCTTGCCGTCATCTTTACTTGTGCTATGTACTCGTAATATGTCATATGTATCGGTCGAAAAATAATCACGGATTGTTATTAAAATGTAATACCTAAGATTGTATAAATATAGTAGGTACATAATAACGTCACATCTATGTCACACTCACACTTTACTCCCATGTGGAATAAATCATTGTTACAAGCCACATTCAAATTAGACTCACATTTGCTTTTGTTGAATCCGCCATTGGGTTTTGCACTGAATGCCTTTCGTCATTTATTACCTTCCAATTATGTGAATTGGCCTGCTTTCTATTTCCTTATAAAAGAACATCTAAGGATATATATTGTATAGGTACTAGGTAGGTACCAATACTTAGTTTTCCTGTCTTTGGATGTCGATGCACCATAAATCCTTCATAAAAGTCAGAGAAACTATGTCTATTTTTTACGAAACTAAGTTATTGAATAAAAATGTTAGTAGGTAGTATAAGTATTTTAAGGTGGTACCTATACGACCTTAGTATATCTAATATGTAGGTATATTCTATACCTATTACCTACAGTGCAATAGCTGATAATCTTAAGATTCTTCATTTAGCTATGATGTTTCTCTACAATAATTTATACAATAATTGAAAGCTGACCGCGTATTCCAGTAACTGTTGTTTATCTTTTTGTAAAAGTGAATAACAGTTCAGTTGCGCAACTGGATAGATGATAGATCATAACTCTTGATGGCGTAATGCCTTCACTTCTTAATGACGTCTGTTACATTTTTCTTTTCAAGTATGTACTCACTACTTACGCGTTTGACTTTGCGCGCTACAATTGTATTCTTGTTCTATTTGAATGTCTACGTGGCGTTGATGGACAGAATTGCGGAACTACTTAGATAAATCACAGACTTCTGACTTATGGCTTCATCAGAGACACTCTAAAACTGATACAAAAGTACCTATAATGTTTAGTTATCTTTATATAGGTACTTATTCTGTGATCTTTAACTTCCAGTAAGAGCCCACGTAAAAGCGATAAAATTAAAAATTGGAACCAAATATATATGTACTTAAAGTAAATGTGACTTAGCGTGGGTAGACTCCAAGAAAATGTCAAATTCAAATAAGGTTAAAAAGCCGTTACTAATCGTGTATCGATGTGGCGGCAAAGCGGCGAATTTAAATGGAGATAAGCCCAAGTAAGAACATAAGAAAGGTAATTAATTGTTAAGCTATAAACTTAGCGGTTTTGACCTAAACGATGCTGCTGTAGGAGGCCCGTTCAGCGACCTGCATTATATAGTAAGGACATATGAGTAAGTAGCTTTAAGTTCCACCGGTCGTCCTACATCTACTGCATACCTTGTTACACATACTGCATACTTATGTCCTAGTTAAGGTAAAATGCTTGTAGCCTTAACAGACTAAACAATGCCTTTATGTAAGAAAATACCAACACGAGCTTTAACCATGGCTTTGACCGATGCCTTAAAGGCGAATATTCCAACTTTAGGATATAATTAGACATACGGCCGGTTTCTGAATTGAGAATTTCATGTTGAGCCTGTCTCAAAGACTACTTAGAGACTAATTAAGCAAATTTTTGTTTCTGAATTTTTGTGTCTTTGAGACAGACTCAACATGAAATTCTCAATTCAGAAACCGGCCGTTACACTGCATAATTTGCTAACGTAGAAAGTCAACTCGGACATGAATCACATATGTGCTACCGTATCTGTCGATCGTATCGATCTTGCTGCAAAATAATATGCAAATCAATTGACGAAAGATGTTCATAACTTTCTAAATGACAAAAAAGCGATGTTCTTAACGCTTTGACATTTGCTTCTCGATCACAAGTAGTTTTGTGACAAGTGATCAAACATCAGACTGATAAGGCATCTTATTTTAGCCCCGTCTACAGCGAATAGTTATTAGCAAATTAAAACAGCTAACCAAACGCGTTTAGTGAAAGTCACGCGTGGTCCATTTCTTAGTAATGAGAGTATAAAGCTGTTTCGCGCGACATTTACATTTGAAGTCAGCCGAACCGCACATAAATCTGACGGGGGTCAATCTCAAATGCAGGGGAAGTGTGTCGTGGTAAAGTATGTCTTAACCTTAGTTTTTTGGGTTAAAACAGCTATGTGACTTATACGACTGCACTCTTGTTGAGAATTTGTGGAATGGTAGCTATAAGTAGTTAGTTTTAATAATTCATAACATAAACATTTATTTTTGATGCAATCATCATATTTAAATTCAAACAATATAAGAGAACCGAACATCGATTGTTCCAGTTTAGCGGTCGCAATCATCTCTGATTGGCTAACATGGTGGCCAAAAATCTAAATCCATTGCCGCAGCAAGACAAATATCTCCTGAGGATGTCGGAGTGAAACGTACGTTGAGAGTAATTTGGAATATTTGTGGGATATGGACTGTGGTGTTGTGGCGGTGCGAATTGCTGGCTTATTAGGCGGTGCATATTGCAAGCTACACCTTGTACCACATAGATTTGTCTGCTTTGGCGGATTATAGCGAATTAACTACTTGTTCCTTAATTATCAAAGACATTCAGACAAAGATACGGCTTTTGCGGAATAGAGCTAGATATGTAGAAACAACGACAAAAATAATCCGAATAGAAGTTCGCTAATAATATCCATCTTTTAGGTTAGCTTTTGTCCGTGTCATATCGAAAGGAACCTGCAAGAGAGCCGATGGTTACTCTTTCTCGTGCCGCTATTACCGATTTTATCGGATCCATCTCAATTAGTGTTGCTGTCTTGCAAGCTAAGCATCGAGTCGCATGACCGTTAGCGCATCAATAATGCCAGCCGCGAACTATGTATTTCACCAGTGTGCTTCACTGACGTAATGACGCGCGCGATGTGGTCTGCGCCCGCGCAGCTGGGTCATATCATATTGACAAAAAACAAATAAACTGGGTCGATTACACGGTAAACACTCGAAGCGGTAAACATTTTTCATAGTCTGGTGATTTATGAAGTGTGAGATAGATGTCTGACAATAATGTAAAACATTATTTGAATAAATAGGTAGCACATTTTCTCCCATTTACGTTTGTATTTAACACGTTTGGAAAATTTTGTCTGAGCTACTAAATAAATAGGTACCTACTTAGTACCTACCGAAGTGGGTGTTTGCTTAGAACACTACACTTAATGTGTTTAACATTATTTAGTTTAACTTTTCCACTTTTACTAGAAAGCTTTGGTACCTACTTGACATAAGGCGATACTTGCGTGGTTCCTATCCACTAGAATTTCTTTTTGCAAAGATACTTAGGTACTTAAGTACTTACCTACTTAAAATATTTAAAAAAAAAATCTCTACCATACCTCTACAACCGATCAAAATGCGCGAGGCAAAATAAAAGAGATTCAGCATTATTCAATGCTTTTCATCATAGCGCGCTCACTACGTTTTAAGAAATAAGAAATATTAGTTTTCTTATTCTCTGAAATGAAACCGTTTCAGAAATCGGGGTTGATAGATGGGTAAAAATCTACATAGGTTCATAGGTTACATAAGCTTGAAGATCGCGCTACAATTCTAAATTTTTGTTCGGAATTCAGATCCTATGTATGATTCTGTTAAGCTACCCAGTACCTACTTACCCATATTCATTCAAAGAGCTCTCCCATTGCTCTAGCGTGAAATGCTACTGATGATCAATGGTCATCGAGACTTCTCTCTTCTTAAAATATCTTCTTATTATATTCTTTGTGTATTATCTTGGTTTTTTGAGACTATAGCGCTTTTGAATTTGAACAACATAGTTTATCTCAATTTATTATAATGTTTATTGCACAGTGCGCGCAAAAACAAAGAAACACACAATTCATACGTCCTACTAAAACCTACTAATTATGCGAAGGTGTGTCTGTCTGCTTAGTTCTAACGACCCATCTTTTCAAACGATTTTGATTAAATTTGGTACTCATAGAGATAGGTTGCAACTTGCATCCCGGGGAAGGACATGCTATTATTTTTTTCCGAAAAATTAAGGATTTTCCGCGGGAATAAACTCAATCGCAGACGAAGTCGCGGACATTGTCTAGTTTTATATCTAATATTTTACAAAAGCGCCGTCATTACGAAGTCAAGATTTAAAATACATTAGGGAGTCACCTTATTGGAAGCAGTAAAAACGTTATCCATCATCTTGGTTTTGACCTAAAGTATGTCTAGGTTAATACTATTCAAACGATGGTCATACACCATTGGACAGGTTTTTGCCCTCGCGGGTGATCTATCACTGGAGAACGGGAACTGTATGATAGCCTGACAGTAGATAGATAGATAGCTCGTTCCCATGTATAGCTAAAACTAGCTGAGTCAGGTGCTCGTTATATAGCAATTTAAAGCAGCTAAGGGACAGTTCAGTTTGCATCCTTTGCATTTATTGCATTTTCAATGCGTAAGGTACCTAGAAAAGAAAGAGAGACGGACACGGCTCAAAGTCTGCATGTCAATCGACGTTGCTGATTAGAAAGACCGGTGATCACAATAATTAAAAATCCAGACCACGTCACATAAACAATACAAAAAAAGATGAAGCGATAATAATGATTAAATTCCCTTTGTTTCATACAGTAGGTTGGTACAGTTAATTCGGTCAAAGCTGTACTTTGACAGCCTGATGCGAGATAAGCCTTGCGTTACCGATGCGCAATTGGACATACCTCGGTTACTAGATAGGCAGCTGTATACCTACTTGTAGATAATACACCGTGATGTTCAGGTAGGTATTATGACGAGCTTCACGCAGTTTATTAAATTGCTACGCAAAGATAGCTCTTTACTAATTAAATAGAAAAAGCTTAAGGTCCCCTTACGAAGGCCGCTCAATGTGCTTAAGTTAAATTTTCTTTACCTGTCCTTTTCGTGTCGGAGTAAATTAATCAAAAAGTGACAGCATCACAAAATAAAATCAGTCGTGCAAGTCGGGCTAAATAGGTAACTAATAGGATAAACTTATTTATCTACACATTAATGTAATAATTGTAAACAATTTTTTTCAAACGAGCAACCACCGAGTTTCTTTCTGGATCTTCTCGGTAGGAATGCCATTCCGAACTAGTCGTAGATTCACTACACTACTCAAAAGCAGTTGTAAAACTTGAATAAAAAATATTTGAATTTTGTAATAAATTGTACCATAGTAGGTATAATATTTAGTACAATAATTTAACTTAAAAGAAATAAATACCATTTCAAACACCCTGGAAATTATTTAAGTAAGTTACTGAAAGGATTTTACTACAGGTATCAATTCTAACAAATAATAGTAGTAAAACCGAAACATAAAAGCTAATTATAAAGCATTCGTCAGAAAAGTCTATAGTTCTTATTGGGTAACACTCTTCCACTATTGGACGAAATCCATTGACGCAGCAAGAATACCATAAATTCAGCCAATCGTGATTGCGATGTATCAATGATTGATGCAAAAGATATGCGGTCGCCCTGCGGGTCTATAATTTCAAAGTCTCTCAACTACCTATATGGGACAGAAAAATAATAGTTTGGAGTCAGTTCAGTGAGATGATACGGAGTTTGCTGAAGATATGAAAAACGGGACTGTGATTATTTTACCTACATGAGTATGTCATTTTCAAAGATAAAAATCGGAACGGGGGACGCGATGCGACGATCTGAGATTGCAACAAAACCGTTACTAAAGATAAGAGTGTGAAAATCTCTAATTTGCAGTAAACCACCATTGTTACTAGTCTCTTACATAATAACTATCGTGGGACAATTAATAATTATGAGTTCCGTTGCTGGTACTATTCTTAATTCTATGTAATTTTATGCAGGAGCAGCAAAAAGTATCTTCATGAATGCAATTTGCAAGAGCTCTTTTGATTTATATTGTCATTTTTTGCTCTATCACAAAATGTACTTATCGTATAAAATAAACAAGTTTAAGTAACTAGATATTAAATTAAATTAATACCATGCTAAAATGTGATAGCATATTCCATTGGCCATCAGGGCTTTTGTTTGAGATCGTTACATACTTAGGTACTTACTTACTAGGTAACTCTTGATTTGATGAAATAGTTTTGCTAAATAGTAACTTATTGATAATCGAATTAGTTAATTTTTGTTATTTCCACCACAAAAGCATTTTCGAACTTCAGAAAATCTATTTTAATCAATACTAATATTATAAATGCGAAAGTGTGTCCGTCTGTCTATCTGCTACGCTTCCACGGCCCATCTTTTCAACCGATTTTGATGGGTATAGATTAAGGTTGTATCCCGGGAAGGACATAGCAAATCCACGCGGACGAAGTCGCCGGCATCATCTAGCTTTAAATAATTAAACAATTTCTGTTCACGTAACTAGCAAGAAATAAATTTTATTCACATCAGTGACTGTAGCTGCTACGCTATCAATGTAATCGAGTGCTACGAAATGTAGAGGTACATAATCTAAACTAATATTATAAAGAGGAAAGATTTGTTTGTTTGTTTGTAATGGATAAACTGAAAAACTACTCAACCGATTTTAAAATTTCTTTCACGTATAGAAAGCTTCTTTATCAGCGAGTAACATAGGCTACATTTTATTTTAAAATAAATTAGAGGACCCTTCGAATATTGCAATAATGTGAATTAAGTCGGAAAAATTCACCTAATTTAATTTTTTACGTTAAACCTCTATTCGTCTATTAATTCAACTGTCTTTTATGTCATATTTGTCAAGACACTTTTATTTCATACTTGTCAAGACAAACATAATAAATACAAGAAAACATACCGACATTTTTTTTAAACATTTTAATATCTAACTGCTGTAGACAGACTGCGAAAAGCCTAAAAGATCAAGGTCTCAACTTAGTTGTTAGTTCTAAACATAGTTCCCAGGCGAGGGCAGCGAAAATACGTCGTATTGGAGACAAGTGCCAAGCGTTCACAGCGGTTTGCTGAACAAAATTTGAGAACGTAGATATGGTGGAGTTGTTCGTCTCAGTGCCGACTGACCATTATTGGGATTTTGCTACCCGTGCGAAGCCGGGGCGGACCGCTAGTAATTAAATATTTTTCTATACCTAGCTCATTCATCAGAATAATTGTAAGTCATGTGACTATTAAGTATCACTCGGTCCATTTAGAAACATCATAACGAAACAAAAATGGTTTTCTCAAAATAGAATACGTGACATTATGTCGACCCAGTTTTCAAAGTGCAACAATAACAAAGAGGCATACTTTTAAGTGTCGTCTGCTAAAACATATAAAGGGCACTTTCAAACAAACGTACTTACAAAGGCATAGGTACAACTACTTTTTTAGGGTTCCGTACCCAAAGGACGCAACGGGACCCGTATGAACCGTAATAGCTAGACCGTTGAAATTTTCAGTGTGCATGTCTATCGCCGCTATAAAAAATGTAATTAAAAAATAAAGGGGGTCCCCATACAAGAAACGTGACTTTTTCAGTGTTGTTTGCTGTATCTTTTGAATCTTAATAGGTAGGGCACATGATATTGTCAAAGAGTGAAAAACACTATAGCCGCTACAATCCGTTTTCTTAAGGGCTTCCGATTTCCACATGAATTATTGTAAGTATAAAATGAAAGTAAGTACTTACCTATTTACTATTTATGTATTTTAATTACTTACAGAAACTAAATTAGGCATAATATATGAGATAACTGGGTAGATACGTATGTACTTTCATTAGGTAGCAGCCATATCCTATGACCTATCCGAGGCTAAGTAATTAGTGTTTACTACAAATAATTCCTACAACTACCTAGATAGTATTGATGTAAGAGTATAACTATATTATAGAGCCATGTTCTCAAAACGAGTACTTGCCTAAGATTTCAAAAATGTGATGTGCAGAAAAAGTTTGGAAGAAAACACAAGAATCCTCAAAAGTAACGTACCTCTACCAAACCTAATCGGAAGATCTGAACCGAATACCCAGAAAATGATTGAAAGGTGGAGCACAGAAAAGTCTTTTGAGGGATTTGGGAGTTCGAAATTAGGAAAAAGTCCGCTTAGTTTATGACCGAAACTCGCGGAATTTGCTTGACCCAGCGAAGGTCCGACCTACCGAAGACCGAGTTAGTCAAAACCATCAAGCAGCGTAAGAAGAAGGAAGAAGTCATGGCTACTTAACATAAGGGACTGGATGGGTATAAAAACTGTCGGAGAACTATTCCGCCTATAGCCATGGACAAGGAGAAGTTTAGTAAACTGACTGCTGACCTTCATTAATGGAGAGGCACATGAAGAAGAAGAAGCGAAGGTCCACCGGCTGTAGAGCTTTGTTCTTATAATCTACTCTAACATAGTAGTATGCCCGTGATTTACCTATAGGTATGTCAAAGTCAAATATAAGAGCAGCTTGAGAAAACCACTAGTAGGTAAGTACCCATAGTAGTACCTATTAAGTAATGAGAGTTATATTTACAGGGAATTATATATACCCTAACTCTCATAAAGAATTAATTGGAAGAAACACATGTTTATAAAATACGAGCTAATCAAATAAATATTATGAATGCGAAAATTTGGATGGATGGATGGATGTATGGATGTATGTTTGTTACTCAATCACTCCCCAACGGCTGAACGGATCTGGATGAAATTTGGCACAGAGATAGATTATAGTCTGGAATAGCACATAGGCTACTTTTTATCCCGGAAAATGAAAAAGTTCCCGCGGGAACCAAAAAACCTCAATCCACGCATACGAAGTCGCAGGCATCATCTAATAATTAATAACTCTAACAAAATATTCCCAAAAAATTCTCACCATCATCCGCTTCAATTTCAGCAATCGGTGACACTAACGTAATTTGCAATATAAATCCGAATAATAATAAATTCACGGTAGACACCATCGTGTCGAACGAATTGGTAACCGGAATCCTATTTAATAAATCACTATCAGTCTCATAGATAAATCAAAAGTTGAGTCACTTAATTTTACTAGTGGTATAAATTAGCGTAAATTTTTACGAAGCTCGAATGCTTGTGCCTTCCCACGAGCGATCGAGCCTGCGCTCGCGCTCCACGGTGACTTCTGATCGACTAACAAAACTCTCATAGGTATCTACATAGACGGCCGACGGGTAAGCCTTTTGCCTGAGCAATTAAGCTCGTAACTGGGAAAGAAAGGAACTAATAATTTCTAAGAGGCTGGTATTTATCTTCCAGTGGATAAGTATTCAAATAAAAGCAAAAGTTAAAGCTATTAATATCTCGGCCGCTGCAAGTTGCAACGCTACTTAAGTACCTAACTCACTTTGGATATACAGTCAATAAACTGGTTATTTTAATTCAATTATTCTTTGCATTTATTAGGTATGAATTTATTAGGTTAAGAATATCTATGAATAAAGTTTAAACTTAATACATTTCATGTTGAATAGTTTAGTAAGTAGGTACCTAACTACCTATACTATAATATGTAACCTACTTATATTTTTTATTATTTTAATAAAAGTTTGACTTTTTTTTAATTTCACTACAAGTTAGCCCTTGATTGCGATCTCACCTAATGGTAAGTGATGATGCAGTCTTTGTCGGTAGGGTGGTAGGTAACTAGCCACAGCTAAAGCCTCCCACCAGACCAGACCAGAGAAAATTCAGAAATTATAAATTCCCAAATGGACCCTGCCGGGAATCAAACCCGGGACCTCCTACGTTAAGAGCAATGCGAATGAACGGGCAAAGCTGAGAGTAGGTATTCAGGTAGGTATATTGCCGTCGCGCTGCTCCCGAAGAAGACCGAACGACCGCTTATTGAATGCGCATGTATGCGTACGTACGTCGCTCGCTCAAACGAGTTCCTAAATAAAATTAAAATATGTCTTTGAGCTAATGAGGCTTCACCTCGCAGTCGGCAAATGGATATATAGGTGTGTTTTGTGTTTCGTATAATATTTTTTGCTCTCTAATAACTTTGACCCTGGCTTTCTTTTATTGGACTTATTTCTCCGTTCTTAAAATGTTTTTATTGCACTACCAGTTAGCCCTTGAGTGCGATCTCAGCTGACAGTGAGTGATGATGCAGTCTAAGATGATAGCGGGCTTACCTGTTAGGCATAAGGCAGTTAGCTACAAAGCCATCTCTCTGTCTGCGTCGTATTCCTCATTACTGAGGGTCGTGACCCCTTTCCATTAATCAAATAATGGTAGGAGTTTTCTTGGGATAATAATGCGGTGGGTTCCCACATCCTTCCGCATACAACTCGACTAAGCGTTAAATTAAATTTTTTTTTTATCCCCAATGACGTTAAATAGAGAATACGTCCTTCAATCACGCCGCAACAAAGATCAACGTTTTTTTTGCATGGGTATAGTCAAGGACCTCGAGATGATATAGGCTAAGTCTAAAAAAACTTATGCCACGCGAACGAAGTCGCGAGCATCCGCTAGTTATGATATATAAATTACCAAATTAGGGTCAATTTGGCCGGGAATCGAACCCGTGACCTAGACCTCCCTGGCGCAGTGGTGCGCGCACTACAACACTTAGTCGGGAACTCTTTTTATTTTTTGCTTTTTTATCCACTACAAGTTAGCTCTTGACTGCGATCTCACCTGATACGATGATATAGTCTAAGATGGTAGCAGCCTAACTTGTTAGGGTACGGCAAGTATATTAAACCCATAACGATTTTTACACGGCATCGTGCCGTAACGCTAAATCGCTTGAAGGTACGTTTCTGCCGATAGGGTGGTTACTAGCCACGGCGGAACCTTCCTACCAGATCAGACAAGAGAAAATTTAAAAATTGTAAATTCCCAAATTGACACTGCTGGAAATCGAACCCGGAACCTCACACAATAAGACACAGCGTTCACCATTGCGCCAGGGAGGTCGTCAAAGTTACAACTCGACTCTGCTTGTGTTGACTTATGTATTTTTATCATTTTCAAGGGATTTTTATTTTCATAATAATATTATCTTTAGTCATTCTGTTATGTAGGTATATTTAAAGAAAAATCTTCTAATAATAATAATAAATTTACAAATAAGATGTGAGTTATGATGTCTAAGATGGTAGGTAGCAGGCTAACCTAGTTGTTATACTCATACCTCTAATCGGTTTCATATATAGATTAAATTTACTAATTACCTCTCGTATTTGCGGTACGGACGAAGGTTCCCCCCAGAAATAAGTAAGAAAGTAGGGACTATGAGTTTGAGACTGTCTATTTGTGGGATAAGACTGGCTAGATGGCTACGGAAAATGAGGAAAATGCATGCCAAATTTCATTCCGATCCGTCCAGTCCAGTGGATGTTGGTTCAGCTGTGCGTTGATACATTAGTCATTAGACAGAAAGCCAGTCACCTTTTCCTTTTGTCTAAACTAATACCTATTATAAAGAGGAAAGATTTGTTTGATTGATTGTTTGTTTGTTTGTAATGGATAAACTCAAAAACTAAACAACTGATTTTAAAAATTCTTTCACTTATAGAAAGCTTTTTTTTCAGCGTAACATAAGCTATATTTTATTTTATTAGTTAGTAAAAAGTAAAATATCGATATCGATAAACAACACTAGATTATCGATAAGATATTTAAAATATCGACTACGCTTGAACTCACTAACTGTGTACATATGTATGAGTGTATACGTATTTAACCACTCCGAATAGAGGCCGATAATACCCGATAGGGACAACTGCAGCTAGGACTGATAATACCTATGAAAAACAGTAGAATTCTTACTCTCGTATTTTTCTGTTTCCTCCTCCAAAACTGAACCGATTTTAATTATTTTTTTACGAATAATTTAAGAAGAACTCAGGCTATGTCGGTATGTTTTTATTTTTTTGATTATATCCGTCAAATTTATTTGGAGGATGTCTGACTTTTGCGCGAAAACTGGGCCATTTTTTGCAATTTTTAAAGGTTCGTTGTTCTTATAATTATTAATTTATTGAAAAAAGCAAAACATAGGAGCATGGCACGGACACATATGGATTTTATAGAGCAAAAATATTTTCTCTATTGTAATTATCCACGGAGGAAACAGACAAGAGTTTTTGTATGGAGAAATCGCCGGGAGAATTCCTCTTAAGGCAACAGCGCTCAACACTGCGCCAAGGAAGTCGCCAACCGACTGTACCGACTTTTACGCTAAATCGAAGCTATCTCAATAGAAACGGGTCTATAAATAGCCATTGTTGCCGATTCTGCCGATACTGTACAGCCAAAAATAAACTTTCATGAATGTGTACCGATATATTTACAAACAAAAGGGAGACGCCAATTTATCGACGCATGCGTCTTGCACCAGCGCGCGCACTGTTATCATCATCTGATAAGCTCATTCACTCCAGCCTTTCGTCCGACCCAAACATGTTGCTCATCGAAATTAACAATCAAACAAAAATGTAATACAAATCCTACCACCATGGGCAACCAATTCAGAAACGTGGCAGTCATAGCTTGTCTCAAGACTTTGCTTTTTGTTTTCAACATTGTCTTTTGGGTAAGTTTCAGATGTATTTTCATTTCATAAGCGCGTAAATATAAAATCTGTTAGGTGCAGTAGGTACATCCAAAAGCTCTCAAAAAGTAAAAGTTTTACTCAACAGTTTTTGTCGTGATCTTTCGAGTCTCCAACAAACAATAGCGAAAAATCCAAACAAAGTGTCGCAAAACAACAGAAAGATGCCAAATTTTCAATAGCACCACAACTATTTTTTTTTAATTAAAGTTATCTATATAATTGATACTTTCACGGAACGTGAAGTCGGAAACGGTGTTTCTTTTCTTTGCTGTCAAGTTCTTTGTGTTCATTGTAAGAGTTTGGTTTGAATGATACGAATGCAACACTTTCACAGCTGACGGGCCTTCTCATCCTCGTTGTGGGTCTGTGGGCGGAGTTCGACCTTTATAAGTATATGGAGTTGTCCTCAGAGTTCTCTGGAACTGCCCCGCTTGTGATCATTGGCATCGCCAGCCTGATCGTGCTCATCAGTTCCATCGCATTCTCATGCATCATTAAAGGACAACCTGTGTTGCTGTACATTGTAAGTACCTAACCTAAATTAATTCATTTATCGGTGCCCTACAAGCGCAAGGTTCACTTCCGCAGTCGGGACCTAGGTACTTATTCTATTTTTACAATGCAATAGAACGCTTATATGAATTTACTTCAGCTAAGTAGATACTTTAACTTATATAAGTAAAATACCTATGTAGTAAAAAGGGCATAAAAGAAAAGTCAGCAAAGTGCGTGTGATGTGATACGCCTGATAATATTACATGGTAGTTGTTACGACTATAAGAAAGTACCTCGTAGAGGAATAGTATCTGTTGACCTTGATCTGCTTTATAATTTAATTAAAATTAAAATTCTAAGGTTTAGATATTTATTTTTGCAGTATGGTGGATTTCTGATCTGTATTTTTATGATGGACGCGGGTGTCGGCGCTTCGGCGGTTTGCTACCGGGACACCTTCGCAAGAGGTCTGCATGATGGACTGACGAAAACGATCATCTCGTATAACCCACAAAAGGCTAACTTTGACTTTGCTCAATCGACGGTAAGTTTTACAGGATTTTTTTGCCTGATTTTTCCATTTCTACGTGTCGTAATACCTATAATAGAAGTAGATACAGTTTAGAAAAATTGAGAACAATGCACAAATCGCGTCAAAATCCCACTATTACAATATTTTGTGAATGTTTGTATGTTTGGAGTGACAAAGTACATTAATTGTTACTCCTTCCCCCCACAAATGAACATACGGGGACTGACCGATTCGACGACGTTCGAATACGCAAATCAAATCTTGTGATACCTAAGGGTTGACATTGTCAATTGTGTATCTTGTGAAACCACTTGCTTATGGATTTTAACAGTTGCAATGTTGCGGCGTCTCTAACTATACGGACTGGATGCGACTGTCTCCCCAACGTGTGATCCCGATCTCTTGCTGCCTGGACAAAACGCGCTGCGTAACAGCTAACTACAGTGACGTTTACCAAAGAGTAAGCTGAATATTTAAATGTTTTACGTCTATTCATGCACGTCAGTCAGTCTGAGTCGTTCTTTTTGGAGAGGCGGCTATGCAGTGTCACTTTGACCGTTGCCGATCTATTGTGATCGCCATCATCTAATAGCTCCTGGTCGACCTGGCCGGGATATTCTTAGCTTCCTCCGGTGTAGCTACTAGGTGCTCTGAATGCTTCCCGAGGTGAAGCACTCAGATTTGGTTGGTTTATTAATAAATACCTACGAGCCTTAGCCACGCAGGTTTCCCCACGACGTTTGCTGACACAATAGAAGCAAGTGATATTTAATTTGCCAAAATACACATCAAAACTCCAAAAGTTAGAGGTTCGCGCTCGGATATAATGAACCCGGCCCGCACAATAGATTGTCGAGCTCTTAACCATTAGGAAACCAATATGCTATCACCACTTATTAGGTAATTTTATTCCATTTTCAGGGATGTTATGAGGTGATAACAGAGTATCTTACGCACAACTTGAATATTCTGTTTGGAATTGCTATTGGAACAGCTCTATTGCCTCTATTGGGTGCCATGCTCTCCTGCTCGCTCGCCCGGTACATCGAAAAATCTAAATACGACGCCATTGATTGAAAATTTGATAAATCGACTTTAAATATCACGACTGAATAGTTTTTTAGTGTAGGTATTTTATTCAAGTTATAACTTATAATCAACTGAATATATTATTCATGAATAAACTAATACGCGAACATTATAGACTTCTACAACTTAATAGCTATTTATGCAACTGTATCGTAATGAGGGTCATTTTAATTCGAGTGCTGTTTTTTGATACGAGGCTTGCCGAGTATCAAAATAGGATAGTACGAGAATGACTAATTACGTACAGTTGCATACAAGATTTTATCTACGACAAGGACGTCTTTATAATTTTTTACTTTATAAATTAATAAAAAAGTCAAATCAATCAAGTGCCAGAACCCAGAGCCGCTAAGCTATAGGTATCCTATTTATGAAGATAACCATATCGATACAGCTACGACTCATAACGATACAGCTCCCATACAACGAACTGTATCGTTAAGAGAAGCAAACACGAAAGAGGGTTCAATTCGATATAGTTGTCAAATTCGAAATTGGAACTTTTCGATGCTGGAGTAGATAAAATATATTATTAATTTATTTTTTACTTTTAACAATACGATATCTTGAGTAATTTGATATTGCCTTTGTGTATTTGCTAAAGTTGTGATTCAAACATCAAGGCGGGATCGAAAAGAAAATTCGCCACTATACTAAGTATACACACTCTCTTTAGTATTGAATGTTGTTGTTAAAAATAATTATGTAATAAACGGTTTATATGTATAGCAATTTTCTCTATCTTTTTAACGTCTACATAGTGATAAAAATGTTTGTTAATGAACTTTAAATTCTATAGATACCGACCATATTATACCTACTCTTTTTCAAAAACTTGTAATTTTAAATGTGTAAAAATTTATTAAAATTTAAATTACAAACTTACAAATCTTTCATTATAATCAATCAATGCTCTATGAAGAATAATGTTAATGCAAGAAATACCTTAAAAATGATTCAAATAAAATCAATGTTGGCATAATATAAATCCATTTTATTGAGAGCATCCTTACATGCAATTTCATATTTAAGTATATGAATAGACATTAACATTTGTACATTACCATAATATGTACATCGTCAAATTATTCTACATAATATAATTTAGTCAGTGTCAGAGCCGTTTTTGTCTTCCTTGGTCTCAACGGGCGCTTCTTGCTTATAATGCCTATATTCTGGTTTCAGCTCCCACATATTTTTATGGGGGTTCTTCAAATTATAGTTACACACTTCTTTTAATATCTCTTTTAAATAAACAATAGGTTGTCTAGTGATCTGAAACAAAAAATTATAATTCATTAACAACCATCAAAATTTGAGGTTTATCATAATCTACATATTATACTGTTCGCGCGCAAGTTGAATGCAGAGTAAATGTATGGTGCACATATACATTCAACTCGCGCGCGAACTATGGCTATGCATAAAATAATATTAAGTTTTTTAATAGCATGTTAGTATCTTCGTAAAAAACAAGTAAATACTCACGTGTCTAAAATTATTGGTGATTAAGGATTTAGCATATAAGTAAGTCACATTAAAATTATACTAAATTATACAGCCATGCCAGCATTGCCAGTGTCAACAACACATTTACAGGTCATGACAGCCATCCAAATGTGGCTCAATCACAAATTTAAAGTTGCTGATGCAGACTTTCTCTCTAAATATATATTTACTAGAGATCGCCCGCGACTTCGTCCGCATACAATTTCTGACTTCCCATGAGATTATGAAATTTTCCCGCTGCAAAAAGCCTATCTATAGAGGCTTTATATAGCTTATGCGAGTTTTTATTAATATTTAAATAATTAATATTATAAATAATTTAATGCCATTATTTCCAGCTTTCCGAACCGGTGGTAGAGTCTTGACGTATCATAAGTGACACAAGTTGTCCTATGTGAAATAAATAAATCTTTTATCATTTTATCATTTATCATTTATTTTATTTCAAATAAACTGTGAGTGAGTCAGATACCGTCCAAAAGATGACCTTTTTTTAAATCAAATCAATTTTGGGTGATAATAATTAAACACTGCGCCGGGGAGGTAGACAAAAATATGTCAAACTAGCTGATGCCCGCGACTTCGTACGCGTGGCATAAGTTTTTTGATTCCCGCGGGAACTCCTCAATTTTCCGGGATAAAAAGTAGCCTATGTCACTCTCCAGGTCCTCAACTATATCCATGCCAAAAATCACGTCGATCCGTTGCTCTGTTGCAGCGTGATTGAAGGACAAACCAACAAACCAACAAACAAAGTGACTTTCGCATTTATAATATTAGTATGATATCATATTGGTACTCAGCATCATCGATATAAATGTAGGTACTAGATGGGCCCTTTCATAGAAAAGGGTCGGGCGTCCGACTTTGAGAGCGCGTTCCTAACCTGTCTTTGTCCCCATCGTATAGTCACGGTCGCTCGTCGTGTAGATAATTTGTTATTCTTAAGTTAACATCTAAAGTCTTATTAGTTTGGCACTGTACAATTTTTATTTTAAGGTAAGTGTTTCAATTCACAATTAAACATTTCCAAAAGAATGTTATTTAATCTTCCTATTTAATATTTTTATCTATTACGCAATCATTTAATTTCCGCGGCAAACTGTATGATATTTGTTTTTACTAACTGGCCTTACGGCTTCTATGGCTATAACCTATATTATCTATGACCGAGTCATACGTTTTCAAGCTTTCATTCAAGATGTTGCAAGCAAGTTCCCGCTTTTCAGACTAGATGGCGTTGATGGCGTTGTTAAAAATACGACCACATTCTTTGTTTAACAGGGCCCGTCTATGTAAATTGAGGTCGTTGCTCAGCATTAATTATTTTGTATTAAAAAAATTAAAATATATCGATATGAGTAGGTATCGATACTTCGATGGTATCGAAACTTCCCTACTCGAGCTGTTTCGTGCCCACCCTTTAGGCCGCTGGCGGATCGTCCCGCTCTACGCCGCTCTGCTACCACCTTCTTCTTCTCTCCCTGGGCTTTTCCGCACTTAAGCATGGCACGCTCGGGCGACGCAAATTGTTTCGTGCCAGTACACTTAGTGGTGTATAACTATCGTTCGTTAGTGTAGGTATCTAAACACCAACAGAATTTTGATACACCTACCTTTTGGAGATCTTTGATGTTATAATACTGATGTTTTTCAAATGCTGCAAACAGAACATTGAGCACAGCCTCTTTATCATCACGAGCCTTTTTACCCTCAGCTTTCTTCCTCTCCTGGTATTCAATCTATAACAAAAACAACAAAATTTTGTAAAGAAGTATTCTTCTCAAAATTTATGCTGAGTTGTACCTAAGGAGTTAGGCAATTGTGGATTTTTCATCTAGGTATGGATTCTTCACATCATTCATGCTGTTTTAATGTTATTCAGAAGGGCGACCATACGAGGGCGAGGGATACATCGCAATCATCTCCGATTGGCTGAATTTATGGTATTCTTGCTGCGTCAATGGATTTCGTCCAATAGTGGAAGAGTGTTAACCAATCAGAGGTGATTGCGATGTATCAATGATTGATGCATAAGATACGCGGTCGCCCTGATGTTCTTTATTGAACTGTGGATTATCTAAGCCAGCCAGATTATCAAATACAAATGCATTTAACAGACATATCCATATAATAAAATGTTGAGTAAGGTGAAATGTGAAAAATGTGGTCTAACCACACACATTATTTTATTTTTAAGTCACTTGGAGATCGCTCAACAATCATTAAACGAGACTTGCAATTTAATAGCTGTTACAAAGTTTTATTCTTAAGTTCTAGCTGCTAGCAATACTTGTAAGGCCTAGCACCAAAGTACAACATCGTACAACAGATGGACAATGTATAATATATTATGTGGAAACAAGCCTAGAAAGAAACATGCTACAAGCAAAAGCTCAGTAAATTAAAACAGCTTACATTATGCTTATGATCTGAAACTGGTCTAAAGGTTGGCACAATCCTTTCTAACTGTTGCACTTGTCTCTGAGGCATAGAAGCCTTTCGTATGGACTCAGACTTGAGCTTGTAGTAAGTAGGATCAGCATATGGCCTACACTCCAACTTTTGTACTATCCTTCCTTCCATGTAGAGTTTTTCAGACTCCGGTACCACAGCATCTGTGTTTGAAGCTAAAAAGGAAATTGTAGCTATAGCAAATCATAAATCTTCACAGCCAATGCGCAGTCTTTCACAGTGCAAGCTGTTTTATTATGGAATGCTCTCCCATTACATACGACAATCAAGGTCACTGGAAATATTTTAAAAATCTGTGAAGAATTATATTCATCTTAATACAGACTATTAGTTTTCATTGTTTATTAGTATAAGTAATAATAAATACATAATATATTAGTTTATTTTCATATATTTATTAAAAGTATTATGTTATGTGTGTATATGGTATTTGTTTGTATGTTTATATTAATAAACCACCCGCAAGTTAATCTCCTTAACTTCTCCTAATCCTTAGGTTGCCTGGCAGAGATCGCTGCTAAGCGATCTCTGCCAGGCAACCTAAGGAGCCTGAGCCTTGGGCTAAAAAGTAGCCTATGTCCTTCCACCGGATACAATCTACCCCTGAACAAAATTTCATTAAAATCAGTTGAGCAGGTGGACTGTGAAAAAGTAGCAGACAGACAGACAGACATACTTTTGCATTTATAATATTAGTATGGATATTATTGTATCACACAAAAGCTAGCTAAAATTAACAAACTGCAGAATTGTAATTTTTTGTACATACAAATCAAAAGTAATAAATAAAACTCTCAATGTTACTTTGGCTCGGCCACAGAACCAATCTTTACGATAAGTGGTACAACAATAGCTTGCACCCTGACATTGGACATTCATTCCCCAGGGTGAAAGCTACAAGCCGCCAGGGGATAGTTAAAATCAATATCCACACCGACAATTTCAAGTGCATATAATAAGTAAGGGCTCAGCTATAGTATAGTGACGGTCGAGTTGGACGTTCATATTTTTTTTACAGAAAGACCTTGATGTGGTAAGCCTTGCACTAAAATATTTTAGTGCGGAACTCAATAGTTTTCGAGATATAATTTTTTGAAAATTCGTAAATGTTCACCACTTTTCACTATTTCTTACGACATTTGCCATAGATTACAGACTCATTGACGTTTAGTTGGCGTACTAAAGTTTCGTTTTACGTATTAAAATCCGTTCCAAACATGAAAAGTATCATAAAATGTCAATAATCGTATTCAAACCATAGATAATGTCTATACCGATTATTGGAACGGAACGCGTGCGTTGGCGCCAAATTCAAATCTATGAGTCATCGTTTTACGCGCTTTTCAAGGTTAATGGTTGAGAAGGTTAAAGTAGGTACAATTAATTAAAAGGTATAAATGTCGGTTCTAGTTATAATTAGGTACTTCAGCATGTGATAGGCAAAACCGAATCAGCACACCCCGACTCCACGCAGTCTTGTCTGCCCTACCCCTAGAGTGTTTTTTTTAAGCGGGAAGCCAGAAGCTTGCGAAGGAGGTCCTGAATGAAGCGAGCCTACGAGGCCGAGTGGAGCGAAGGGGGGAGGTGGCGAGCGAAGCGAACCGGCGACCTCCGCAGCGAAACGAAGGTCGAGTAGGCGAAGCTTCATTCAGGGGCGACGAAGCGAGTCTTCTGGCGTAGCCCATTCTATTTAAGGAGGATTCTTGGAGGGGGTGAGAGGGAGAGGGTGAAGTCTAAGGAGTTTTCCTAGCGTCCCCACCTCTCCCCCTTACTCCCCCTCCCCCTCTAAAGTATGTATTTTAGTCATTATTACGATAAAATTTCTTCATAATTTCAAAACTTTAAAAATTTATTTTTCGAAAACTATTGCGTTCCGCACTTTTTCCCTTGGAGGGGGGGTTCCCCCCTCCCACCCCTCCCCCCTCCCCTGCCCCCTCCGTCACCGTCACTATACTATAGCCCAACCTAAGTAAGTCAAAGGTAAAAAACAACAACAAAGGGGTGGTTTCCTTTATCAACACAATAATGGTATACTCACGGACTGCATGAGAGAAAACTCCTAAAGACTGTCGTGTCACATTCGAAACATTAAGACGATGTTCTTTGGGTATAGACTGTTCCCCTGGCTCTTTAAGACACAATACAGCCTCGGAGAGGGACAGCTGTACTTGTGCCCTTTGCCCGGGAACACGGGAAATCTTTAACTTGCCTACTTCGATTTCACCAGGCGCTTTATCCCATTTATTTGCTATATACTTTGGTACTTTAACAAGCCAAACACCGCGACCTGTGTTGGACAAATCCAACTCACGGTCAACTTGAGGCAAATGGTTCACACTCATTATTGATTAGTAGTAACTAGCTTGCCGCGATTAGAAAAAAATATGAATGAGCAATGGCCAATGAAATCAAAAACCAGAAAAAAAAATCAAAGAAGTAATCGCAATTCGCAGGCAGTTTTTTTGAGTTCTAAGTTTGACATTTGTATTTTGTGATTTGACACGAGAGTTTTGCTCGAATAATGCCTTTGACTTTGACACAAAGCTTTGACATTGACACGATGTGGTGTGGTAGGTAGGTACTAGGTATCCAGCTTAGTTTCCATATTCATTGGATCCAGCAGGGCGACCGCGGACCGCGTATCTTTTGCATAAGTCATTGATACATCGCAATCACCTCCGATTAGCTGAATTTATGGTATTCTTGCTGCGTCAATGGATTTCGTCCAATAGTGGAAGAGTGTTAACCAATCAGAGGTGATTGTGATGTATCAATGATTGATGCAAAAGATACGCAGGCGCCCTGCCGCATGTGATCTGTCAACATAGAGTTAGTGTCAATATTTTTGGTCTGTGTTTTGACTTTGACTTTACTTGAGATCGGCAGGGTGACCGTGTATCTTTTGCATCAATCATTGATGCATCGCAATCACCTCTGATTGGTTCCACTATTGGACGAAATCCATTGACGCAGCAAGAATACCATAAATTCAGCCAATCGGAGGTGATTGCGATGTATCAATGATTGATGCAAAAGATACGCGGTCGCCCTGCAGCAGGGCGATTATGTAAATCCTGCATCAATCATTGTTACAGTCTCAATTGTTTTGATTGGCTGAATCTATGGTATATGTTACGTCAATGGATTTTGACCAATAGTGAAAGAATGCTAACTAATCAGAGGTGATTGCGACCGTCACACTGTAGCTGTCATTTTTAGACAATCGCCCTGCGGAGATCAGAGACAAGTATATCGGAGATCCTGCAGCACTGCAGGTCAAAGACAAGTAACATATTGCTGCAAAGGCAGGTGCAGAGTCTGAGTGCAGAGTAGTGAGTACTTTTTTTGCAAGCAAGAACACAGCAAGAATAATCGGAATCTTTGTTGTTAGGTAAGTTTGTCTCTGTCTTTGATCGGACGGGCACGGGAACACCCTTGGAACACCGACCAGACACCGACCAGAAAAAAAAGCATGGGAATTGTCGTAGACAGAGCAAGATAGGTTTTCGAATTATGCATTCATGATCGGAAATCGGAATCAAGCACAGAGTACATTGAATATAGGAGTAGAATTAAGAATTTTGCTGATCATGGATAGAACGGTGGAATTTTGGAGATTTAAATCACAAAAGCATTGTATAAATGTTAAAAATTAAAATCGTGTTTGTGAAGAGTAATGGTTATTTGACTGTGTAAAATCAAAACAATAAAAGTAGTAGCTAGCTGAGGTTTCGGTAGTAATGTGAAAACAATGTTTGGCTACAGCAAAGAAGCAGTTCGAGTGAAAGTCAAGGTTTGCATTGTTATAAATATTGTTCTTAGAACGGCTAATTGCACTAATTTGATGCATAGAATGCCATAAAATTTTCTTTCCTACCTACTAAGACTTCTGCACTCCTGTCAATTGTTACATTCAATCATTGAAATATAAGATCAATCGTGGGAATTCCAACTTAGAAAATTAGTTTAACAGAATAATTATTGTTGATTTCAGAAATGCGAAGGAAAACTGCAACCCGAATTACGGAAGTTTTCAGTAGACCCCCAGATAACTTCCTTGGAAGTGTTGCAGAGCATTTTAGTAAAAGCATTTGATATAAAATCTGACTTCACACTATCATACAGAACTGTTGATGATTATGGACAAGAAATTTATCTGCCTCTGCTGTCTGATTGGGATTTGGATGCTGCTTTTCTCAAGTAAGTCATCACTTCAACCCATTGCCAACACACTACTGAGCACGAGTCTCCTCTCAAAATGGAAAGGGTCAGAATGAGGGTGGTGAACTATGGTCCAGCAGTGGGGATTGGCAGACTTCACACACCTTCGTAAATATTATGACATTTCCTCATGACATTTGAAGTACATAACTCCGAAAAGTTAGAGATGTGTGCCCAGTGGTTGAACCCATGACCCCATGTAGAAAGGTTAGGTGTCTAAACTTGGAATACTTTTTACCCTTCTAGAATATGTAATTACATTGCAACTAATGCAATTATTGTTGAATTCACAGTTTGCCTTATAAAACTGTTCATTTAAGCCTATAATAACAGAGTGCAGCATTTACCTTATTGTGACATTGTATTATATGGGCAAAATGCCAAATATGTCAATTACCGTAGTGATCTTAAATAATACATTATATTAAAGTTGGCATGCATTTATAACTTATGATGTCATTTGATTTTTATTTTATCCCTAGTAATAATATTTTTTACAGGGCTCATAATATAGCTCTAACTCAGAGATCGGAACCATGCGTCCAGCTAAAAGTAGATATGAAACCATTCTCAGAGGCTTCCGAGGACTGGGAGCCTCCCACAACCCCATCATTACCTGTCAACCAAAACAAAGAACAACCTACAGCATACCAAGCAGCTCAAACGGAGAAGCAGGAAATACAGAGTGGTTTCCAGGGGCTTATTATGAACCAGGTGAAAAAGGACTTATTATTATAAGTCATTCAGGAAGGAAATCTTAAATCTAGTATGTGGAGTCCCAGCTTTCAAACTTTCAGAGGATAACCCTGCTCCAGTGGCACCCTAGAGTTTAACTCACAAGAGAATTGCGAACCTATTTAGAAAGGGGATCCTAACTCAAGAATAGATCACTGTACTCAATTAAGAAACAACAAAAATAAGTACTATACTTTTGCTATCCGAATCACTATTGCATTATTCTCTCATGTAATAATTCATAGCAGCAGTATTGTCCATATCCTGCTGATATTCTGGAGCTTATAACTTAAATTTAGTAAATCATCATAGTCTTAACTTAAATTTAGTAAGTCATATTGCATTAAATTTGTACTTAGCCATTTTTACAGGTTGAGAAGACATTTAACATGTTCTCAAGAGCACTCAATCTCTACGATGATCCTACCAATCCACCACGGCCACCTCTCAGTGACATTGAATTCAGAGCTTTCTTAGATGCAGTTGGACAAATCAATAACACATCTAAACTTAGGGAAGTTATTTACTGTGGCGGGATTGAACCAAGTTTACGGTAAATACTATTTATTGAAAAAGTATTTATTAAATGGCAAGATGATCTTACCTAATACATATTATAAAATAAATCTTTTTGTTTTGTATTTTATTTTATTCTTCAGTTTAGATTCAAGATATGTGTAGGTGTACAGATAATTAATTTTATTGTCTATCTGTCAATGATAGAGTTATTTTTATTATTTCTCAGAGTTACTTGCTTGTTATTTTTACAGAAAAGTTGTATGGAAGCACATTTTAAACGTTTACCCAGATGGAATGACTGGCAAAGAGAGAATGGAATATATTAAAAAGAAAGCCAATGAGTATTATGCTCTACGAGCACAATGGAAGGATTGCATACAAAAGGGAATGGTAAGCAAATGGGGGTACACAAAAAATGTTTATGGAAATTAGGATGTTACATTGGCCCAATTTAGTAAGAGGATGGATGATGATATTATGAAGGTTCAATCAATTATAACCTCTTCTTCATAATATGAATGTTTTGCTTATGGTCCTGGTTCTATTCTTAAGGCCTGGACAAAGTGTGGTGCTGCTTGTACTTGCAGTCCACAATTTTACATCAATAATATACAGTTCTAGATCGCGCGTGAGTTTAATGCACAGTAAATGTATAGTTACATTTACTCTACATTCAACTCGCGCGTGAACTGTACTTGTACTACAACTTTACATTGGATACATTTTCAATAGCAAATGTTGACCATCTCATCAAATTAATATAATATAAATATAGTAGTAGCAGTAATGAAATAACTAAAAATATGATAACATTTGAAATATTATGTATACATACTAATATTATAAAGAGGTTCTAAGAAATCTACTGAACCGATTTTGAAAATTCTGATACCAATAGAAAGCCACATTATTTTTGAGTGTATTAACTATAGGCTATTATTATATTAACCCAAAAAATTAGGGAGTTCCCGTGCGAATTTAAAAAAACTTATTTATTTCACGCGGCCGAAGTCGCGGGTATCTGCTAGTTTTTATTATAAAACAGTATTGTGACTAACTGACGGTCCACAGCCTACGCAAGCTGGTGGACCTACAAATTAATTTACTTGTTTTTTTTTTGTATTGTAGGTAAATGCTGACCTAGCCTATGTGACAAGTATGGTGCGCAAAGACGTTCTTCGCACTGATAGACATCACAACTTCTACGCAGGAAGCGACGACAACCAAAATATAGCATCACTCTTCAATATTCTCACCACGTAAGGTGTTTCCTTCAGTATTTCATTCTAATTATAGCATCCATATATCCAGTCATTAATTTGGTTCCTTAAAAATGCGAGGTCATGTTTTTAGAGTGTCCTGGTTTTTCAGAACTGTCTGATTCTATATTGGAGTCCTTTCTGAGAATCCATACTAATATTATGAATGCGAGAGTGTGTCTGTCTGTCCGTCTGCTACGCTTTCACGGTCCAACTACACAACCGATTTTAATGAAATTTGGTACAGATAGGTTACGTCCCGGGGTAGAACGTAGGCTACTTTTATCCCGGAAAATTGACGGGTTCCCGCGGGAATTAAATTATCAATCCACGCGGACGAAGTCGCGGGCATCATCTAGTATGAAATATCCTTGTTAATTGATGGGTTTCTCTTTTTGTTATAGGTATGCTTTATACCATCCAACAGTGAGCTACTGTCAAGGTATGTCAGATTTGGCGTCTCCTTTGCTCGTGACGATGGGCGACGAAGCTCATGCGTATATTTGTCTCTGTGCGCTTATGAGTAGGCTGTATCCGAACTTCCTACTGGATGGTGAAGCTATGACGGTCAAATTCACACATTTGACTGAATCTCTGCAAGTGTACGATCCAGACTTCTATAATTATTTGAAATCCCAGCAAGCCGACGACCTATTGTTCTGCTACAGATGGTTACTTTTGGAAATGAAACGAGAATTCGCTTTCGACGACGCCCTCAGAATGCTAGAAGTCCTCTGGGCTTCGCTACCACAAAAAGCTCCAACAATGGAATTGTCTTTGAAGGAAAAGGACTTCGATTCTACGGTTGAAGCAGAGGTCGATCCGCCTCCGCTGAGCCCCTTGATAAAAGCACCGCGAGAAAACGCATACACAAAGGTATGTGCAATGCGCCGTCAAAGTTCGAGTTTTAGTTTAGCAAATGTAAAAGCGCCCAAGCTCGTCACTACGAAACAAACGAATCATAGTTTAGACGAAAATGCGGCGCGAAAAATTTTGAATAGTTCCTCTTTAAAACTCGCCAAAGGATTCCAAAGTATGGATGACGCAGTTTTGCAAACAAAAAAACAGTCAAACGAAAACGTCGCAGACAAGTGCGCAGAAACGACGACGACGACATCTCAAGATCAAAAAGTCATAACCAGAAGAGGAATGAAGAGTGTACCAGAACACGGAAAAGCTTTAGATGTCGTGGAGTCAAATGCAACAGCTTGGTCAAGCGCCGGAAACCTGTCCAATGGCACATCGCATGCTGAAACCAAAGAAACTCCTTTAGGAAATCAGATACGGTTATTGAGAGATAAAATATCTGTCCACAACAACAAATTCTTTTCTTCATTAGACACTCTAGACGATTCTATAAATTCTGATTCGAACAAACCGAAAGTTAGAATGATTAAAAATCTTAATGAGTTTCTGAACTTTGCTACTGGAAGTAAAACTAATATGGTTAAGCAAGAAAAACTGCAACGGACCCATTCGGCTATTGAGCGTTCCCGTTCGAAAGATTGCCCCAAAATAACCTTGACCAAAACATCTTATGAAGAAAACGACTTATCATCAACAAATTTAAAAAATCAGGGTCTTAGCAAAGTTAGCAAAATGAGTTTCGATACGAACGACGGCAGCAGCCCTGATGATTCGCAAGAATATTATCCCATGACGACATCCATGACAAGAGAATTGAGACTGGAATTGGAACATTTAGACCGCCAAGTGTTTGGACCCTCGTATGTCAATCGTTGTAGTATGATATGCGACTCACCATCAGACTCGACGAGTACCGAAGATAAACCGGCAGCGTTTCACACGGAAACAAAAGCAGACTGTGTCGCAACCGATGCTCTAGAAATACAGAACGAAGTAGCAGAATCTGTGGAAACAATAAAAAGGTCACCACTCCTCGAAACTATAAAATCAAATGCTAGAAGTGCGGAGGACATATACCTGTGGGAAAACCCTCTGCACAGAAACACCCCCACAACTAGAACCACTACAAGTTGTCCCCAGACGCCCGATGAACAAGCCGAATTAGATTTCGATGGGGATACAGGAGAAATTTTCGAGGAGCATTCTGGTAAAAAATCTATAACACCCATTAGGTTATTGAGAAAAAATCACTCTTTGGAACCACAAGAATCGTTAAAAAACATAAGGCATTCCAACCCACATTCCAGTGAATCGGACTCATCCGAGAAAGATCACGTAGAATCGATAGACACGCCCACTCTAAAGCACAGTCAGCAAGAGCTTAACTCAAAATCCCACAAATTCTTCTCAAACATGTCTCATGAATTGGAGAACGCCAAGAAAAATTGTGAATCTCTTCTAAATGTCAAACAGTCGAATTTACAGAGTGTGGCATCGACGATCAACAATTTTCAGAAAAAGTACGAGGTTTTTAAACCTCCCGTGCAAAAGAGTGCGGGCGTTCCATCGGTCGGTACCGAGAGTTCGGTGAAAAATTGCATCAGCAGTCTTCCTTCGCCGACAGTGTTCGGTGGTGGGAATCCATTTTTAATGTATTTATGCCTCACAGTATTGTTGCAACACAGAGATTACATAATGAGAAATCGCATGGACTACAACGAGTTGGCAATGCATTTCGACAAAATGGTACGTAAACATAATGTAAACAGGGTATTGAATCAAGCGCGGCAGATGTACGCTCTTTATTTAAAGCAACAAACACACAAGACTGGTGATGTTACTACTTAAAGCTTTTTGTTTTTAAGTGATAACAAAGATCTCTAATAATTAATTTTATTGCTCACAATTTATTATTAAGCTTACTCATAAGTTTAAAATTACTGTGTCGAATTGTACTTATTTAGATGAATTCAGTATCTATGCATTTCAATGAAAATAAATATCAATGAAATTATAAGGTGTATGTGATGTCCTTTTATGTATTATGAACAGAGGCCTTATTTTAAGTCTTTAATTTTAGTGTATATTCTAAGAATGAGCCGTTAAACATAATGTGGGTCCAGTTGCATTAATTGACATAATATATTGTTTGAAGATCGAAATGTTTGTTTAGAAAACCTTAAGAATTTATTAATAGCTTGTTTTTATGTTAAAATTGATTAGTCAATACATGAAATCGTTGCTATAATGCATTATAGGTATACCCAGGGCGACAATAACTAGACTAGTAGGTATCTGCAGCCGCAACAGAGACAAATCACAAAATGAAATGAAACCTTACAGTTTAGAATTTCCATTTTCCAGCAGACTAATCTCACCGTTCATTCTGGCCCAAGTGTTTTTACGCGCACAATTTTCGAATATAATTTGTATGTAAAGAATAACTTTGAATGTCTTATTCCAAAAATTAGATATACGCCTATTATATTGTGATATTATTTTAATTTTTTAAATCTTGAATTGACGATTTTATTTTACTAATTATAAATGTGCATTTAATGTTTTGTGTGAATGATAATAATAATTGCACAATCATGCTCCAAAGTTAATATTAGTAAATAACTGATTGTTTTGTTAAACAATTTAATGGTAAGCTTATCTAAAATCAATCAAATTAAAAACAATACAGTTGTAAAACAATAGTTACAATACATGTAACCCTCCCTCACTATCTGCATTATGTTGAAAAAGTGTCTTCGGAAATGCATATTGTGTACTATAATATATTTTTCTCCTACTTGCATGGTTATAGCTTTATTTTAAAAAATTTAAAACCAAGTGCGAGTCGGACTCGCGCACCGAGGGTTCCGTACTCAAGAAGTAGGTATAATTACCTTTGTTAATGAACCGCAAAACTAACTTTGTTTGTAGAGGTTTACTGTTAATATCAAAAAATTACGTTTGTTGTATGGGAGCCCCCCTTTAATATTTACTTTATTGATATTTAATTATTTATTTTGAAAGGTAATATACAAGTTAATATTCTGTGAAAATTTGAACCGTCTACCTGTTACCGTTTTTAATATTGAGCAAAAAAATACGAAAAAAACACGTTTATTGTATGGGGACCCCCCTTAATATATATATTTTTTTAATTTTTAGTATTTGTTGTTATAGCGGCAACGGAAATACATCATTTGTGAAAATTTCAGCTTTCTAGCTATCTCGGTCTATGAGATACAGCCTGGAGACAGACAGACAGACAGACAGACAGACAGACAGACAGACAGACAGACAGACAGACAGTGGAGTCTTAGTAATAGGGTCCCGTTTTTACCCTTTGGGTACGGAACCCTAAAAAATGATTTTTGGTCACTAATACTGAAATCGAATTATTTCAATATGTAAATAAATGTTTTAAAAATAAAAACTACTTAACTCTTCAATTCCCATGCCTGTGTTATTGGAAAAATAAATAATAAGGACATACCATATAAAATATAAAAAAAAACTAGCCCCCACTTTTCTAAGAAGGGGGTCACCCACAGTTGGCACTGGACATTGTTTAAACTGCTTGTTTACATAAGTAGAATTGTAGAAGTAAAACATTAAGGCGGCAGGTGCTTCAAACCACAGAGTACTTTTTTATATAAGGGATCTACACACTAGGGCACCGTCTGGGGTTTAAGGTTACCCAAAATATTCTCTGCTGGTTCTGGGGCTAGTCACTCGATACGATTGATTACTCGCCTTGAAATCAAGATATTCCTGTTCACGCTACTGATTTCTGTAATAAGTACCTACTTTCGAATGAGGGCTACCGTCTTTATGCTCACTAGTTGGCGCCACTTGTGAGTAAGGTCCTTAAGTAAGGCTGTAAATTCGGTAAACAAGCATATTTCTGAAAAAAAAACCCTTTTGTAAATAGTAAACATACAGGAACCTGGGAAATACTAACCTATGAATTAGCTGTTCTTTCAGTCCGCTTATTTTTGCGCCTCTTTTTCTTAGCTCCGCTTTCAAAGTACGAACACTGGCATTTATCGACACGTATCTTACATCTTCCATAGTTAATAGGTTATTGCCAAATATTCACAACAATTATCTAAATAATTAGACTTGCGATAAAAACCCAGTGTTAATTGACATTTCGTAGACCTCACTCTACACTAGTGCCCCTAGCGGCGAATTTAAACGCGGTAGCCCTCATTGCTTTTAAATACGAAAAAATTATTGATTAGATCACAGATAGTGAGGAATTTGCAATAGTTTATGAAGTGTAAAAACATTGGATTAATATTTAATGACGTGCTTATATGAATCATATTATGAATGCTAAAAAATATATTTATATCCTGTAAATAAAGTAATTTAGAACTATTCTTTGTGTCAGTTTTATTTTGTATAGTCAAATAGTCATGCCTGTCGCCTTTAATGGTCATGGACAAGTAATTATTATTTTAATCAGAGCCCATAGTAAAAAGCGATTAAATGATAGTTATAGTTCGCGCGCGACTTGAATACAGAGCAAATGTATGGTGGCACATATAATATTTACTCTGCATTCAACTCGCGCGCGAACTGTACTTTGGGTGGGATTCCACTTCCAAGGGATTGGAATGGCAATCAAAACAAAACAGTGAATAATTAAAACTTGTCAATTTATTACAGAAAAAAATATGCTAAGATACAGTCTATTTACGCATACTTAACGATACCTTACGGTAGTAGGGGAGCCCAAGAGGGGATTTTTTTGGATTTATTCCAGCGCGGCAGATTAATATAGAGGAGGATTCTTTGGACCCTGTAGAGTACCTTGACCATATATGAGCCCTGTATGTTGGTGGGTCTGTCTTCCTAGAAATAGAATAGCAGATCAAAATATTAAATAAATAAAATAGATCATCAAAAATACTCGAGCACGTCAGATTAAGGTAGAGTGAGTTAAGTAAAAGCCGAAAAGTGTACATTCAAATAATCTGATGATTTGAGCGAGACCTAAAGGAGTTTCAGAGTTACAAACTTAAATACCTCCAACTCCTTTAGGTCTCGCTCAAATCGTCAGATTATTTCAATGTACACTTTTAAGCATGTAATTAACTCACTCTACCTTAATCTGACGCGCTCGAGTATTTTTGATGATCGATGATTTAATATTTGATCGACCCACCAACATACAGGGCTCATATATGGTGAAGGTACTCTACAGGGTCCAAAGAATCCCCCTTTATATTAATCTGCCGCGCTGGAGTAAATCCAAAAAATTCCTTCTTGGGCTCCCCTACTACGGCCTTACTCTTTACAACAATATCACATCAGTTGTCAATTTCACGATTCGAAACGAAGCACGAGAATTTGCTAAGCTACAAAGTACATAAACGGGATGTAACTCTGATTGCTAGTTTATAAATAAATACTAATATTAACTGCAGGTTTTGTCGTTTACTTCCGTTTGTTTCCTCCGCCGCCCGCTAGGATCATAGCGATGCGCATGAAGATGTTTAGGACGTCAAGGTATACCGATATTGCTCTGAAAACAAAGAAACAGGTTTAGCTATTGTAAAATGATGTAAAGTTTCTGCAAAAGAATAAAAACTTTAATTTAACTAACTGTTATAACCAGTTCAATCTTCTATATATGTCACCGTAAGATTGCAAAAACCGTTAAATTATAATCCAACTAGCGATATTGTAAAGTGTCGACGGATTGTGTACCGTTCAATGTTCCAAGTGTAAATTTTTTAAATATTCATTGTATTTACGTTTTCTTGTCTCTTTCTTGTAGGTTAGGTTAGGGTTCGACATAAGTGATCAGGTAGTGACTCACTACCTGAGGTTTTATCGGGTTAATATACCTAACAGATTACAATCTACCGAAAAATAATGCGTTAAATTGTAATCCGTCGACAGTTTACAATTTCGCTAGTAAGATTACAATCCAACGGCTTTTGCAATCTTACGGTGACATATATATAAAACCGGCCAAGTGCGAGTCGGAGTGCACACATTTTACCACTTTGGAAGTGTCTCTCGCGTTAACTATTCAGTTTAGAAAAAAATTATATTACAAACCTCAATATCATTTTTGAAGACCTATCCATAGAAACCCCACACGTATGGGTTAGATGTAAAAAAAAATTTGAGTTTCAGTTCTAAGTATGGGGAACCCCCAAAATTTATTGTTTTTTTTCTATTTTTGTAAGAAAATCTTAATGCGGTTCACAGAATACATCTACTTACCAAGTTTCAACAGTACAGTTCTTATAGTTTCGGAAAAAAGTGGCTGTGACATACGGACGGACGGACAGACAGACAGACATGACGAATCTATAAGGGTTCCGTTTTTGCCAAATTTGGCTACGGAACCCTAAAAATGAATCCCTATTTCCCTTGGTCACGGCATCACGCGTGATTGGCTGGACCAATTTTGCTAATTCTTTTTTTGTTGTGATTGTTTGGACCCCAGGATGGTTTATATACACAATTGGACCCGATAGGGGGCGCTGCAATCGGGTTCCAGGTTCAGGGCAGGACAAAGTCTGCCGGGCTCACTAGTCAATCAATAAATATTTATTTATTAAATTTACGTACACTGTAACATATTTTATTGACGACCAAAACTTATAAAACATGATAGTGATAATCAGTTACGGTATCTTAAAACTAAAGCTACAAGGGTTCCAAACGCGCCCTGGTCTGAGAGGAGCCCACAGCAAACTCAGGCGGGTTTTTCTAACTACAAATTACCATCTCACAAAGTTTTCAAAAAGCATCAGTGGTAGTTTTTGGAAGTTTCATGTAAATTTCAGTTTTCTTAGCTATACAGCTAGTATTGAAACTAGTTGGTATCAAAGATGGTTTTCGGTTAATAAAACCTGTGAGAACTGTTTGATCTTCTGATGTACCAATTATCCTGTATCCCTAAAATGTAAGCTATGAGCTATATCTGTGCCAAATTTCAATATGATCAATTCAGCAGTTGAACTGAGAAATCGAGACAGACAGACATTAGTTTGGATTCAACTTTTTACTCACGAGTTAATTGGGTCGTAGGGCTGGAATCCGTAAGTGGGGTGCATCTCAGCTCGTTTGATGATGACTTGCGTGTCGTACAGGAGGAAGCCACCAAACACAATCAGGCCACCGTACAAGCTCAGGGAATACAATCCTGAAATAATAGTAGTTTTTGTGATAAAAGAGGGGTATGTAGGGTTTCACATACAAGTTGACTCCTTTCAGCCAAAAGCAGCTATATAAGGGAGGGTTGACCATAACCAACGATATCTTACGTGCTAATTGATCAGCTAAAGTAAGCATATATTGTCAAGTTACAGAATAACAACACAAAAATTTTCATTCATCATTTTTGTTATTTACGGAACAAGACCAAATGAAAATTGTGAAAGCTAATACTGCTATCGCGCTTTCATACGGGGCCTATGTGTCATCAGCCAAATAGCAATATACCGGCTGATTTTTGCACGCGCCTAAGTTGCGAGCCAAAACATTTCAAAATGGCGCGTTTACATATTTGAGTTTTTTTTTAAGTGGCTTCAGCTTCACGGCTCTGGGTTCTAGCTTTTAACTTGCGCTTTAAAAGGACTCACGTCGTGTGTAGTGTACTCAGCCCGCCCCCACCACTCCTGCTTTTTACCTGCTCATAATTACAATATGTACCTGCGCCGAGCGCGGTGGTGGGCGGCAGGAACATGCCGGCCAGCGACGCGGCGAACACGGCGCCCAGCCCCATGGCCAGCGGCGCGCGCATGTTGAGGAACTCGCCAGACGGCGCGCACACGGCGATCGTGCTCAGCCCGCCCACCACTCCTGCTGTGTACCTGCTCACAATTCAGTCATGTTATTTATCTGATTTAATCAATGTGAGTTAAAGCTCAGCTTTGCATTTGCGTTCTACCTTATCAGTATGATGCAATCCAAAACTGGTTTTTACTGTTTTGTGAAGGTAATTGTTACCTACACTCGAATACAAAACTGAGCTACAATACAACTCTCAAATACACTCGAATACAATTTGGGGACTTTAGTCATAGGTAGATATACAAAAATATGAAGTTGACCTATTGTTGATTAGCATGCATGTCTAGTATTTTAATAAACAAAGATTGCAACACTGTAATCTTTAAAAACAATGCATAACATTTAATGGGAAAACAAAAAATCATCTCTTGACAAATTAAAACCAATTACCAAGCAGCACGCATGAGAATTGGTCCTCCCAGGAAACAAATGGGTGCAATGACTGCACCCATGATGCCTGTGTGCACCATCCAGGCCAGCTGTTTAGCTCCAAACCCTGGCTTGTACTCCATGCCTCTGACAACCATCCCCGAACCAATCATCAGTGCCATAGTCATGATGATTGACTGGAAAATAAAAAGGTTATTGTGTGAATGGTGCACAATATGCCCTAAGGTTGCCTTACTCAGCCGTTTAAGCCTGCCTATTTATTGCTTGCCTATTGTTGCTTTGCCCTAACAGGGCTTCAAATGAAAATAAATGAATATGATTATTAGACTTTGTATTCCATGGAATCTTCTATCTTCTATATATATAAAAGCGAAATACCACTCACTCACTCACTCACTGACTAATCACGATATCTCAGGAACTATAAAGCGTATAGACTTGAAATTTGGAAGGTAGATTCCTTCTACGGTGTAGACGCCAGCTAAGAACGGGTTTTGAGAAAATCCACCCCTAAGGGGTTAAAATAGGGGTTGGAAGTTTGTATGAAAGTCCTTTGTTGTTGAAGTTAGACGCATGAAAAATGGTAATTAAGTTATTAGTTATAAATAATAAAAACCTGTATAAGCAATTTTACGAAAATGTACCCCAATAGGTGTGAAATGGGGGTTGGAAGCTTGCATAAGGGTTCCAATTTTTTGCAGTAAGAGACTTGAAAATCGGGATTTAGGTTATTAGTTTTAAGTTATAATAAACTGCATAACCAATTTTATGAAAATCTACCCCACAGAGGGTAAAATGGGGGTTGTAAGTTTGTATTAAAGTCCTATGTTTCTGAAGTTAGAGACTTGAAAATCGTGATTTAGGTTATTAGCTTTAAATAATAATAACCTGTATAAGCAATTTTACGAACATCCATCCCAAAAGGGGTGAAATGGGGGTGAAAGGTTACATACAAATTTTATGACTTTGAAGTATAGACATGAAAATCAGCAAAAAAACCTGCATAAGCTATATAAAACCTCTATAGATAGGCTGTTTGCAGCGGGAATATTACATAATCTCATAGGAAATCAATAATTGTACGCGGACGAAGTCGCGGGCAACCTCTAGTTTTTTATATTTGTTGAAAATCTTCCAAACATCATGATCCATTCATCTGTTAAAGTTAAACTGAGAGCAGGTAGTACAAAGATACACACAAATCAGCGATTTAATATAAATTTACTTACTATCCACCCATTACGAGCAACTAAGTTAAGGAGGGCTGGTGTTCTGAAAACAGCGACGGCACTGCCAGCAGTAAGAACCAGTGATCCAGCGATGTATCCATATGTTGCTTTGATTCGATCCTTAACATATTGTGGCCACAGGCTAAAATAAAATAAGAAATTAACACTTAAAAATTCTGTAAAATAACAGTTTATGAAATAATTTAAATGATAAATGAATTATTTACTTCACATAGGACAACTTGTGTCACTTATGATATGTTAAGACTCTACCACCGAATCTACTGAGAAGAGCCTAAAGATAAGACATATAAATTTTCCACAAAATAAAAACATAACCTTCAATGCCAAGAACTTAAAATAGATTGGCTAATCCTAATAAACAAACACCACTGTATCATTATCTTAGTTTGCAAAATTGTTGACTCACTGTGCTTCCTGTAGTGTACCAGGTTTGACTCCAGAGCCATAATAGCATAATGCCACAAGACCTATTGCTGACGCACCTGCTAACGCACCTTTACCCAAGCTGAAAGCTAGAAACAACACAAGTTGTACAATTGGTTTCATGTAAAAAGACATTTGGATTACAATTGAGAAGTTACAAAGGACATTACATACATTTAAGTACTAGCACACTGAATTTTACATATAAACTTACACTGGAAACTTATTTTCAGCCTTTGATGAATCTCCCTTAATATTGTGTTTATAATAAATAGAACAAATAGTTGCTCTTTTTAGCATGAAACTGTCTTAATTTAGATAAATGTATGACTATGGTGTGAAAATCCTACGTTTTTAGGGTTCCGTACCCAAAGGGTAAAAACGGGACCCTATTACTAAGACTCCGCTGTCTGTCTGTCTGTCTGTCTCCAGGCTGTATCTCATAGACCGTGATAGCTAGAAAGCTGAAATTTTCACAAATGATGTATTTCCGTTGCCGCTATAACAACAAATACTAAAAATTAAAAAAATAAATATATTAAAGGGGGTCCCCATACAATAAACGTGTTTTTTTCGTATTTTTTTGCTCAATATTAAAAACGGTAACAGGTAGACGGTTCAAATTTTTACAGAATATTAACTTGTATATTACCTTTCAAAATAAATAATTAAATGTCAATAAAGTAAATATTAAAGGGGGGCTCCCATACAACAAACGTAATTTTTTGATATTAACAGTAAACCTCTACAAACAAAGTTAGTTTTGTTGTTCATTAACAAAGGTAATTATACCTACTTCTTGAGTACGGAACCCTCGGTGCGCGAGTCCAACTCGCACTTGGACGGTTTTTTATTTTATTACTTTGTTTTTGAGAGGGCAGGACTGAATCATACCTAATTTTAATAATATTAACAGTAAAACATTCTTTCTTCAAAGAAAGGGTTGCTTTTTACCCATGTTGTAGAGATTATGACTAGTGTGTTTATGAGAGACCAACTTCCTTACGACTGTATGGTATTAAGTAATTGAAAGTTATCTTACCATTAGGGCCTGCTGGGGCCATCAACCTTTCCCAGACTGTTGGCTGTGATCGTGTGGCTACTCTGGAACGCGGCTCGCGTGCATAGTTACGCACTACGTAGTTTTTTGGCACAAATCTTTGGGGTACTGGAGTTTTCAGTGTATGGGTTATACTGAACGCGGAGCGGGTTATGCACAATCGTGAAAGCATGATGCAACCTTAGATGAGAATGAAATATTACAAGACTTAACATTATCAAGATATTTTACACTAAGATAAGCCGCTAAATAGAACAGCGAAAACAAGTTATTTTTACCAATTTTCCAAGATTTTAAGCAATTACGTGAGTACATAGGTATGCGAACTATCAAGTAGGTACTTACCTTTGTTTTAAAAGCACTTTATGATTAATTTGAAACCCGAAAACGTAACACTTTAAGGAATTTCAGGAATAACAAGTTAATAGTCAGTTATTTTTATTTAGAAAAACAATTCCAAATAGTATTTCGCAGTTCGTTCGTTTTGGTTTTCTATTTCTATGATTTCTATGGTTTTCTAGTTCTAGAAAGATGTCATTGAAGTTGACAAATGTCAAATGACACTTGACTCTTGACACATGACAGTTGGAAATTGACGTTTCATTTTGAATAGTTTCAAAGGTTGTTACAGACTTCAGATCAGAGTTTCAGATAATAGGCATGATGACTGATTTTGAAAAATGGTCAGATAAAACAACAAACTTTGTTTTCAGCAGAAAAATAAAGTTTGGTAGATAAAATTTAGCATTCGAAATTTAAATTTTAAAATTCACGCCAAAACGTTCGGCGGTGTCATGGCGTCGTTGTGACGTCACTATTGTAATTGTTGAAATAAGGTTCGATAATAATGTATTTTAAGAAGGTTCGTTTTGTATCTATTTTGTCAACAGTAGAAAAAGAAAACTGATTTTTTATCTTGTCACTTTATGTCATCTTTAACAATATAAAAATGTATCTCAATTATTGATTTAATTAAATAATATACAATAAAAGAAACGTTTTCAATATCTAAAATAATCCGGCCTCGTAGATACTTTAACATGGTAGCAGATCGTTGAAAATATACCTAATTATATAAAATGGTAAGATATAAAATAAAGAAAGTTAAAATAGGGAAAGTTATGATGACATGTCAGGTTAATAATAAAATACATACAATTACAGTAGATAACGTATACTATGTACTAGATAAGAAAAGAAATTTGTTGAGCGTATCATCTATTGTTAATAAAGGAAATATGATTAAATTTCAATATGAAACAGCACTTATATATAATACATATCATAAATTAGTAGGAATAGCTAATAAAATAAACAAATTGTATGAACTGAAATGTAAGATAATTAATGATAAAAATAATATATATGTAAATAAATCAGACGTTTCAATAGAAAAAAAAGAGAAATGGCATCGATTATTAGGTCATGTTAATTTTGGAACATTGAAAGTAATGTGTAGGCATAAGTTGTTAGATGGTTTACCCGATAAATTAAATGAAAATTACGTACACTGCGAAATTTGTTTACAAAATAAAATGACAAATTTACCTTTTCATAACAATCGGAGAAGAGCCACAGAAATATTAGAAATTATACATACAGATGTTAATGGTCCAATAACTCATGTAGGATATAATGATCAAAGATATTTCGTGTCATTTATAGACGATTATAGTAGATATGCAGTTGTATTTGTAATTAAAAATAAAAGTGATGTATTTGATTGCTTCAGAACATATATTAAAGCAGTTCAAAATCAGACTGGACAGAAAATTAAAGAAATAAGATGTGATAATGGTCGCGAATATATTAACAGAGATTTTATTGAATTCGCAAAAGAAACAGGAATATTCATAAAAGCAGCACCACCCTATACTCATGAACTAAATGGTGTGGCAGAAAGGTTTAATAGAACTATTATGGATAGAGCTAGATGCCTAATGACAGAAGCAAATTTAAAAAAAAAATATTGGCCTGAATGCATAATAACTGCCGCATATTTAGGAAACAGAATACTAACAAATTCAATGGAGAAGAAAAGTCCTTTTGAAATATTTTTTAGGAGAAAACCAGATATTAAAAATCTGAGATTATATGGAAGCAAATGTTTTGTAAGAATACCCGAAGAAAAAAGAACGTCAAAATTGAATCCAAAAGGAATTAAGGGAACTTTAGTAGGTTATACAGAAACTGGATATAAAATTCTAAGAGACGAAAAAATAATTATAAGTCGCCATGTAATTTTTAGGGTTCCGTACCAAAATGGTAAAATGGAACCCTTATGGTGCGACTTTCTCCGTCTGTCTGTCCGTCTGTCCGTCTGTCCGTCCGTCACACTCGATTATTTCAGTAACTACCGAAGCTATCGACATGAAATTTGGAATAGTTGTGTATATGAGTGACCCAAAGACACTGGAATTAAAAAAAAATTGGAAATTATTTTTGTTCTTATTTAAAAAGGGGGGAAAATCTGAGGGTTGAAATTTAAAAGTGAGATAACTGTACTGTGTGGGGTATCTTATGAAAGGGTTTACTTTGTAAATTCTAAAACAGATTTTTAATTATTTTTAGTTATGATAGTTTTTGATTTATTGGGGAAAATGTCTAAAAAAATACCGTTCCCCCCCCCCTTATCTCTGGAGTTTACCAATCGAAAAATTTGAAATAATTATGGTCAATAGGAATTTACGTATATTTTACAGGAAAACTATAGCCAATGCTTTAACTAGCATAGTTTTTTTGATATTAACAATAAACCTCTACAAACAAAGTTAGTCTTGCGGTTCATTAACAAAGGTAATTATTTATTCATAATGGTACGGAGCCCTTCGTGCGCGAGTCCGACTCGCACTTGCCCGGTTTTTTATTAATCCAGAAGCAGAAGTCATTAGATTCAGTATTAATAATGAAGAAGAGAATTGCAAAAGAAAAATCACTAATGAAGAAAATGATGAAAAAGAAATTGAGAAAGATGAAAATAGTAGATTAAAAGAAACGATTGATAATGATAAAGAAGAATTTTTTGACACTGTTGAAGATGACGAAGAAGAAAATAAAATAAAGCTTAATGTTGAGGAGGTGAAACAAAGTCTTCCTAAAAGAGAAAGAAGATTACCTGAAAAATTTAATGATCATGTTGTTTATGTAAATGTTTGTGATGTTAATATACCAGAAACTTACGAAGAAGCAATAAAAAGTGCAGAAGGGAGAAAATGGAAGGAAGCAATGGATGCGGAAATAAATAGTTTAAAACAAAATAATACATGGGAGATCGTTGATGAGTCAATGGATAAAAATGTGATCGAAGTAAAATGGATTTTTAGAATTAAATCAAATGGAAGATATAAAGCACGCGTAGTGGCAAAAGGTTTTCAACAAATCTATGATGAAAATGAGGAAATATATTCACCCGTAGCTAGAATGATAACAATGAAAGTTCTAATGTCAATTGCATGTATCATAGGTTGGCATTTGGAAAGTATGGATGTTGAAACAGCTTAAATGGAACTATTAAATCCGAAGTTTATATTTATCCTCCAGATGGTTATGAAATTGGAAATAATAAAGTCTACAAATTAAGAAAAGCGTTATATGGATTGAGAGAGAGCCCAAGAGATTGGTACGAATGTTATAATGAATTTATGTTGAGCATAAACTTTAAAAGGTCAAACTATGATTATTGTTTGTACATGGGATGTATTAATAATGAAAAAGTCTATGTATGTTTATATGTGGATGATATTTTAATTTATGCTAAAAATGAACACACGATTAAAAACATAAAAGAAATGCTTAGTAAGAGGTTTCGTATGAAGGACTTAGGAAAAGTAAAACAGTATTTGGGGATTGATATTGATTATTATCCGGAATTGAAGAAAATGACTTTGAGTCAGCGCAAGTATATAGAAAGTTTAGCAGAAAAGTATAAAATAAAGGATTCGAAGAAGTATGAAACACCTATGGAACAAAATTTATCAATTGAACCCGGAGACATAAATAATGATAATTTGAAATATAGATATAGATTGGAGCTCTTATGTACATTGCCAGCGGAACGCGCCCAGATATTTCATATTCTGTAAATTATCTCAGTCGTTTTCAAAATGCTTACAATGAAATGCATTACAAATATGCTTTACGAGTTTTGAAATATTTATATTATACCCGTGATCTAAAACTAAACTATAATGCAGATTATGAAGAATGTTTTGATGCTTTTGCTGATGCTGATTGGGCAGCTGACAAAAATGATCGAAAATCAACTACCGGAATGATATTGAGAGTTTATAATAATCCAGTAAAGTAATGTGGAAGACACAGAAACAGAAAATTGTTTCATCGCGCATCAACTCACGCAGAATATTATGCCTTAGCAGATTGTGTCACAGAGATTTTACCAGTCATAGGAGTATTAAAAGATTTAGTTATTAAAATAAAAAACCCTATTAAAATTTATGAAGATAATAGCGGCGCCATAGCTCTTTCAAAACACGGTAAATTCTGTAAAAATTCCAAACATATCGATGTTAGTTATCATTTTATAAACGATTATGGAAAAAAAGGGTATCATATGTGTAACCAAGATAAATACAGATGATCAGTTAGCTGATATACTTACAAAGGCTTTAGGGAAAAATAAATTTAAATATTTAAGAGGTTTAATTAATGTTTATTAATTAGGTTTATTATAATATACTGAATAAAGCGTAATTGATATTGTTAGAAGTAGAATGTTATTTTATTTTAAGTTCTTTGCCATGAATTGTTAAATGATTAACTTTATATATTTAATTAATTGAAAAATTATTAATACCATATCATAGATACAAAACTCAAGGAGGTGTGTTGAAATAAGGTTCGTTAATAATGTATGAAGGTTCGTTTTGTATCTATCTTGTCAATAGTAGAAAAAGAAAACTGATTTTTTATCTTGTCACTTTATGTCATCTTAAACTTAACAATATAAAAATGTATCTCAATTATTGATTTAATTAAAATAATATTCAATAAAAGAAACGTTTTCAATATCTAAAATAATCCGGCCTCGTGGATACTTTAACAGTAATTACCAATGTACTCTGTGCAGTGTGCAGTACCTAAGCAATAGTGTGATTTTCAAAGCTCGAAAACAAACAATTGTGACGTCATTCGCTTCTTTGTGTTTTATGCAATATGGCGGATTGCTGTATTTTATAGTTTTATTTTATCAAAATAAATAGCAATCTCACTAGAAATAAAAAAACAAATACGTTTTTTATAATCCATGAATCCTATTTCATTAGATAAATTCATAATTTCATTGATTCTTGGTTACTGTCATCATGCGTATTCCTGCAATAATATAGATGATAAGGTTCAATACACACTGGAGGCGCAAAGACACGAAAATATGCATTCAGAACCTATGCCCATCTAGTACCTATACCATCGATATGTAGGTACTAGATGGGCCCTTTCATATAAAAGGGTCGAGCGTCCGACTTTGAGAGCGCGTTCCTAACCTGTTTCTGTCCCCATCGAAGCGTAATCACGGTCGCTCGTCGTATAGATAATTTGTTATTCTTAGTTAACATCTAAAGTCTTATTAGTTTGGCACTGTACAATTTTTTTTTAAAGTAAGTGTTTCAATTCACAATCATACATTTCCAAAAAAACGTTATTTAATCTTCCTATTTAATATTTATATCCAATAAGCAATCATTTAATTTCCGCGGCAAACTGTATGATATTTTTTTGTTTTTACTAACTGGCCTTACGGCTTCTATGGCCATGACCTATATAATCTATGACCGAGTCATACGTTTTCAATATAATGTTGCAAGCAAGTTCCCGCTTTTCAGACTAGATGGCGTTAATGGCGTTTCTAAAAATACGCCCACATTCTTTGTTTAACAGGGCCCGTCTATGTAAATTGAGGTTTTTGATGCATACAAACTAAAATCCCAGGAATATCCCGGGATTCCAAGATTATCTTTACAGTCCCGAAATCCCGGAATTAGAAATAAGACTGAATTTCCCTAAAATGTAGTTTTACTACCTACATAATTTGCTTTAAAATTGTAAAATACCCGTCAGATTAATTCAATGGTCAGTGGTTTTATCCTAGTACAACCACAATAACTCAAACTGACCAGCAGAACAAAAATAGATAAGTACAATGTAATTTTTAAAGCATTGTAAACTCATCCTTAGGAATTCTGACCTTTCCTCGACTTTGTCTTTGATGACGTAACTTACAAAATTGCAGAATTATTGTAAATGTAGCCAGGTCATTAAAATATCCTCAAATAACAGGAAATTTTGTTCTATTTAATTCGATGAAAATGTAATGATCTTAAAATATTCATAATTAAAGGCTTATTTTTGAATTTGGAGTTATTAGTACAGTTCATGCTTCAATCACCCACTGTGCAGGTTTAAGGCTAGAACTATTTTCTCGTGACGTTCCATGAACCTCCTTTGAATTGAAGCACGACGCGCTACGGCGGATCTGTCAGTATTTTTAGCAACCCTCAGCCCTTAGTTAAAATGTCGACCAACCTTTTGTTTCGAGCGCAGGATGAAAAACTGATACCTACTTAAAAACAGATACATCCCCTCCATCAGTTGTTCAAGATCGGGCATCTTGCAAGTTTTACTCTCCTGTCGTGTGTAGTCATTCTCATGAGTTTTATGCAAAAACCTCAATTTACATAGACGGGCCCTGTCGAACAAAGAATGTGGGCGTATTTTAGCAACGCCATCAACGCCATCTAGTCCGAAAAGCGGGAACTTGCTTGCAACATCTTGAATGAAAGCTTGAAAACGTATGACTCGGTCATAGATAATATAGTTCATAGCCATAGAAGCCGTAAGGCCAGTTAGTAAAAAAAAATATCATACAGTTTGCCACGGAAATCAAATGCTTGCGTAATGGATAAAAATATTAAGAAGGAATATTAAATAACATTTTTTTGGAAATTTATAATAATTGTGAATTGAAACACTTACCTTATATTTAAAAATTGTACGGTGCCAAAATAATCAGACTTTAGATGTTAACTTATGAATAACAAATTATCTACACGACGAGCGACCGTGACGACGCTACGATGGCGACAAAGACAGGTTAGGAACGCGCTCTCAAAGTCGGACGCCCGACCCTTTTCTATGAAAGGGCCCATCTAGTACCTACATATATATCGATGGTTTTATGTCCTTCCCCGGGATAAAAACTATCCCTATACCAAATTTCATCCAAATGTGCTTAACAGATGAGCCGTGAAAGCGTAGCAGACAGACAGACAGACAAACTTTCGGATTTATAATAATACTAGATGATGCCCGCGACTTCGTCCGCGTCTATTGGTGTTTTTTTATCCCGCGAGAACTCTTCATTTTTCCGGGATAAAAAGTAGCCTATGTCCTTCCCCAGGATACAACCTATCCCTGTACCAAATTTCATCAAAATCGGATTTATAATAATACTAGATGATGCCCGCGACTTCGTCCGCGTCTATTGGTGTTTTTTTATCCCGCGAGAACTCATTTTTCCGGGATAAAAAGTAGCCTATGTCCTTCCCCAGGATACAACCTATCCCTGTACCAAATTTCATCAAAATCGGTTGAACAGATACATTTTTTTGATTCCCGCAGGAACTTTTCAATTTTCTGGGATAAAAAGTAGCCTATGTCCTTCCCCGGGATGTAACCTATTTCTGTACCAAATTTCATCAAAATCGGTTGAGTAGTTTGGCCGTGAAAGCGTAGCAGACAGACAGACAGACAGACACACTTTCGAATTTATAATATTAAGTATGGATTATTATGAATATTTTAAATAAATAATATTTCTGTTTTGTTTAGGGTAATTATTATGAACCATCTGGCAACCCAGCAGTCCCTTGTTTATCACTGCAGGCAGTGCTAGCAGCAGAGACAAGTTATCAGGCTAGCAGGTTATTTTTTGTCGTAAAGTAGTTTAGAATACCGGCTTGCATTTATTCTAGATAAATTAGTGAGACGTTAAATAATGGCACAGGCTCTAAAGAAATTATCGGCGCAGACTCTTAAAAACAATTACTATGCGGAGGCGATTACGACTGGCATCCTTTCCAGAGCGAGTAGGTAATGTACTGACTAGTGACTACCGGCATATTATGATCGTATTTCAATTTACGTAATATGTGATATATTCTGATTCGTAATATGTGTTCTATTCTGGCATTTGCAATTGGATTTTGTGCAACTGAAATCAATATTTCCTGTTTATTATCTTCCATGGAATGGACTGCTGCCAACATGCTGCCACTATAAAATACTATCTGATGTGCACATTGCAGTGCACTAGCACATTGTGTAAAATTTAAAAAAATTGGATTTATTTAATTTTTAGCACTTTTTGGAGCAATGTGGAGATGGGACCACCAGATGTCATTCTTGGTATAACAGAGGCATTTAAAAGAGACACTAATCCTAAGAAAGTCAACCTTGGTGTTGGAGCTTACAGAGATGACCAGGGCAAACCATTCATTTTGCCTTCAGTACAGAAGGTATACCGTAAAGATAAGCTTGTTCATTTAATGTATATTTTTTTTTAAAGTGCATGAAATTCTATGGTCATCGATTATAATATGCTTAATTGCATTAAAACTAACACTATGACGTAATAGTGAAACCTACAGCTAGCTAGTGTTAATGCTTGCTAAAAATAATTGGTCATTTTATCTAATTAAGGTACCTACGTCATTATAAAACATGATGTTGTTGTAAACAGTTTTGACTGTATACTTGGACGAATATAAGATAGACTGTATATTATCAATATTATCATGTTAAAAAGTTAAAACCTATACTATACTTATTGTTAGCGATGAGTCATAAATATAAGAGAAAATAAAGTAAATAGTAAGGCGCACGCGACGACCAATCAGAAAGATCGTAAATTACAACGCATATACGAAGATAAGTAGTACATTGAACATAGAAAGTGAAGAGCCTTGCGATTTGTTAGAAATTTCTCGAAGCAATCATAACGTTTGTGGGCGGAGTCAAGGCGGAATTACATAATAGCAGGCGTCACAAAATACCTACTGGGAATCGAGACTAATCCAGTATTACCTTCCAGTTAGATCTCGATGCATGAAAGAAAGAGACGGATGTATGCGCAAGTAAGGGACAGATATAGCATCGAGCCATATATAAGCGGACGTCTCGAGCGACTGTACAAGTTAGTTTGTTAAACAGTGAACTCTGAAGAAAAGCTAAGAAATAAAAGTGAAGTAAATTAATAGTGCATTGTTGAAGTGAGTTTATAGTGAATCAGTGAATTCAATAGTGAAATATTTTAAGTGATTTATTATTGTCAAGAATAATTATTATTGTGTTTAATGTTTATAAGTCGTTAAATATAAATGTGACTAATCTAATTTGAGTTTCAAGTATTAAGTCACGTACCTATTTTGAATACCAACCCACTAGTGCAGGAAAAAGCAGTTTGCAACGGTACCTTCAGATAACGTTCCGATAAACTGCTATTCCGGAAAATATCGAAACGAAATAAGTGTGGAAATTTTGGAACAGATTTATTTTACTGAAGGTGCTCATTGCTTAGTCGTTAACAATTGGTCCTTCGAGCCGGATCGGGTTTATTGCGCAGGTAATCAAAATAGGTAAGGATGCCGACTACAAGATCAGAATCATCACGCTCAAGGATTATGGCGGAAACCCCGGCAAGCGATCGCAGTGCTGGCGTGCCTGTTACTGCGGATACGTCAACGAGCAGTCAATCTACAATTAGGTCGTCTCCGCCCAGTGTAAACGTCAGAACGGTTGGATCCCCGGCGCAACCGGTCGAGGAGGAAATCAGTGGGAATACAGACCCTGCCCCAATAGAGGGGGGCATTCCGGTATTCACTACTGGTGTGGACGACGTTACACCAAATATTGAGCATTCTGAGTTATTACGAATGAAAGACAAAATTAAGGAATCACGCCAACAAGCATTGGACGTACGAAGGACTTCTTTGAAGCCTTGTAAGCCTACGCGTGCGGACACCGCCCACACGTTGCTGAGGAAGAAGAGGTCAGAAATCGAAATAGAGTTAGCACAGAGGGAATATGAAGCTGCCAAAGCCAGTGAAAAGCTAGCTCGAGCGAAATTGCTGGCCCTACAGGAACAAGAAGAAAACCAGGACGAAATTTATGAACAAGAACATCATGTTGAAGAATGGATATTTCAGACTTCGGAAGAAAAAGATGAAAGTCTGCACCAGCAGTCAGGGCAAAATGAAATATCAACAATGAAAGTACTTATACAGGAAATTAAGAAGTTGAACTCTAAAGATAAAGACATCATAGAGTTACCTTTATTTAGTGGTGCAAGCGCAGAATGGTTGAATTTCAAGAAAGCTTATTTTGAATCAGCTGATAACTTTTCTCATGCTATGAACCGAGCTCGACTTCGTAAGGCCCTACGTGGAACTGCCAAAGAGGCAGTGGAAAGCTTAATGTATATCGTTGACGACCCAAAGATTGTCATACAGCACCTAGAAGACAGATTTGGGCGACCTGTATCTTTGGCGTTAGCAGAGTTGGAAAAAATGAAACGAATTAAACCAGTTAAAAATGATCCCAAAGATATTTGCCGATTTGCCAGCCAGGTAAAGGCTTCTATTTCTGTCATAAAATCATTGAAGAAATCACAATATTTGTACTCACCAGAAACTTCTAATTGCATAAGAGAAAAAATGACAGTAAACATGCATGACAGGTACGTCACATTTTATAGTCGGTACAGAGATACAGATACCGCTGATTTAGAAATAATGGATTCATTCCTCGCTGATGAAATACAGAACTATGGGATTTTCGCTCCACCTAAAATAAATGATATTACGAAGCCGCAATACACAAGCACCAAAAGGGCAGTTCATGCCACTCTAGAGCCAGAGGAAGGCGAGCAAGAATTACGATCAACAAGTCACACCCAAGATATTTCTAACCGCTCAACTAGGAAAGTATGTGTATTGTGTCAAGAAAATCACGGCCTACTAGAATGCAGAAAATTTAAAGAATCCAGTGTAGATGAACGATGGGAAATCGCAAAAAAAGCTAAAATATGCTTCAAGTGCCTTCGTTATAGACACCAGAGGCTAGATTGTAGGGCTCCGCCCTGCAAAAAGTGCAGAAGGTATCACCATGTAACTCTTCATTCCGACAGAACCGAAACAGCAACCCAGCAAAGGAAGGAGTCCTGCAATAATACAGACTACGATTGTATTGATATGTATCCATATAGTGACGAAGATGAGTATGACTACGATAAAAATCCGGAAGAAAAAACTGCGTCCATCCATACGACAAGGTCTGACGGAAAAGTATATTTAAAGATGGTGCCCGTGAATCTGTATGGCCCAAAAGGACAGATCCGTGTATTGGCCTTGTTGGATGAAGGGTCTACGATTACACTGCTAGACAGTTCGATTGCTGAGAAAATTGGAGCTGAAGGAAAAAGAGAATCATTGACCATAGAAACGGTTGGTGGAAAAGAATTAAAGAAAAATAATTCCTCACGCATCGAGTTGAAGATAAAAGGTGTTCACAGTACAGAAATTGTCACGATGAAAGCAAGAACAATGGACGATTTAAAGTTGTCAGAACAAGAAATTGACGCGGCAGTAGTAAACAATTGCCCTCATTTAGTAAAAATAAAGAAGGAACTCGTCTACGTTGGAGAAAGACCAAAGCTTCTTATAGGTCAAGATAACTGGGAATTAATTGTAACAATGAAGCTTTTAAAAGGAAAAGCCTCCAAACCAGTAGCATCACTTACAAAACTGGGATGGGTTCTGCACGGATTTGACACAGGTGCTAATGCAGTAGTTAACTTTATTAGTCACTGCCGAACCAAAGAAGATGAAATAGATGAAATCGTCAAGGAACATTTTAAATTGGAAGCATTGGGAATACAGCCAAAATTACCAAGTAATGATAGTAACCGAAGAGCCTTAGAAATTTTAGATAAAACTACGAGGAAATTACCAGGCCATCAATATGAAACGGGACTTTTATGGAGAAAAGAAGATGAAATTCTATCTAATAATTACAATCAAGCTTTTCGCCGACTGATGAATATAGAGAAGAAGCTAGACCAAGACGAAGTGTTTAAAGAATCGTATACAAAACAAATAGAAAATTTGTTGGAGAAGGGCTACGCAGAAAAGGCGCCAAACAGTTATACGAATGGGAGAACTTTTTATCTTCCCCATTTTGCAGTCGTTCATCCGGTCAAGAAGAAGCCGAGAATTGTTTTCGATGCGGCGGCAAAATTTGATGGAAAAAGCCTCAATGATGCACTTCTAGCGGGACCGGATTTACTTCAATCGTTGTTTGGCGTTTTACTACGCTTCAGAGAGGGTCCAATTGCAGTTATGGCTGATATCCAAGATATGTTTCTCAGAATAAAAATAAGAGAAGCGGATCGTGACAGTTTAAGATTCTTATGGCGTGGACAAGATAGAAAGGAGAAACCTGAAGAATACCGAATGACTTCGGTGATTTTCGGAGCTGCGTCATCTCCGGCAACCGCCATATATGTTATGAACAAAAATGCAAAGGAATATGAGGAATCTTATCCCAAAGCAGTGAAATCAATCGAAAGGAACCATTATATGGATGATTATCTGCAAAGTTTTGCTACCGTAAAAGAAGCAAAGCAAACAGCAGCAAAGGTAAAGGAAATTCACGAAAAAGCAGGGTTTTACTTGAAAGGGTGGGCCAGCAACGACCCGAGGGTAATCGAAGAATTCACAGAAAAGATAGAGCATAATTCTTTGAACCTCATGAAGGAAGAAAAGACCCTTGGTTTGAGATGGTTGATAAAGGAAGATGCATTGGCCTTTAATATTGGATTACGTAATACCCCTGAGGAACTCGTGAAGGGAAAGAAAGTTCCCACCAAACGCGAAGTAATGAGTGCTGTTATGTCTACATTTGACCCTTTGGGATTCGCGACACCTATATTGATTCAGGGGAAGAAATTAATCCAAGATATTTGGAGAACAAAAATTGACTGGGATGAAAAAATCCGGGATGATCAAGTTAAGCTGTGGTTCAAGTATTTAGATGAAGTATCCACTTTAAAAGAATTGAAGATCTCAAGGTGCATCTCACCCTACTCACGAGAGGGAGAATTACACACCTTCACGGACGCAAGCGAGGAAGCCTATGCCGCAGTTGTATATTGGAGAAGTATAGGATCAGATGGGAAGGTACATGTTACATTAATTGCAGGAAAAGCAAGGGTCACTCCGACGAAACCCATCTCGATCCCAAGGCTAGAACTGCAGGCTGCTTTACTAGGAACAAGGTTGACAGCAACTATAGAGCGTGAGATAGATTTGCGTATTGTAAAAAAGACGTATTGGACCGACTCAAGTACAGTATTTATTTATTTATTTATTTTTCCTTGGACAACCAACAAAATTACATGTAGAACAACTTAGACTTATATAAACTTAGGGTAGCGGAACACACATAATTTCACTTATAGGCAGCCACAACATGCACCATTTAGAGGTCGTACTAATATAAACAGAATATGAAATTAAATGAAATAATATATAAACTATAAGTACTTATTGCTAAATACAAAAAAAAAAAAAAATACTAGACTTATTCATTTACTAAACTTATTGTTAATAATATTAAATTATGTAGCGCTTTTAAATGTGTTGATTACTTTCGCTTTAAAAATTTTGATTTTGTTATGAAACACGTCAATGGATTTATCCTTGCCCGTAAGTTCTCTATACAGCCTACTCAGTCGGGGTATTATTGAATGATAACCAAGGTTGGTTCTGTTGGATTTGTGTGCAAACAGCTGTTGGATAGGGTGCCGCGGCAGGTGCGAGGGAGTTTTGAGAGAAATCTGGCTTAGTAGTGGATAAAAGCTGATCCTCGAAAATTCAAGACCTTCGTAGCTCATCGATTGGCTGAAATAGAGGAAACGACAAATACAGAAGAATGGAGATGACCAATGAAAATCCAGCCGATGATGCGACGAGAGGAACGCCAAATGACTTCGACCAAGCAGCAAGGTGGTTTCAAGGGCCATCTTTTTTGCGCAAAATCGAAAACGAATGGCCCATGAAGAGATTCGAAAGAACAACTGAAGATTTTGAAGAAAAGGAAATAAGGCAACAAGTCGCGACAACGCAGGTCTCAACGACCATATCACCAGATCCAGAAAGGTTTTCGAGTTGGGCTAAGTTGCTTCGAACTACTGCGAGAGTCATCCAGTTCATAGACCTTTTAAGAAAAAAGAAAACTTCTGTCAATGCCGCCAAACGCAAAGACGAGGCATGGAAACCAAACCCGAAACCACAGAGAAAGAAAGAACGAATACTTATAGAATCAAAGAAGAGAGAGAAGATTTATTTCATTCCTTTAGAAGAAGAACATTTAAGACAGGCAGAAACATTTTTGATCAAACGTAGTCAAACAGAAAGTTTTAACAAAGAAATATCGAGCTTACAAAAGGGCACACCTTTGGAAAATTCAAGCCGATTAAAGAAGATTGACGTGTATTTGAGTAGCAACAAGATAATTAAATTAAGAAGCCGAACGAGGAAATTTTCCATTAGGAAAACTAACCCAACAGTTTTAGATGGAAAGCATAAAATTGTCCGTTTAATTATCGAAGATTATCACAAGAAATTTTTACATGCAAATACTTTAACAGTAATGAATGAGATTAGACAGAAATATTGGATTCTGGGATTACGAACTACAATCAAAGGAATTATTCACGGTTGTCAGTGGTGTAAAGTAAAGAAAAGTATGCCAGCCATACCACCAGTTGGAGATTTACCAATCGAGCGAATGCAGAGTCATCAATATCCATTTTTAAACTCAGGTGTCGATTATTTTGGACCAATGATGGTCAAGGTGGGGCGAAGGACTGAAAAAAGATGGGGAGCATTATTTACATGTCTTACGACCAGAGCTATCCATTTAGAACTTGTACCTTCTCTAAGTGCAAGTTCCATGATAATGGCACTACGGAGAATGGCAGCTAGGCGTGGAATGCCCAGAACCATCATGAGTGACAACGCTACGAATTTCATTAAAGCAAGCAAAGAGCTCGAAGAAGCTGCAGCAGAAAGAGGAATCAGATGGAAGTTCATACCTCCCGGCACGCCGAATATGGGCGGCGCCTGGATGGTTAGATCTGTGAAAACTGCTCTGGCTGCAGTTTTAAATGAAAGAAACCCACCAGAGGAAGTCTTGCTCACGTTAATGACAGAAGTAGAACACATAGTGAACTCGCGACCATTAACACATCTCAGTTTAGACCCAGATGATGAAGAAAGTTTGACTCCGAATCATTTTCTTTTAGGGAGGTCATGCGGAGCGATGACTGTGGGAGATTTCAACGACCAAGAACTTATCGGAAAAGCAAATTGGAGAACTGCTCAGAGACTAACAGACCATTTTTGGAAAAGGTGGATTGACGAATACCTTCCTACCTTAATGCCCAGGAAAATCACTGGAAGAGAGACGAATGACCCTCGAGTGGGCGATATAGTGCTGATAGTAGATTCAACGCTTCCAAGAAATACCTGGCCACGAGGAAAAGTGACAAAATTATACCCTGGACCAGACGGCAGAACGAGAATCATAGACGTCCAGACAGCTGGAGGAGTGTTGAGACGTCCAAGTCGTCGAGTCATTGTGGTTGTTCCCACATCATCATCGCTTTAAAAGAAAAGGTGCTGACGCACCGGGGGGAGATTGTTAGCGATGAGTCATAAATATAAGAGAAAAATAAAGTAAATAGTAAGGCGCACGCGACGACCAATCAGAAAGATCGTAAATTACAACGCATATACGAAGATAAGTAGTACATTGAACATAGAAAGTGAAGAGCCTTGCGATTCGTTAGAAATTTCTCGAAGGAATCATGCGCACCAATCATAACGTTTGTGGGCGGAGTCAAGGCGGAATTACATAATAGCAAGCGTCACAAAATACCTACTGGGAATCGAGACTAATCCAGTATTACCTTCCAGTTAGATCTCGATGCATGAAAGAAAGAGACGGATGTATGCGCAAGTAAGGGACAGATATAGCATCGAGCCATATATAAGCGGACGTCTCGAGCGACTGTACAAGTTAGTTTGTTAAACAGTGAACTCTGAAGAAAAGCTAAGAAATAAAAGTGAAGTAAATTAATAGTGCATTGTTGAAGTGAGTTTATAGTGAATCAGTGAATTCAATAGTGAAATATTTTAAGTGATTTATTATTGTCAAGAATAATTAATATTGTGTTTAATGTTTATAAGTCGTTAAATATAAATGTGACTAATCTAATTTGAGTTTCAAGTATTAAGTCACGTACCTATTTTGAATACCAACCCACTAGTGCAGGAAAAAGCAGTTTGCAACGGTACCTTCAGATAACGTTCCGATAAACTGCTATTCCGGAAAATATCGAAACGAAATAAGTGTGGAAATTTTGGAACAGATTTATTTTACTGAAGGTGCTCATTGCTTAGTCGTTAACACTTATCTTGTTTCAATTTCATAATAGTAGTAAGTATATAAATAATGCTTAGCACTTTTATAATACATATATGTTGATTTATTTAAGTTTTGGATAAGGTTAATTGCTAATTTGGATACTTTCTTAGGCAGAAGAAATAATTTTCAAGAAAGGCTTGAACCACGAGTATGCTCCAATCGGTGGTGAAGCAGCATACACAGAAGCAGTGGCCAAATTAGCATTCGGAGAGGATAGTCCAGTTCTTAAAAACAAATCCAATTGTACTGTGCAGGTAAATCTGATTCTAATCAATTTCTTGCAATCTTTTTATAAAATTTTATCTAAACTAGAGGACGCCAGCGACTTCGTCCAAGTGGATTTAGGTTTTTAAACTCTGACTTTCCAGGATACAAATGCAAATGCAAGCTATCTCTGTTCCAAATTTCACGAAAAATTAGTCAATTGAAAAGTTGGGAAATGCAAGCATAGACAGACAAATGGATGGACAGACAAGACACCCTTTTTTTCACATAATAATAAAGTTTTTATTGAAAGGCTAAAATAAGTCACAAAACAATAGGAATATAGTAGGTACTTAAGTAGGTAAGTATATAAAACATTCAAACTTGAAATTTTGCATTTATAATATTAGTATTGATGTAACATCCTATGAAGAGCAATGTCCCTCTAATTGGATAAACATACTGCTCTCTATTGCTTAACATATACTATTGTTTAACACTGTGTGCTGATGTTTGAATCAATTTAAAAGATAGAGACTTTTTATCCTGGAAAATCAAAGTGATGTGGGAACTCCACAGCATTTTCCTAATCATCAACTATATAGTGTATGAAAATCTAAAATACCATAGTTAATTTCGCTGTATTGTAGGTACACTGCTTGATTAAAGACATAATAATCACAATGTTTGATGTTTCTTAGTGATAGAGTATCTTGCTTGTTATCTAGTATCTACACAAATAGTATCCATAAGTTACATGGAAAATAGATAAACAAATCTTAAATTATTATATCCACTTTTTTAGGGTATTTGCTAAAATCTGCATTAATTTTAAATTAATCGCAATTATTTTACTTTTATAATTTTTCTTTGGCGTCATACGAAATTTAAAATGACCCATTCTAGGTTATTAGGTACATGCATATTATGGCATGGCCTTATAAGATGCTTATGGGTTCCATGATTTTATATCAACTTTCTTCCCTTTTCAACCGACTTCTCTCGGAGGAGGTTCTCAATTCGACTGTGTTTGTTACCTCAGAACTTTTGACTGGGTGGACCAATTTGGATGATTCTTTTTTTATTTGGTAGGGCATACTTCCCATGTGGTCCCATATGAATTTTATCAAAATCGGTCGAGCGGTTTTTAAAATATCAACGATAAAATAAGTACTTTGTATAGTGTGTGCTTGTTGTTGTAAAGTTGGCGCGGGAGTTTGAAGTCGGTTGTTTAAAAAGAATTTTTTATATTAAATTATTGCAGACTTTATCTGGTACCGGTGCATTACGGCTTGGACTAGAGTTCATAACCAAGCACTACGCCAAGAACAAGGAAATCTGGCTTTCCACCCCTACATGGGGTAACCACCCGCAGATCTGCAATACTCTCAACCTGCCACACAAAAAGTACCGCTACTTTGACCCCAAGACTAACGGCTTCGATCTAAAAGGGGCCCTTGAAGACATCAGTGTAAGTATTCCCAAATTGATATGGTAAACATTTTTGGTAGTTCCCACTAGATCAATTATTGTTGAAATTGTAGATTTTATTTTCTCAGTAGTTCAACTGCAGATTCGTAGTATTCGATGCATCTAAGTATTATTAAATTATTATTAGTCTCGTTCGATGACTTAAATGGAATCTTGTTTTTAAGTAAATTTATACTAGAAATAAAATACTAACATAGTTTTTAAAATTCTATTGTACTATAATCCATGGGCCTATGTTGCCTAAATAAAGAAAGTTATTTATTATTATTTATTTATTATTATTAAGTAGGACAATATGTAGCCATTAACCGACTTCCAAAAAAGGAGGAGGTTCTCAATTCGGCGCGTATCTTTTTTTTAAAATGTATGTCGGTGCATATCTCCGTGGTTTCTAAACCGATTTGAAAAAAAATTTTTCCATTGGTTAGAGGAAGCTCACGAGGTGGTCAAAATAAATTAAAGGTGGTCAAAGGTAAATTCTGAAATATGATTAAAGAAATGAAATGAATGAGGAATTAATGAAGAATGATAAAAGAGGTGATGACGTGGGTTTGGGTGGATTTGCCAACTGCCAAATACAATATTTGGCTAATGGAATGTTACTCGTTTTTTATCTACTTTAAATTTTTCGAGTTCATAGAATATTTTTGGCATGAAATCACATGTAATTCTTTTTCTTAACCAACCTTGAATACCTATCGCCAAGTTTGACTGATTCTCAATATGATAAATATCTCAGTTGTAAACACATTTTACTGGCCGAAAAACTGATCATACCTATAGTTCAAACCATAAATACTAATAATTTGGTTTAATATTGAATTTATACTTTTTAAATTCTATTTTTTCTTAAATCTATCATTTCCATAGCACCTGAACGTTAATCATTTCAATTATCTTTATTGGCATCCAATTTACACTTACTGAGATACCTGAGCATTGGAGGTGTTCATAGTAAACATTTATAAAATACTCGCGTATGTCGATAATGATAAAATTACCTACTATAATAATGTATAACGTAACATAACGTAATAATCTATTATGATTGATAGCAATGTATATACTAGACAGGTCGCGGTCACGATACGTAAGCGTGATAAGCTACTAAAATAACTGCGATGGAATTTGGAAATTTGCATTAACATGCAAAAATGTCCTTGTATGCTCGGATTTATACAGTAAGCACCTTTGCAAGTAGGAGTGGGTCCTCTATTTTATTCAGCACTTGAGACTTGCCATGGCCTTTTAACAGAAAACATGGCAATTTTTTGAAGTGAAAGCTTTAGGCGCGTTGAGCACATTTTGGTAGGGGGTAAAAATGTAGATTCGCGTGACCGTGACCGACATGCTCGCGAACAGCGACATCCTCGAACGTTATTCTACATTTGAAATTAAAAGTTAAAGGCATTAAAGTTTAATTTAATTTAATTTTAAGGTTTAAATTTTAATTATTAAAAAAAATATTTTACTATTTTAAATATTTTCGTTTTCACTTCTATCGGCAGTCCCTATGATTGCCAATATCTTTTTTTTAATTTAATTCAAAAAAAATTCAAAATTCAAATTATTTTTATTCAAATAGACTTTTACAAATACTTTTGAATCGTCGAGTGAATCTACCACTGGTTCGGAATGCCATTCCTACCGTAAAGAACCAGCAAGAAACTCGGCATCATCAGCATACCAGCATACAATCAGCTGGCTAATTGCCAGTCCAGCAGTTTGGTCACTGCTTCCTTCCGCTCTGGCCTTCGCACACATCGTCCTTCGCATTTTACATCCATCCACTTTCATCCATATTATTAATTCGTTACTTATTTTATTAAAAATACGTTGGTTGCGGCTCGCTTTGTTATTATGAGATCATTTGAAAGGTCAAAAGGGCCTCATAGCACTATCTTACCATGACATGTGTTTGTGTAAAGCAATATTTAGGACGGTTCAAAACATTTCAAAACAACACACTCAGTTAACATGATTTTAATAAACTTACTAGGTAAATCTAGACTTACTAGGTAACTAATCTTTTTGATATGATTGTTTTCTTTATATTTCAGAAAATTCCAGAGGGTTCCATTATTTTGTTGCACGCGTGCGCCCACAACCCTACCGGCGTAGACCCTAAACCTGAGGAATGGAAGCAGATCTCAGAGGTAAGCACTTTGCATAATAATAACTCCTACCAATATTATGAACACGAAAGATGTGTTTGTTCGTTAGTTGGTTTTTCAACTTTCTATCCCAAAAAAGCATCTTGGATCATCATCTGTTTGAACTATAAATTCTAAAATTAATAATTTTGTGAAATACAAATATGTAGTTATCAAAAGAGATAAATGTAGAGGAAACTCTATGAATATGCTCTAAGAATCTATTATGAACTAAATACTAGCTGCTTGGGCCAATGTGTTGACACATTCTACAGCACAAACAATTTCTACCAGTGTGTACTATCAATATCTGCCAACTGACTCTTTATTGCACTTATCTACTACTATTTCTACTTCGCTACAATTCTGTGTGTTTCCTATGCAATTCCAATCATCTCTATTCTTTGTTTCTTCTTCTTCTTTTGTATATTGGCTCCGCGCGTCGAGCGTTTGAGCCATAGTCAATTTTTTTTTTATAAAACGGAGAAACTTATTTTTAAATAGTAAAATCAAAAATTAAAAAAAAACGGAATTTTGGAAAGGATAAGAAAAGGGTAGAAAATAATATAAAATGGAATATACATAGGTACTAACTACATATTTACAGTTTAATATCATTATGTAAGATAAATGAGGAAAAAAGATTATACACACAAGGTTCAAGACCCAGAGGACAAGAGGATGTCAACAGAAGTCGGAAATGGGATATGACACTGATGTTTCTATCTTCCATGATGAGAGTTTTCTAATTTTCTAATGATGCATCAATTTTTGTGGGGTATTCCATATTTATTTTTTGTTTATTGCTTTAAAACTCACAATTTGTTATTTTCGGGTAATGTTTTACAGTTAGTGAAAGCGAAGAAACTGCTGCCATTCATCGACATGGCTTACCAGGGCTTCGCAACAGGCAGCGTGGACAACGACGCCTTCGCCGTGCGCCAGTTCACGGCCGATGGACACCAGTTCCTCCTCGCCCAGAGCTTCGCCAAGAACATGGGTATGTGATCAGCAGAGAGGGCGCTGCTGCTCTTATCGACATGGCTTACCAGGGCTTCGCGACGGGCAGTGTGGACAACGACGGGGTATGTGATTAGCAGAGAGGACGCTGCTGCTCTCATCGACATGGCTTACCAGGGCTTCGCGACGGGCAGTGTGGACAACGACGGGGTATGTGATCAGCAGAGAGGACGCTGCTGCTCTCATCGACATGGCTTACCAGGGCTTCGCGACGGACAGTGTGGACAACGACGGGGTATGTGATCAGCAGAGAGGACGCTGCTGCTCTCATCGACATGACTTACCAGGGCTTCGCGACGGGCAGTGTGGACAACGACGGGGTATGTGATTAGCAGAGAGGACGCTGCTGCTCTCATCGACATGGCTTACCAGGGCTTCGCGACGGGAAGTGTGGACAACGACAGGGTATGTGATCAGCAGAGAGGACGCTGCTGCTCTCATCGACATGTCTTACCAGGGCTTCGCGACGGGCAGCGTGGACAACGATGGGGTATGTCATCAGGAGAGAGGACGCTGCTGCTCTCATCGACATGGCTTCCCGAGGCTTCCCTGATTTGTTCCCGCGCTAGACCAGGTGAACAGCCGAAACAAGAGTAGATTATTACTTCTCGTAATAAAGATCTAATTATTTTAAAAAAACTGTTCAAACGAGCCCATTTTTTCCCATGAGGAAATCCACTCTGGATACCACTGCTCCTCAGGAGGAAGCTCTGGTTTATGTTGGACTTTTACCGATTCAATCCCCACCTTGTTCAATGTATTGCCTGGTGCAAGGTAGAGGACTACCGGAGTAGATTTTGGCAGGAGCCGTTTCAGCGCCCCAGAAGCCCCAATGAGTTAAGGGACGAAAATATCTTCAAAGTTCAAAATGCATATATCCTCGACTCTCCATCGCTTGTCCCGAACGAGCCCTATGTATGCTTAACTTAACAGTGATGGAAACTCTGCCTGCCACTAGGTCCTCGATAGTTTAGTTGGAGGTGCCCTCCTTGGCCCTTGAAAGTAGATAGCTAGGAATATATCGAGGGCAACTTCAAGCCCAAGCCGGCGGACCCGCGCTAAGCCTTAGGCCATTTCCGCCGTCGCTAAGATCAACCGCGTCCCTGCCGCAACATGATAAGTATTGTACCTAACTAGCGGATGCCCGCGACTTCGCCCACGTGGATTGAGGTTTTTTGGTTCCCGCGGGAAATCTTTAATTTTCCGGGATAAAAAGCCTATGTGTTATTCCAGACTATAATCTATAAGTGTGCCGAATTTCATCCAGATCCGTTCGGCCATTCTGGCGTGATTGAGTAACAAACATCCATCCATCCAAATTTTCGAATTTATAATATTAGTATAAATTACTAATTATATTGTTCGTCGCAGGTCTATACGGAGAGCGTGCGGGCGCGCTGACGTTTTTGTGCGGTGACGCGGACTCGGCCGCTAAAGTAATGTCTCAAGTGAAGATCATGATCCGCACCATGTACTCCAACCCGCCCCTGTACGGCGCCCGCCTCGTTACTGAGATCCTCAACAACCCGGAGCTCAAGCAGCAGTGGTAAGTTATTCATTCCTAAACACCATACTCATACGTATAAGCACTGATACCCTTGTGATTTGCGGCGACGCGGTGTCCTAATTTGAAGAATTAGTTTTTATATTTTATTATTATCATCGTTATTGGATTTTTACAATATGCTACAGTTAACTTTGTACTTGTTAAGTTACCTACATTTACATTTAAAAACCAGTGTATATGCGAGTTTAAAAAAAAGTTATGATTAAAAAAAATATCTATATAATCATTATTTGAACAGGCTAAGCGATGTGAAACTGATGGCTGACCGCATCATTACCATGCGCACGAAACTGCGTGCCGGCATCGAGGGCGCAGGCAACAAGCTGCCCTGGCGACACGTCACCGACCAGATCGGCATGTTCTGCTACACCGGCCTCAAGCCCGACCAGGTACTGTGCTCAGGCTGTGCGACGTGAAGCCGATGCCGACCGCGTCACCAGCTGCGCGCGGCAACAAGCTGCCCTGGCGACACGTCACCGACCAGATCGGCATGTTCTGCTACACCGGCCTCAAGCCCGACCAGGTACTGTGCTCAGGCTGTGCGACGTGAAGCCGATGCCGACCGCGTCACCAGCTGCGCGCGGCAACAAGCTGCCCTGGCGACACGTCACCGACCAGATCGGCATGTTCTGCTACACCGGCCTCAAGCCCGACCAGGTACTGTGCTCAGGCTGTGCGACGTGAAGCCGATGCCGACCGCGTCACCAGCTGCGCGCGGCAACAAGCTGCCCTGGCGACACGTCACCGACCAGATCGGCATGTTCTGCTACACCGGCCTCAAGCCCGACCAGGTACTGTGCTCAGGCTGTGCGACGTGAAGCCGATGCCGACCGCGTCACCAGCTGCGCGCGGCAACAAGCTGCCCTGGCGACACGTCACCGACCAGCAGGGCGATTCAGAACCTTACGATATCAAAATTATCGATCGATTCGGTTTCTTATCGTACGATAAGATGTAATTTCAATTCAGAGTAACCGTATCGACAGCGAAATTGCCGATATCGAAACCGAATCGAACCGGCGTAGATATCGTTCGATTTCTTCTATCAAACGCTATTCACAACAACCGAATCGAATGAGATTTTCCGAACGTCCGATAATTTTTGTTGGTTACTTATCGAAACCTACGGAGCATTCGGTATCCTTTTGTTTACTTTTAATTTTTCTTTCCGTTTGCTTTTTTCGCGAAAAAATGTTCGTAGCAGTTGTATTGAGGGGCAAAATGCAGTATCTAAATGAAAATGGAGTAGAATGCTGACTGCTTGGTGAGAATAAATTACCTACTGTAACTAATCATTAAATATTCAGTTAACTAGTAGGCAAATACACAATTATAACTATGAAACTTGAAATACTAGAGGTAATTTTATATTATGTACTCGTACCTACTTATTAGCTATCTTACAATCTAACAATAATTAGATAATTTATACAAATACTAAATATTATGTTAAGAATATTTTCTAGTTTCAGGAGACTTTGGTTATCCATCAGAACCTTGGTTGCTTACATCAATTTTGCATGTAGCAGATTAGCCAAGGGGCACTTTATACTGCTCGCCACATTAAAGCACGAAATTGTGTGGAAAGATGCATAGGTATGCTGAAAAGCAGCTTCACATGTATTCTCAAACACCGGACCCTGGAGTATGACCCTGTAAAGGCAGGCAAGATCATAAACGCTTGCGCTGTGCGGCATAATACGTGCGTATTGGCTCATTTGCCCGCAAATGTGGAAGATCTGCAAGACAGTGAGACCGATGACCACTTAGTGACATCTGCCTTCACTGCCCCAGCAGAATTGGCGAAGGCCATACAAATAAGTTTATCCGGCGCATGGCCAATAGTGAAATAAAATAAATCATTTCTAAATTCAAAACAGTTTTTTATTTAATAAGGACGAGTTGGAGTTGAACGAGCACTCTAGGTAGGTAGGATATGATTACTACACAGCTGTGGTAATTATACAATAATGGACAAGATAAATATTAAAACCAATAAGTAAAACATTTTTTTTTTTTTTTTTTTTAGTTTTAGTCCAAAATACATAATCTCCTATAGAAACTATTTTAAGCATAAACTATCTCTGTAAACAAAACTACTCAATGAAATATTCTTATAAATTATAGCACAAGATTCTATCTTTACCAGTAGGCAAGTAGGTACTTACCTCTCTCTTACTAATAGCACAAATATTCTTTGAAAATCACAATAATAGGTTCTTCTAAGTAACTATATTTTATGGTAACAGTGTTATTGATAGTACTTAGATTACTTAAAAATAATACTTGGCCTATAATATCTCAGTCATGACAATCATATTATGTATTAATCTATGATATAATATAGTCAGTCTTCGGTGCCAGTTTCAAAGGAATAAACTAATATTACAATTAATAATAGGCTCTTGAATCTATAGCCAAATATAGTTTATGTACCTACCGATATCAATCAGCTGTGAAGCTTTTAGCTTAATATGGGATAAGATCATAATTTACCTACTAGGTAGTACAATACATTAATTTCACAGCGGTAGTAATCACACAATCATGGCACAAGATAAATATTAAACCTATAAATAAGACTAGGCAGTACTACAAGGTACCTAATTCTTGCTAGTAGCACAATTTTTTTTTGGAAATCATAATAAAAGTTAACTATATTTTATGGTAACAGTGATTATTATTATTAGGAGGTACTTAGGTAATTTGAAAATAATTGTACTTTGCCTAAAATATCTGTCTGTATCTGTATATGAGATAATGCGGTCCAATGTCTCAATGGAATAAAATAAGATTAAAATTGGTAAAACGTTATGCACAAGTTTAGTAATATAATATTTACAAAATGAATCTGTAGCTAAATATATTAAAGAAAATATTATTAACTGCATCTGCCAATCGGCCAATTTGCCTTCCCATTTCTTCATAGGCTTCTGCCTGCCGCTCCATGGCTGCCATCATTCTGTCATCAAAATTTGAAAAATTAAAATAGGTATATATGTTAACATCCAATTGTATTTAGGTATACCTACTATTAACTGAAAATGGAAACCTATACATAACATCTACACTAAATACTAATATTATAAATGAGAAAGTTTGGGTGGATGTTTGTTACTCTGGATGAAATTTGGCACATAGATAGATTATAGTGTGGAATAACACATAGGCTAGGTACTTTTTATCCCGGAAAATTAAAGAGTTCCCGCGGCCGAACCGAAAAACCTCAATCCATGCGGACGAAGTCGCGGGCCATAGCTAGTTTATTATACTTGCAAAATTTATTATTACCTTCATCCCTTCTTTTCCTTTTCCTCACCTTTTGTTGTTCCTCAGCCTGTGGAGCAGTAGGGGACCATGGGGACCCTGGTTATTTTGGTGGTTCAGGCTTGCAGCGGGTTCAGGCTCCTCAGGGAGGTTAGGCCCAGGTTACATTCCATATTATTGTATTTAAATACACAATTAATCTAAGTTCAACACAAATTATTAAGAACCACTCAAAAATTCAAAAATCAAAATTGAACTTGACGAGGTCATTGATCTGAGAACTTGACAGTTGACATTGAAAGACCAATGTTTGGACAGTGTGGCATTTACGAGGATAGCTATAATAAAAACTTAAAATGTTTAGCAGTACATTTCGATGTTTTTCTATCGTAATTGATAGGTCGTCATTTTGAATAATGACTTGAATTACCCTAGAAAACGGTTGAAACCTATTTTTTATTGCTTATAAAGAATTTAATAATGAGTAAAATTTTGGTAAAATAACAGTCTTTGTAAATGCACATGTAATCTAAATGTAACTTGTCGATTCCGAAACCGTAGTCGATTTCGAATCGTATCCTCAAACCGAACGTTCTGAATTGCACGACAAAAAACTTTCGATTCGAGATCGATATCTAATCGTATCGATTCGGTATGTTATCGAAATGTTCTGAATCGCCCTGCAGATCGGCATGTTCTGCTACACCGGCCTCAAGCCCGACCAGGTACTGTGCTCAGGCTGTGCGACGTGAAGCCGATGCCGACCGCGTCACCAGCTGCGCGCGGCAACAAGCTGCCCTGGCGACACGTCACCGACCAGATCGGCATGTTCTGCTACACCGGCCTCAAGCCCGACCAGGTACTGTGCTCAGGCTGTGCGACGTGAAGCCGATGCCGACCGCGTCACCAGCTGCGCGCGGCAACAAGCTGCCCTGGCGACACGTCACCGACCAGATCGGCATGTTCTGCTACACCGGCCTCAAGCCCGACCAGGTACTGTGCTCAGGCTGTGCGACGTGAAGCCGATGCCGACCGCGTCACCAGCTGCGCGCGGCAACAAGCTGCCCTGGCGACACGTCACCGACCAGATCGGCATGTTCTGCTACACCGGCCTCAAGCCCGACCAGGTACTGTGCTCAGGCTGTGCGACGTGAAGCCGATGCCGACCGCGTCACCAGCTGCGCGCGGCAACAAGCTGCCCTGGCGACACGTCACCGACCAGATCGGCATGTTCTGCTACACCGGCCTCAAGCCCGACCAGGTACTGTGCTCAGGCTGTGCGACGTGAAGCCGATGCCGACCGCGTCACCAGCTGCGCGCGGCAACAAGCTGCCCTGGCGACACGTCACCGACCAGATCGGCATGTTCTGCTACACCGGCCTCAAGCCCGACCAGGTACTGTGCTCAGGCTGTGCGACGTGAAGCCGATGCCGACCGCGTCACCAGCTGCGCGCGGCAACAAGCTGCCCTGGCGACACGTCACCGACCAGATCTATTAAACTAATGATTTTAATAATACACGGCGAAATTAGTTAAAATGCGTGCTAATACTAGTTTCACTATTAAATCAGTGCAGTTTTTATCATTCTAAATTTTAATATATTTATGAAACCTAAGAGTTGGAGCAGTTTTGAAGATCAATGTATAAACCCTTTCAGGTTGAACGTCTAACCAAGGAGTTCCACATTTACCTGACGAAGGACGGCCGCATCTCCGTGGCCGGCATCTCTTCCAACAACGTGGACTACGTCGCTGAAGCCATGCACAAAGTAACATCCTAATCGATATATCGAATGTATGATATTATAAACATTACTGCCATTAGTAAAACAATTATTATATTTAAAGTAAAAATCGACACAACACTATTTTATATAATCTTTAATTAAGTGTAAACACAAATTTATTTTTTATCAGTTATTATATAGCATTTTACCACATGCCCACAAGATAAACACGGCTTGATTCAAAATAAAATTTTGTATGAAATGCCTTGTGTGAATTTTGATATGCGTTTATTTTTTTATATGTTAAGTGAAGTGATAAGTCGTAAATTTTATTGGCTGCTGTTTTTTACTAGAACATTTTGGTTTATCTAGTATTTGTTAGAAATTTAAGGCCGTAACATACCTACGTAAGGGGATTCATAAAAGGAAAAGAAAAGGTCCGCCCAGGCCGTGAAAAATCTTGTTTTCAGGTATGTTAAGACCCTATAATAAAATTGTTTAACTATTAAGAATTATTATTTATTTGCCATTTGATATTGTATTACGTAGCTAAAGAAAAATATAATATTGTTATTAATTATGAACTGTTTTATTGTTGGTTTTTATCTGTCGATCTAAAGAAGCAAAGACAGTCACAAAGAACGTGAGCGCTTTTCAACAGAGAAATTTCGACCTTATCTAGTCTGAATGGAGTTTTAATTTGTTTGAGATATAATTTCCTGTAGCGGACAGCATATAATGTTCTCGCGGCAATTAATTAATATAGCTGTTCAAATTGGATAAGGTCAACCCATAAATTTCCGTGTTAAGGTGCTTGCAGGGTATTAAATTTAGCTGCTAACTGCTGCTGCAGCTAAGGCTGCACTAGCCCGAAAGACTAACTATACTAATTTAATATGTTCGATTCAGCTTTTGTCCATACAAAACTGGTACTTTCTATGGAGATACGTACGTATCCGTTCAGCTTTCGTAGAAAGCGGGCAAAATAGGTATACCGTACGTTTCGCACCGTCTTTCCCTTGGGTTACTGCATTAAGGGCGGGTTTCCACCAAAGCACCCGCCTTAAGTGTAACCTGTGTGCAAGTCGGAGCTATGACAGCTCAGCACAAAACAGTAAAAGTAATCTATCTATTATACTGTCATATGCCTAAGTGCAGAAGGCAAAAAATGGTGTTAGTTTTAATAAAAAATGCATGTTTATTAACTGTTTATTTTCAATATAAGTAAATAAAATAAACTTATTGCAAAAACACAAATCGCAATAACATATTTTTGCAACGATTCTAAAACGAAACTAAAGTCTACGCAAAATATTTACAGCCGACAAACAATGTTATTCTACATTTTAGAATTCATGCAGATCAATAATAACCATATTTTTTCTGATATATCTTAAATTATTCATAATTCATATACTTAGTTAAAGTATGTTTGAAAAGAGTTTTCAACAATTTAATTTAATAAATAACAATAGTTATATTATTATTAACCTGCATTGATATATAAAATGTACCTATAACATTTTACTTATCTTAATTAATTTATGTAAAACGTACATACACAAGACACATTTAAAAATGTGTTTAATAAAGTTTATTATTATTAGCTTATTTTAGCCTAGTTGAATGATATTTCAATAAAAACAATATTACTATGTACAAAATTTGTCACATATCGAACATTAACTATATATAATGATGGCACTATTTCTTTAGAATGTAACATTCATTTCCAATATGTACCATTGCCACTTAACACTTTTGAAAATGATAGAATTTTATAAAATCAGACTGTTTTTTTTTCATTTTATATAATAATTAAGTAGAACACTGACATGAACTTTCAGCTGAAACTGCTATCCAGAAACTTGTGAATTTACAAATAAGGTAAGACGAGTCCCTGCTAAGAAAGGATAGGATATATGGAATTATTATAATAGATAGACGAAAACTATTTATTTTATCAACCGACTTCAAAAAAAGGAGGCGGTTCTCAATTCGACTGTATTTTTTTTTAAAAGTTTGTTAGGTACCTCAGAACTTTTGACTGGGTGGACCGATTTGGATGATTCTTTTTTTATTTGAAAGGGCAAACTTCCCAAGTGGTCCCATATAAATTTTATCGAAATCGGTCAAGCGGTTTTTAAAATATCAACAATAAAATAAGTACTTTGTATTGCGTGTGCTTGTTATTGTAAAGTTGGCGCGGGAGTTTGAAGTCGGTTGTTTAAAAAGATTTTTTTATATTAAATTATTTCATATTAACATCACTGCTATTTCTAATTCTACTGGACACCTTTTTATAAAATAAAATGTTTGGTTTTTTTTCAAAATTAAAATATGCCTCTGTATATAATACATGCCGTACCAGGTTTTCATAAGAAGGTATACTAAATTTCAATTTTACAGCAGCTCTTATAGTTTATTTTGAAAATGGCAGTGACACACGGAGAGACGAACGACGAACTAACTACAAGGAACCCTTGTTTTACTATGCATCGTTAAAAACAACTGAGTTTTGTGCCAATAAGATGAGCGTGGCTTGTTAAAATATTAATACTAAATTGAAGTGCCTAGTTCAACTGTATAGTTTTGAACATAAAAAATAACTACTATATTGCAACACAAGTATAATATCTTATCTGAACAAATAATGCACCATTTATATTATACGAAGACATCTATTTATATGTACAATATTTTTCTATTACTTTAAAGTATTGATGAAATTGTGAGAAAATATTATGCTACATATTTTTACCGCAGTTTTGTAATTCCCAGAGTTCCCAAAGGAATTAAAAAATCTTAAACCACGCGGATGAAGTCGCGCGCATCAGCAAGTGTGCAATTAATTTAGACCTGTCATTTTAGTTTGGTATAAAAGAATTAGCCACATTTACTATTACTATTAAATAGTTAACTATTTATAACGTCATCTACGGAAAAAGATGCTTGATTTAATAGTCTAAGATCCGTATATAACCACGACCTTCACATAGCTGTTTAATACATGAAACCTACTTTTTATTTTTATTTAGTAATAGATAAATACACCTAAAATAGGTTGCCTATCCAAATCCGGTCCAGACTATTTTTAATTTTTTTTTTGTCAAGTTTATTGTAGCCAATGCTATACCATCGCTTTTGTTATAAAATTATCTATATTTTGATATATAACTCAAGCGTTTCCGATCCGTTTTAAGTTACCTATGGACTATGGTAACAAATTACCTTAGTTACATGGTTAAAAAAAAAAAAAGTCTGGATTTAGATTTGGATAGGCAACCTATTTTAGGTGTATTTATCTATTACTAAATAAAAATAAAAAGTAGGTTTCATCCATTAAACAGCTCGGTGAAGGTCGTGGTTATATACGGATCTTAAGACTATAAGGCTTAATGGTCCTGTCAATTTTAATACACTTGTACCATAGAATTAACTTAAAGTCCGATAAACTTGTCTGACCCGGTGACGTGAGCGTCGCTAGTATTTATGCAAAACAAAATAAAAACAAAACTAAACGGGCCTAAAAATTAGTTCTAATTTTGGCCGCCGGTGAACTTAACCGTGTAAACTTTGTGGGACTTTACTAATAACTATCTTATTGGTATTAAGTTGTTACCGACAACAATTTGAAGGCGACATACGACAACAACAGCAAGCATGACACGTCACGTATGTAGTAACCAGAGACGAAAATAGAGCAATAAAATATTTAATAATTATAATAATATATAACATTGATTTTGTGCGTTACGTTATTTCAACTAACATTTCGGGATAACTAACTGAAAATCTATATCATCACAACACTTATTAATTTAATTATAAATTAATAAAACTAGAGTTAAATGCACAGTATATTTTCTTTTTTGATTATTGTAATATTTTATTATCTCAGGCGATGAATTACAAACAATTAAAGTGGCTCAATTTTAAAAAGTTTCCTTCATAATTCCAAAACAATACCATCAATTACACCATAATATATATATAAAAAAATATATAATTTAAGTTTTACTTCGAAAGTTACAATTTTGTACTGATACTTTGCATTGATATAAAACAAATATACTGTGCAAATTAGGCATACTATAATAATAAAATATAAATATTACTATGGTTTCAAATATAATAATTATTCAGGGGCATTATTACGTAAAAATGTTGCTACAGTGTAAGGATCACAATAACTTAGTTCACTGATATTTAACCCTCTTCCGTTATAGGCCAAATTATAAAATCTATATGAATAACTTAAATTCAGCAAATCACACCAAAAATGAGACTGTAAAACAGGCATCAGTCTAACAATGATTAATGCAGGTTATACATATCAAGGGTCAATTATTTAAAAATGGTGCTAATTCAACTCAAACTTCTTTAAATAATCTCTAAATTAAAATAAATGGTAGGTCTAAAACTAAACTAACCTCACGGAGAGCACTGTGAAAGGGATAGCATTGTATAAAATATGTCAATTTAGTATATTTATGAGTTTGTGTACTATAGAATTTAGCATGTCCGACTGCGGCCGACGAGGTTCTGGGTTCGAGTCCCGGGTCGGGCCATAATTAAGTATTGGGTTTTTCTGACTAGAAATTCTCAGTACTAGCCCGGAGTTAGGAAGTTGGCGGTGTATCACCCCCGTGCCTCGCAGAGCACGTTAAGCCGTCGGTCCCGGTTATTATCACAAGCATGATAATAGTCGTTAAAGCCCGCCAACCCGCATTGGAGCAGCGTGGTGGGTCTAAGCTCTAATTCCCTCTCTCTCATGAGAGTGGAGGCCTGTGCCCAGCAGTGGGACGTTAATGGGCTGTAGTGGTGGTGGTGGTGGTGGTACTATAGAATTAGCACCAATGTTTTCATGCAACATGAAATTTTAGCCAAGCTTTACCTTAGGTTGCAACGATTTTTATCAACTTTTGAAATAGAGCAGTATGTGTTTTTTAATCTAACAAATATTTCGATCTGGACATCATATTCTGTTGAATCTTTAAATATAAATATGTTCTAATGGTTTCAAATTTCAATATGAAATCACAAAAATGTGATATAATATGGAACATGAGCTCAAGTATACCTAATTATTTGGTTTATAATAAAAGCAATAGGTAAGCAATATGCCCTTATTACGCAATTGTTACATTAACTTTGCTAATGATAATATAAAAATATCATGCTATAAATGCAAAAGTGTGTTTGTTTGTCCTTAATCACGCCGCAACAGAGCAACGTAACGCCATGATTTTTAACCGATTTCCAAAAAAGGAGGAGGTTCTCAATTCGGCGCGTATTTTTTTTTGCATATAATAGTTGAGGACCTGGAGAGTGACATAGGCTACTTTTTATCCCGGAAAATTAAGAAGTTCCTGTGACAATTAAAAAACTGATTCCACTCGGACGACGTCGCAGGCATCAGCTAGTTGTTGCATAAGTGTAAAAATTACAATTCATGAATATAAAAATATGATACACATACATATAATACAAAATTATGAAAATTGAGCAATTACAACACTTTTTAATTATTTCAAAAAGATACCAATACATATTTTTGTAGGCACTTCTAAAATGCTTGAAATGATTAACAAACATGCCTCGTTTTGATATGCTCTTACATTTGTTTTGAAGACTCCAGTTTTTTTAAAACTAAAATGCAATGTTACTATGAACACTCAAGAATTTAATTATTTATATTGCATCCAAATAATATAATATTTATAAAGCTGCACTTGAAATAATAGAGTAGATATTCCGAATCATCATTTTTTAAATTTTTAGCCTCATTTTTTTCTCGACATTTTTCTTTAAAAAATATTTTCAATTGCCTTCATTTAGAAGGATTTTAAGATTGAACGTGAACGATCGTCCAACAACAAACTCAACAATCTTAAATTTCGACTATCTGCTTTAGTTCCAACTCAAGTAAGTATTACATTTTAAAGAAATATTTTACCAATGTTCCATACAACTAGGTTATTGCTCATTTTTATGTAAAGGCAAAGTTTCACTTACAGGCTGCGAGTCTGTGGAGTTTGCGGAGTCTTCGCCCAGCAGTCGACTCAGCTGGTCGTCCAACACGTCGCCCGAGCGCGCGTCTCGCTTACCGTCCGCGGCGAACTCGTCGTCGCCCGCCATCAGAGTCTCGTCGAGATACGCGAACGAATCCAGATTTATATCGGACGTCGTTATCGCCGTGCTGTATACGTCTATCCGCTTCTGTTGCGACCTCGCCTCCGCTACTTTCTCAGAAAGCTTCGCTCGGGCCTTGGACAGCGCTTCCGATTCCGATTTGTCAAGTTTTATGTCGCTATTTATTTTGGTGCATTTTGCTTTGATTGCAAACGACGAATCGTTACTGGACGACCCGTCGTCTTGTAACTGACTGAGGAGTGTTCTCGTGGTACGAGATAGTGCGCTTGCGCTATATCTGTCGAGGCTATCTACTGAAAAAAAAAATATGTATGCCTGTACACAACGTTTAAGTTACGTTACATATTCTGTAAATATTGTTCTAAGTAGTAAAAAAATTAAATTAAATTTAAAAAAACATCATTAAATCTTTCAGTTCTTAACATGGAAAAAATTATTACCATAAAATCTTTTATTACAAAACATTATGTGGTTATTACTCATGAGTCATGCATCAGTTGATATGGTATTTTCTTTAGTGTTTAACTCACCAGTGGGCGTAGCGCTCTGTATCCGCTCTGCGGGCAAGCGCTGTATCTTCGTTTTGTGGCTATCGACGATGTATTCATTTTCACTATCACTCGACATACCAAGATCTAAATGTAATGAATTTAATTTATCAACTTCTTTACTTTTTCCTGATGTTTCCAAGTCCATCTCCCAGTCTGTGACGCTCGAAGTATCTTTAATTTCCACGCCTTTGCTAAAGCTAGATTTATCCTTAACACTTTTGTCCATTAAGCTTAAACTAGGTTCCTCTAGGTGTTCCATTTCCCGCAAACTAGTGCTCGAATCTAAGCTACTGGTGTTGCCGGTTTCAGGAGTTATTTGTGCCTCGAACAGAACCGGCGTGTCCTGCGTTATCTGTCGCGTGGGACAAGCCGTGTCTTGCTCAGCGATGCAGGACGCGTTAGTATTTCTGCTATCTAATATCTCGGACATAGTTGTCGTTCGGGCAGTTTGCTCATTGTTGAGCTCTAAAACTATGACATTTCCAGCCTTGGATGGATCTATTTGATCTGGTTTTGTCGTTTGTAACAGCTTATTCACGTTTTTACCCATAATTATTTTAGAAACATCATTACCATTCTTAGCGAAAGTAAGCGTCTTACTCAGCGTAGCGCCTTTTGGAACGACTATTAGGTTACCTTTCGTGTTCACTGGTCTCACTATGGGGTTAGTGATTTTAGGAGAAGTGACCGTCGGTAGACCTTTTACAGGGACGATATCCGCCATATTAGCTGTTTTTATGGGCTCCACTCCGACAATTTTAGCATTCGAAGGCATCGTGTTCACGATAGTCGGTTTCGACACACCGGTTATTCCCGTCGGCTTTGTGACTTGTTGTGAGCTGACAGTGACCAACTTCATTGCGGTGGGCATCCCTTTGAAGTGAAATAGCGGGAGCTGGCCTTCTTTATTGGCTTTCGCCGGCACCACTACCATCTTTTGGCCCGACTTCGGATTCAATACGAAAGTTTTCGCTGACACTTTCAGATCAGTCGCCGGTATTCCTTTTGGGGTTAGGGCTTCCGACGTTTGGATGCCTCGATTCAATACGCCAGCCGTATTTAATTGTGAGCTGTCTCTACTCGGGGTGGTTATCGCCGAGGAGGTGACTATAATCTTTGAATTCGGCAACCTGTTTTCTATCGACGCTTTCGATACGACGATCATTTTCTCTGACGGTAGAACGGTGGCGCCGGAAGGCCTAGGTTTCGGCAGGGAGCCGATAATTTTGGTCGTTACGAGTTTTCCGGGCACGCCGGTCGGTCGCTGCGACGCCGGACTCGCTGATGCGACTGACGGTCGACTGGTGACGAGTTTTATTTCTTCCGAGGGCTTCTGTACGACTTTGTAATCGGACATTTGTACTTTTTTATCAGCGGCGACGTCGCCGCGCTTTTTGATAATGAGATGGCAAGGCTTTCCGGTGGCGACCTGCTTGGCGGCGGGTGTAGTTTGCGCGTCGTGCTCGTCTAGCGTGCCGGGCAAACACAATGCCTTGGGAATAATTTCATCACTGTAGTCGACTTTCGTCTTGCCGCCTAGTATGGACTGCGCGTAGCTCGCCTGGAAGGATCCGGGCGGGCCCGAGTAGTCAACTTGTATGGATCCCGGGTATTGCTTGTCGGGAGATGGCGGGGGCTCTTGGTTCTTCTTTTGTGCCTTCGCAGCGCGGCCGCCCTGTTTATGCGCACGCGGCTTGTATGGGGCGCGCGGCGTCTGTGCTTGGCTCGATTTACTAGTTGAAACTTTACTCACTTGATTATAAGAATGTTTTGAGTGACCCGTTGCTTTACCTGCCAAGTGAAAGGTCAAGATTTGTTATTACGTAAAATTTCAATTCACACGTAAGTTGGTTCCGGCTGTCTACCTGCAACACGCGGTGCAGGTGTCTACCGCGTTTCGCGGCCCATCTCTTCAATCGATTTGACAGGGACTACTTTAAATAAATCTAAGAGTTCTGTTAAATAAATATTATATTAATTAAAATGAACTAAATCCATACTTACTTGTTGCCGGTTGAGAGAATCGTGAATACACTTGTGACAGATTGAGATGCTTTTGGTTAGTGTTAATGGGTATGTTCCTAATATTTTTGATAGGTGGTGGTGGTGCTTCATCTGGAATAGCTCCACTTTCAGGTAATTTTCGTTTGCGGCAAATGAGTTCTGTTTCCCAAATCTAAAAGTTTTGCATATTGTGAGTTTTGCTTTTATATATTGTGTTTAATCTTAATCTAACTTATATACTTAGAGGTCATCCATAAAGTACTGCCTAATATAATCCATAAGTCCTGCTTCTAGGCTTAGTAAAATTAGCAATTCATTTGTTGGAAACAGTGTCTGCTTCTACAATAAGCTCCCAGAAGACATGTTGAAGATGTCTCTGAATAAGTTCAAAGTTAATGTAAAACGTAAAATCATTGAAAAATCTTATTATCATGTAAAGGATTACCTAACGACACGGAAGCTTGGCAATAATTTGCACTAATGGTAATGATAGTTCCTTAATTAAGATGATGACGGAGGGGTCAAAAAATCACGAAATTAGTGTCACTTACTTGACCCCTTATGAGCAATGTGCTCATAAGTATATTTCTTAATTTCATACAGATTTCATACTTACTTTTGCAGTGTGATCTTCCATGGCTACAGGGGGATACATGTCATCCATAACCTCATTAGTTTGGAGGGCAGCCTCAGCCGTTTGGCCCTCTGCTTCCAACATTTCCTCTTCATTAGTCTTAGGGGTGACTAACTTCTCATTCTCAATTCTGTTTTTGATTTCTTTATTGTCGGCGGCGGCTGCCTCAGCGGCTCTATCAGCTAGTTCTGTGTACATAGTCTGTGCGACGCCTCGCGGCATCAGCGGCACTCGACGGCGTCCCTCGCTGATCCATCCTAAAGCTGTGTTAGGACCAGCCAACCTAACAATAAATCAACATCAACTAAGAACAGGTTGTCAAGTATTAGGTAATCTAATCAATACTATTAATAGTAATAGTACCTACTTAACTACCGGTCTGTATCTTGGAAAAGGATTTTCATAAACAATAAAAATATTAATGTATCTTCTACCTTGCTTCAATCACAAAAAAGAAAATATTAGCCTGTAACTGATAAAATACATAGTGTGATTCTATCTATATAAAGATAGTAGATTCTGTGAAAAATGAATATTTCAAAATTGACATGTTATTTTTTATTAATACAAAATGTGTGGTTTTCAATTTAATTGATAGGTACTTAACATCTAAGGAATTTTCACTTTTTATGACCAATTCTTGAGATTAGTAGTATCTCTACACATACATATATGTATGATTTTTATATTTTACTTAATACCTAGTAAATAACTTAATTCAAAAGCGGTATAGATGAATTTTTTAGTTTTAATTTAGATTTTAATGTATTTCTTTATTACCTAACATTGTAATCCTAAATAATTGAAATCTTCAGTTATTCAAACACAAAAGGAAAAAAATTATAGGTATTTCCATGAAAATATTTTTAGTTATCATACAAATATAATTAGCCAAATTCCTCACACAATAAATAATTTATTAAAAAAAACTGCATTTGTAAATTACCTACTTACAAAAATTGGCCAAAGAAATATAACTACTTACTACTTTATGTATTGATATGATGTTATTTATAACCTAATGTAAGTGTGTAAGTATGAGATTCTAATAAAGTATAAAAATATGACAAGCTCATAATTATCTATGAGGCCAAGGCAAACTAAGAAATATATTAGTACAATATGATTAATATTATATCTTATAATTCCAATAAGAAAAGGGTTATAAACTCTTTAGAAATGGATTTAAGTACACCACAACTACAATGCATATGGATATTGATAGGTTTCAGCCATCTTAAAGTTTGTTGTACTAGTTTAAAAATAAATCTTGTGCTCAATGCAATATCATATTGTAAGCTTACTGTTCTGCAATAGTAGCTAGGAGCTCGTCATTAGACACGCGACGCGCTTCGGCATTGTGGCGATCGCTACTTATATGTAAAACGGCGCGTAGTTCCTCGAGCAACTTTTTTCTGTTGTCTTCCAATTCCCCTTGTGCTCTGAATACAGTCATCATATTCGAGTAGGCTTCTAATTCTACAAGAAAACATAGCATTCATGAAATTGAGGCATACATGCAGTCACAATTTGCAACAGTACCAATTGCACCGCTGTAAGCATTGTTGAAGAAAACCATAGGAGGGAAAACGAATGCCATTTATAAAACTAAATATATACCGAGTCTCCTAAGCGTCCGTCGACATTCGTCGCGTGTCATATTAAGCAGCATAGGCCACATGTTTAAACCTTAATCTTTAACACTCATAAAACTGTATATAATTGAATGATTTTAACCATATTTTATTAAAATAATCTACTGGCAAATATCCATACTGTTTACTTCAAGCTAGGGATAACCGATGCATGTAAATACGACTACGAGTACTCTTTCGATATTTCTGAATCGATTTTATTTTTGCTCGATATTATTTTTTAGGTATCTATCGAATTATCTGCTTTTAAATAATAGAAACGCCTTATAGTTAAACTCAAAACAAATTTGCCAAATAAACTAACTTAGATATGTTAAGTTTTAAAAAACCTAATATTTTATTGAATCGTAGGTATTTCATACTACCTATTTACAGAATAAATACTTATATGACTTGAGTTCAGACAATGGATTCGTTTTTTAGACAGGTTCTTGACTTAAACTACATGCAAAATATCTGAATACCACATGTATTTCGATTTAAAGTAAAAATGTATCGAATAATAATAAAACACAAATACAAAATATCGATAAACGGTAGTTTCGTATTAAATCGATTCACTTTACGTACATCTCTACTTCGGGTTGACATTTCGGTTGCAGGATAGAATTTCGACTTATTAACGGAAAGCTAATTTTAGTCTATGAATTTTAGGGATACTAGTTTCTGAGTTAAAATTACCAATTTTCGGAGACATTTAATTAAAAAAAGTCTGACATGAAAATTTATGAAAATAAGAACAGGTGTACTTACCTAAATATTTCGTATAATATGTAGTACGATTGACTAAAACTACGGGTCGATACCTCAGCAGTTAATATTATTGTTATATAGAGTTTTGTCTAATTGTGTTTTAAGTCTATGGATTAATAATTCTCACTACGAGTTCTGATCATTCGAAATATGGATGTGGTTTATAGTGCTAAAGCCTTTTCGGAAACCGGCTTGTTCGGGAGGCTAAAAGTTGTCAAATCCACGAGCGAGACCATTCGTTTAATGACTCTTGAAAACAGCTTTGCTGAGTTTCTTGCCGGCTCTTCTCAGTAGAGTCATAAGTGACACAAATTATCCTACGTGAAATAAATAAATCATTTTAACATACTCGCTGTGGCAGATTATACCTACATAATATAGAAGCTTCAATTCGGTGCAAACTTGAGCAGTATTGAGGTATTGAGTGAGTATGTCGGATCGACTATCGGTATGTCCAAGTTATGTGTTTGTACGAAAGCGCCACCATGTTAGTCCGTATGTACAATATTACAAGGCCAATAGAACTGCAGCGTGGAGTGCGACAGGGGGATGTAATCTACCCGAAGCTATTTACCGCTGCATTAAATGGATTGGAACGGACTTGGCATAAACATAAACAGCGAGTACATCAGTCGCTACAGTTTGCCGATGACATAGTCATTATGGCAGACTCTGCGAGACCTCAATGCAATTCTCAATGACCCCAGAAGATTTTCAGAACAAGAGAGCTTAAATTGAATATGAGTAAGATGAAAATTATATATAATGCTTATGTTCCGTTGAGATCTCCGCACTCGTGATTGTAGATGAGTTGAGTACGTGTACCTGGAACACACAGTGCAGCTATGTAGGTCCAATTTCGAAAAGGAGGTCTACAGTCGCCAAATTCGCCTAACTCTTCTTACATGGTAGGCCCCGGGTTCAGTCCCTGCTCCCTGCTGGGTCAATTTGATAATTTCTGAATTTTCTCTGGTATGGTCTAGTGGTAGGCTTTGACCGTGGCTTGTTACCCTACTGTCAAAGGCGTGCCGCCATGCCATTTATTAGAGGTATGGGTTTGAAAAATAAAAAAATTTAAAAATAAAAACTTTTATAATTTATTATGGGTTTGAAATATCTGCTTTAAATTACCCATTTCTACGGCAAGAATATGGATTACAGGTTTAAAAAGCTTGAACCCGAAGCCTTGATCTAGCGATCTAGAACAATGCATCTATGGTTTTAAGCACTTACTAAACGTGCCAACTTAATCATTTGTGATTTGGATGATCATAAATCCTAGGTTAGGCCACAGGATTAGGCCTGCTTAGGCCTAATGCGCATTTTATTCTCGAGATTTACTTTCTGCGAACAGATTTCACCTACTCCACTGGTGTTGAGGTTTTATTTTGTATGCTAGTTAAAACCTCATTCGAATATTTTATTTTAAATATTTATTTCGATTATCAAAAAGAACACTTGTGTCTTGCTTGTGACATATCAATATATAATTTTTGTGTGAAGTAAACAAGATGTTTTATTTCAACTGGTTTTGCACCAATTTTATTCCGCACGAATCACCTCCATAGATTTGTTGAGTCACAGAAATGAAGCAGAATAATGCGAAAAAAACACAGAATCGCGAAAAAAATAAAATATTTTTCGCAGTGTGAATGTCGCATTCTGTGTTCATATTAAAGATTCATATTACTCTGTGGTAGCACGTTAAAGAATGGCATCCACTTGTTGTATGTCTGTGATGGCATCAGAGACAAGTAGGTAACTTAAAGGACATTGATGGACACAATCGTAGACTGAGAGAGATATATAGACGACGCCATATCTTCTTTTCACTCCCACATGAAAGAGATGCAGAGTTGGGATGTTACACAAGATAGAATGAGAAAAAAATATGTTTTCTTTTATCCCTTTCTGCGTGTCACGGTTTTGTTCGTAAAGCACTTAATGTGTTTGGTGGTTTGCAGCGTTTTGCCTATTATAACCTATCCCTTTCGGTTACACGCTGGCATTGATTCTAGAGATTTAATTGTTCTATGGACACAATGGAGGATCCTGGATGAATGGCACCACAGACATAATAATATTTATTGTTTGTGGATGGCATTCGACTAATCGACTTTAATAATATGACAGAATGTGTGTTACAGACTAGAATTTATTATCTGTCAGCAGTTACTCAGTTGTCAGTTGTCACCGTGTATATAATATATATAGTGTATTATCTATGGTGCAACGTATTTTCATTTTTGAATTCCAATTTTTGTTTTGAAAAAGATGGTAGTAACAAGAATTTATAAAGTACATATTTTTTCATAAATATTTTTAACCTTGAAGATGGCAGATGTGGATGAAATAATAGACTATATTAAATCACTAAAAAAAGGCTTCGATAAAGAATTGTTTCAAAGCAAGGTAGATGAATTGGGCTATCTTGTTGAAACCACCGGCTTGGACTATGCGGATTTTCATACTTTATTTAAAGTGTGGCTAAATTTGAATATTCGTAAGTAAAGTTCAAGTATTTTGTTAGTGCAGGTGCAAGCAATAGAGGTACAAGCAAAAGAGAGCAAGTACAGCTTATCTGTTTAGTTCTTTTCAATAATTTTTCATATTTCTCTATGTTAGTAATGGATTTTGTTGATAAATACTAGAACTGTAAAAGTAACTCGCTGGGCTATTACATTTAAATAATTTCCTTTTATAGCAATACCAAAATGGGTAAGCCTTGGTGCTTGTATTGTTCCACAAATTAAAGTGAAACAAAAGACAGTGGAATATTCTTTACAATGGATCCTTGCAAATTTTGACAGTTCAAATAATGTCTCAAGAACAGGCTTTCTGCTTGACTGGCTTACAGGTATGTCCAGAATGTTAAATATCTCAATTGTACCTCTTTGTAGGGTGGTAACTAGCTATTGATTCAGCACGGAATAGAACCTTGACCCAACCATTAAACTTTAGGATTGGCGCCAAGTGCTTGTTTGATAGCCAGACTTGGCATATGAGAGATATATATAGATATATATATATATATATATATATATATATATATATATATATATATATATATATATATATATATATATATATATATATATATATATATATATATATATATATATAGAGAGAGAGAGAGAGTGATAACTTAAGTTCTATAAGACTGAAATGACCTCAGCTTCCACCACTACAGCCCATTAACGTCCCACTGCTGGGCACAGGCCTCCACTCTCATAGGAGAGAGGGAATTAGGGCTTAGACCCACCATGCGGCTCTAATGCGGGTTGGCAGGCTACCTCAGCTTCCCCTGTATGAAATTTGGGTCAAGATATTTCAAATTAAGCGGATTTTTTGTAGGCATCTACTAAGAAAATTATATTTTAATTAAAATAATTCTACATTTGCAAATGTTAAGGGTATAATTACAGTGTAAACTCTTTGTAACGTTATCCTTTATACAGATAAACTCCCTTTAACGTTAAAGTGAGCCCAACTTGGTTGGTTTGCGTTAAAACCCACATATTGAAACACTCTTTATAGCGATAAGCCATTCTCTATTTAGAAGAAATGTGTTCATATTTGTAGACTGTAAATATTTATTATGGAGAATTATTGTTTATGTTATGTTATCAGGTAACAAAATACTTTGAAGCTCCGAAACATCCGAGGTCGGTCTAGCTTTTGTTATCCTTAATTGCCTTGAACACGTGCAGTATGACGCATTATTTTCTTGGAAGTGATGGTCATCAACCAAGCATACTGGGTACCTATCGTATTATCAGTCGTAAACCTACTTTGAAACTGTTAACATGGCCAGTAAACGGAAAGCGATTAGTGTTGACGAAAAAGTTTGTGTGAAACGTGCGATTGAAAAGGGAGAAAAGAAAAGTGACGTTGGAAAGCGTTTTTTTTTTGTTCACTCCATATAACGATAACTCTCTATAACAACAAAAAATGCTCAGTCCCTTGAGTTTCGTTATAAAGAGTTTACACTGTATTATTATAGTAAAATTGTTAATGTTTTAGCGGCTATGGACTCTGATTCAATTGACATGAATGCTTTGGACACAGGATACGAAGTATTTTACACATTGTTGACATATGAAGCACTGGTAATTATATAATTTTAATAGCTGTTGCCTGCGACTTAGGTTCTTATAATCCTGTGTGGGCAAAATTTTTGTAAAATACAAATTTTCTTGAATAGTATTTAAAAACCAGCCAAGTGCGAGTTGGACTCTCACTCAAAGGGTGTATCACACACACCCCATACAATAATTGTACAAGTTTATTCTATGAAGGATCCCCTTTATTTTTTAAATAATTGCCTGCGACTTCGTCCACGTGGAATAAGTTTTTTGATTCCCGTGGGAACTCCTTAATTTTCCGGGATTCCGGGATTCCGGGAAAAGTACCCTATGTCACTCTCCAGGTCCTCAACTATACCCATGCCAAAAATCACGTCGATCCGTTGCTCCGTTGTGGCGTGATTCAAGGACAAACCAACAAACCAACAAACAAACACACTTTCGCATTTATAATATTAGTATGATTTAATTTTTATTGTTGTTATAGCAACAATGCTTTGGCAAAATTCAAACAGTCTAGCTATTACGGTTAATGAGATACAGCCTGTTGACATACAGACAGACGGAGGAACATTTTAGAAAAGTTGCTGCACTAATATACTTGATCACTTTGCTTTTCAAGAAAAAAGGAGACAAAAGTCCCCTCTCTTCTTTGGCCAACTAACTATCTTATCTTTATAATTTTTTCAGACACCTTATGTTATTAAGCTTTTATACACATTGACCAAACCAGCTGATGTTACTAGAAAAAGAGTTCTGGAATTAATTGAATTAGCTAAAAAGAGAGAGGGTAAAAAGGTATGTAATACATAATAATCATTGTACACCACAGTAAAGCCCAGGGGGCTGGCATGAAAATTGTGATTACTCACAATTTGCATGTCTTTGCCAAAACCAGATCCTGACCAGAGAAAATTTAGAAATTATAAATTCCTAAATTGACCCTGTCGGGGATCGAAACCTAGTACCTCCCACTTCGACCACACCACTCATCACTGTAAGTTGTATTAACTGGCAAAATAAAAACGTGTTTTAATTTTTGAGTGCAGCATTATTAGCAACAGCAGCAAGTCTACATCTGCATAAAATTGGATTGGTTTTTTATTCATAAAAATCTTAATTCTGCTGAAAATAGACAAATTTTACTTAAGTGATTTTTTAAAAAATCTTATTTGTTTTTTTTTAAGAAAATGTTTTTTTTTTTCAGAACATGTTTAGGCAGATCCAAGTACTTCTTGGTCTGTTCAAATCATACAAACCACAGTGTGTGCCTGAGGCAGTGCCCTCTATATCTATACACACAGCGTTTAGAAACATTAATGTTAAATTACTCACACAGTTCAAAAACAGTCAGGTACTATTACTATTAAAAGTAAGGCAAAGATTACATTAAAAGTTTTCACAGTGCTATATTGGACTAAGAGATAGCTGCACTTTTGGTAACTATCGCTTGAAAAGCTGATTCAGTAATAGGTGGGTGCGGGTGAGAGGTGATATCTAGTGAAAGGCCCAATGAATAGAGTCAGTTCTTATACTGTTTACATAGGTATTGCGTATACTTTAATACTGTACAAGAATCAGCTTTTCTAATTATGGTTCATTTTTGGTAACGATAACGTCTTTGAACGGCCATATCTAGTGAAAGGCCCATCAGCATGCTTCCAGACTTTCATTATCGTCTTCAGTGGAGAGTGTAGCACCCACCTATTACTGAATCAGCTTTTCTAGGGATACTTACCAAAAGTGCAGCTATCTCTCTCTTATAATATAAGCATAGTGGCCGAATCCAACTGATTTATGTTTTTGGTATGATTAAATTTTTACCCGAAGTTACATACTAAAAGATTCTTATGTTTTCAGAGCAAAAGGAATAGTTTAAGCAAAGAAACAGCACATCTCTTTTGGAGTAATCCCTTTAATTCAGTAAGTTTTAATGTATTTATGCATTTTGTTACATAATCAATATAAAACCGGCCAAGTGCGAGTCGGACTCGCGCACCGAGGGTTCCGTACAAACCTGTAGTAAGTTTTAAATTAAATGTTTTTTTTAAATATTTGGGTTGATTGAATGAAAGGTAAATTGCGGTTTACGATTTATGACGTATTAAAAAAAACTACTTACTAGATCTCGTTCAAACCAATTTTCGGTGGAAGTTTGTATGGTATGTACAACATATATTTTTTTTAGTTTTATCATTCTCTTATTTTAGAAGTTACGGGGGGGGACGACGACGACACATTTTATCACTTTGGAAGTGTCTCTCGCGCAAACTATTCAGTTTAGAAAAAAATGATATTGCAAACCTCAATATCATTTTTGAAGACCTATCCATAGATACCCCACACCTATGGGTTAGAAGGGTTCCGTTTTTGCCAAATTTGGCTACGGAACCCTAAAAATCACTATTGTTAGTAATCCATATCCATACTTCCATACTAATATTATAAATGCGAAACTGTGTCTGTCTGTCTGTCTGCTACGCTTTCACGGCCCATCTGTTCAACCGATTTTAATGAAATTTGGTACAGGGGTAGGTTGTATCCCAGGGAAGGACATAGGCTACTTTTTATCCCGGAAAATTCAAGAGTTCTCGCGGGAATTGAAAAACTTGGTCCACGCGGACGAAGTCGCGGGAATCATCTAGTTGTTAAATATATTTGTTAATTATAATTGTTGTTTCAGATATCTCAAAGTAAAAACGCCGACCCGTTAATACCCAGTATGGAATTTATAAGCATTGGATGTCAACAATATGACAATTCCTTAAAGAAGAACTATTTAGATTTTTCTGAGTAAGTATTTTTTACACCACTACAAGTTAGCCCTTAACTGCAATCTCATCTGATAGTAAGTAATGATGCAGTCTAAGATGGTAGCGGGCTAACCTGTTGGGGGTATGGAAGTTATATTAACCTCATATCCCCAATCGGTTTCTACACGCCATCATACTGGAATACTAAATCGCTTGGCGGAACGTCTTTGTCGGTAGGGTGGTAACTAGCCACGGCCTCCCACCAGGCCACCACTATAGCTCATCAACGTCCCACTGCTGGGCACAGGCCTTCCCTCTCATAGGAGAGAGGAAATTAGAGCTTAGACCCTCCTCCAGTGCGGGTTGGAGGGCCAGACCAGAGAAAATTCAGAAATTATAAATTTGAAAAAAAAAACCCAAATCGACCATGCCGGGGATCGAACCCGGGACCTCCCACGCTGCGCCAGGGAGGTCTTCAATTATTATTAACTAGCCAGACTGACTTGGCAGTCGGAGTTCATACATGGAATTTCTCAAAATTCTTTCTATATAGGGACTTACCCCTTACCCTAGTCCCTACATGCAGAATAATAAGTCTCTAGACTCAGCAGTTTGAGCTGAACATTGAGCTTTCCACTGCTTGGTTCTACTAGTACCAATGTTGGAGACTCCTGTTGTAAACGCTGCTATTTCGATAATAGCGGTGATAGCCTGGTGGTTAATAATAATAATAACTTTTTATTTCAGGCAAATACAAAACTGACAGCCCATAACTTGTTAGTAACAATCATTTAACCTATGTTAGTAAAAAAAAAACAAAATAAAATAACTAAACTAACCTAACCTACTCTTAAACCTAAGCCTCGACACATTTACAGGGCTCTTTGAGGCCTCCTCATGAGAATGTGTGCACCATTCCAGCGCCTCCAGAGAGGGCTGTCCAGCTTAGTAGCCAATGTACTGAGGAGGGTGTTGGTGCTGCTCACTAGCCTGCACATCACAGATGCGGCACGCTTGCGCACGATCGCGTATAAATCATCCACGCGAGCGTCCACGAACATGGCCGACGCGCTGCAGTGTCGAGGCCTCCTCAGCACCGCCCTCAGCACATTGTTTGTTATATTGAACACGCAGAGCACTGTAGGTCCGCTGCGTATAGTCTGTCCACAGACTGCACGTGTAGAAAGATTGGCAGTACGCTCTAAATAAGGCCAACTTAACCTGCGCAGTACATCGTGCAAATCTGCGAGCTAACATATTACCCCGGACCGACAACGGCGCTCCGTTCAATATCACTGTCGTCTCTCAGGCTGTCGGTCACTATATGCCCGAGGTACTTGAACTCAGACACCTGTTTCAGGGGATTTCCACATAGATGTATAGTAGGTTTAAATGTGTCTAGTTTGTTTTTCCCCTGAAAACAAGAAACTCGCTCCATTCACCTCGGCATACTCTTCGCATATTTGCAGCAACCGTCTAAGACCCCCGCCTGAGGGGCTCAACAAAACCATGTCGTCCGCATAGCTGAGATTGTTCATGCTTACTCCATCGATCGAGCAACCGACACCAACTCTGCTGAGCCTCCCAATCAGCTGGTTTACATACAAGTTTAACAGCCCAGGAGACGTAAGCCCTCCCTGTCTCACTCCACACTCCAACCTGTATGGGTCGCTGAGTTCGTTGCCCCATCTAACCACGTTCGATTGATAACCATACCAGTACTTGAACACTGAAATCAGTTCAGGTCTTAGCGTGGATTGCGATTCAAGCTTTTGCCACAAGACTTTATATGACACGAGGTAAAAAGCTTTCGTCAGATCCAAAAAGCACGCATAAACTGGGGTTTTCCTATCAGTGTAATACCGCACAGTCTGCTTGAGGCACAGTATTGTGCTTTCCGTTGATAATTCCGGTCTAAAGCCGAACTGCGCGTCATGTATTTTAATTGACTTTCTTAGCTGTGCATCAAGCAAACTGTCCAGCACTAAGCACTTTAGTTGTTATTGTCGCCAGCGATATTGGTCTATAGTTGGATCTGTCCGCCGCATCGCCTGTCCTATTTTTAATAATGGGCACAACAACTGTCTTTGTCATTGCATCTGGCAGGTAACTGTGGTTAATACACAGGTTGTAGAGCAGTTTGAGGACTCTGGGAAGGTGTGCACCTTCCCAGAAGGTGTGCACCCGCGTATCTCAGGTGTTCGACACTCAAACCCTCGTGTCCAGGGGACTTTCCGCGCTTCATACTTTTTATCGCGCCCTCAACTTCACTAAGTGTGAAACGCACGAGAGGTTCTCCTCTACCCACGGTGTCAGGAGCGTCGTTATTCATCAGACAATCTTTCATAAGAGGCTCTACTTTAAACTGCGTCCTAAACATGTTCGTAATGTTTTTAGAGCCACTTATGCCTCCTCCTTCCGCTGGTAGACTCGCCCGTGCACTCAGTCTGTTAGTATGCTGCCAGAAATTTCCGAAATTCTTAACTTCGTACGCTGTGGCTAAGATATCCATTTTAATTTGCTCTTCGTGTTCCTGGCACTACTTAAGTTCATTTTTAAATAACTTGCGCGATTCCCTCATCTCATCGTAAGAGTCCCCAGATGTCGGCCTCCCGGCCCACACCCAAGACTGAAAGCAGAGGCGAGCCCTTACATGTAGCGGCCTTACAAGTTTATTCCATGCCGTAATATACCCTTTTTATTTATTATTCTGTTTAGCCTTATGACTGTATAAGGCCGCGTCCTGTAGTATGCGCGTCATGTCTCCATACAGTCTGTCTAATACTTGTTCCGGCTTATTACACAGTTCCTCACAGCAGTCTACCAACTCTACAGGGCAATCTACCAACTTTAACCAACTGTTACAAAATTCAGTGTATAGGCTAATCTGATCACCATCCCTAACGCTCCAGCTTATTTTATTAGAAACCATTGATTGAAAAGCTTCTATGTCTGTATGAAGTAAATTGAGCTTACAGTACACTTCTACAGGATAATGATCAGAGCACGACACATTATTCACCACTTGTATGCGCTCAATGTATTTTCTAGCCATACTAGTAACAATTCTTCGGCCTAAGGAGGCAGGATCGAGGGACGCAGGTTCGATCCACGGGCATCCATCACTGATCACCCTGATGCATTGAACACGTTTGAGTTGAGTTGTCGTGTGGCAGTTTCGGACTTTTATAAGAAACAGAATACTACTGAGTTTTCGTGTGGCAGTTTCAGACTCGCAACTCAAAAAAATCCGCACGTAGGCCTCGCATTACAATGTTGATTTTTTAATAGACAGTCTCTCTTTGCGTCGTATTCCTCATTACTGAGGGTCGTGCCCCCTTTCCATTAATCACATAATGGTAGAAGTTTTTCTTGGGATAATAATGCGGTGGGTTCCCACGTCCTTCCGCATACGAGTCATACGACTCGACTAAGAGTAGGTAACTCTTAGGTTTTCATAACGATTTTTATTTATGTTAGTGATAATAAGCGGGACCGACGGCTTAACGTGCTTTCCGAGGCACGTCTCAACCTATAGACGTCCACACCTGGACGAAAATCTCCTGCATGGATCGCCACAAAGTACGGTCTTGTGCCGCTTGTTTCCAGCGGGTCCCAACTCCCAATGAAAAGCTTGAGATCGTCCGCCCACTTAGTGGGGGGTCGTCCAACGCTGCGCTTTCCGGTGCGAGGCCGCCATTCAAGCACTTTGGGACCCCAACGCCTACCGGTTCTACGAACTATGTGCCGCGCCCATTGCCACTTGAGCTTTCTCCGAGGTACGGAGAAAACGAAAAGGCCAAATTTGAACCTCCAAATTCGGTCACCCATCCAGTTACCGACTTGGGTTGACCTCTGAAACTCGCCCATATAATTTTGCCAAGTTTTATATAGATAAATCTTTCAGTCCGGTGTCGCTGCTGCAGTACAGCAGTCAACACGCCATGCGGCGTCCGGCGCGCCTGCGGGCTCTGCTGTGCAACCCCACCGGCCTCACGCTGCTCGCGCTGGCCTCCGACGCGGAGCACGCCTTCCTGTCCTATGACCTGCATCGCCTGCTCAATAATTGTGAGTGAACTGTTCTATGTCTGAAGACCCAGCTAGACCAATGTTTAGCAATAAAAGAAATCACAACTAGGCGCGGTTATAGTATAACTAGCTGACGCCCGCGTGTTCGCGTGGTTTAACTTTTTTTTTAATTTCTGTTGGAACTCCTTAATTTTCCCGGATAAAAATTAGACTATTAAGTAGTGACTCTCCAGGTCCACAATTATACCCATACCAAAAATCACGTCGATCCGTTGCTCCGTTGCGGCGTGATTGAAGGACCTGGAGAGTGACATAGGCTTTTATCCCGGAAAATTAAGGAGTTCCCGCGGGAATAAAACAATCTTAAACCGCGCGGACGAAGTCGCGGGCATCAGCTAGTCCAATATAAGAATGTATGAATTTTAGGTTTTCTAGAGCATTCGCCGTACAGCTACGCTGAGAAGCAGGACTTCTTGAGCCGCCTCGCTACCTACCAGGCCACGCTGTTGCAAGGCCTGCCCGTGGTCACTCTGTTCTTGGCACAGTATCTACCGTTTTGGAATGAGAAGGACTTCTTTGCTGAGGTAATTTTGCTCAACTTATAGCAGATATTTTGTGTGTTTTTCCAGGGTTGTAACAAACTTCATTTAATTAAGATAATGCCCATTGCCCAAATACGAACTTTTATTATTAGAATATATTTTTCTACATGCCACGAAGTAGGTGAAAGTTGAGGGCTGAAAACATGCGTGATTATCTAATATCTTTCGGAATTGTGAACAGGAAGAAGCTAAGATCCGAGTGCCTGCATCCGACAGCGCACTATGAAGAATCAAGTCTGAGACACGACTACGTCAATCGTCTCTCTAAAGGAATCGAATCGAGTTGCAATAAATTACTACCCATGTCCTATACATATATTTACTATGAAACTGTGTCAATTAGCAGCTCGTCGAAGTGCGCAGGGTCCAGTCTATTCCCATGAGGAACACATGCATCTCGATTTGATTCCACCAAAGACCTCAATTTACATAGACGGGCCCTGTCAAACAAAGAATGTGAACCTAATTACTAACGCCATCTAGTCTGAATAGCGGGACAACGCTATGGCGGGGACAAGGACAGGCTATACAGGTGAGGGGCATGCACTACAAGTCGGACGCCCAATTTTTTTCTATGAAAGGGCCCATCTAGTACCTATATATATATATCGATGGATTCCACGTGATTCGGCGGCTGCGATCTATTAAGAAATTTAATGTTTCTCGAAATCTCCTGGGTTTCTTATAGTATAATTTGTTAATCAAAGCTTTTGTACTAAAAATAAGTGGTCCTATTTTAGATTCTCAAGCTCATGGAATGGGTGAACGTGGAGAGCGGTTCGCACGTGGACGTGATAGTGAGCGCAGCGGCGCGCGCCTTCCACCGCGCGGCGCCGCTGCCCCAGCGCGCCATCTTGGCCACACTCACTACCATGTACACAAACCTGGTATGACTCTCGCATTGTCTTCCTCATTTTTTTTATTAACTGGGTTTACTGGCTCCGAGTTCGAGCCCTTTGGAGCCATCTCATTCCTCACGTGGCTGAATAGCACAGTTTGACGGAGGCGGCGTGACGGAGGAAACTGGCAGAATAACTTCCAATGCAATATTGACACTAATGTAACAGTCTACACAGTTTTAATTTGTGTGTGTATGTAAGTAACAAAAAAAACATTTAATATTGATGATGACAACTCAAACTTAGCAACTCTTTATCAAACTTAAAAACGAACCCAACACTAACCGAGGATGTGAATTTTAATTCTTGAAAGATCCTCTGTTTAACTTAATAATTAATCGAAAGAAAGAATTTATTCATAATTACATTTGTCAACTTACATTGACGATTCGCATTTTGTCTATTGAAAATGCCCATTCTGTATGAAGATGCGTACCGCGTACACATCAAATCTCCTTTCCGATGCTTACGCATCCTAATATACAATAGGCATTTCACGAATAGGCAAATCAATGCTGCCACATGTGATTCCACCCTAGAGCTTATATTGTATTTTAGGTGTACGCAAGTACGCGGGAGCGACATTATTTCCTCAGTATGCGTCCCACTGAGGCCAACTTCGCGAGCATATTGAAATTGGTCGCGTCGCGCATAAGCGATATGTGCAACAAAGGACTTCAAGCTTCTCCTGGTAAGTGCTGCGGAATTTATTATTGTATCTCTATACTTAATATTATAAATGCGAAAGTTTGGATGGATAGTACTGATGGACGGATGGGTGTTTGCTACTCAATACTCATAAACGTCAGAACGGCTGAACGGATCTGGATGAAATTTGGCACAGAGATAGATTATAGTCTGGATTAGTACATAAGCTACTTTTTGTCCCGGAAAATTAAGGAGTTCCCGCGGGAACAAAAAGCCTCAATCCACGCGGATGAAGTCGCGGGCATCAGCTAGTTTTTATATAAATACTGTACCAAATTTCGTCAAAATCGGTTGAACAGATAGGTCGTGAAAGCGTAGCAGACAGACAGACAGACAGACACACTTTCGCATTTATAATATTAGTATGGATTGTGTATGAAAATTTAGTTGTAAAAGCAGTAACGTGTACAGGGTTTCAAGGTAAAGTATCCTACTAGGTAGCTAGTATATTTTGTCAGGCCTTAATGCAAAATAGGTACGCATTGAGTTATTATAAGTTATAACTAGGGTAAGCGGTATTGAAAAATGATGAGGATAAATAGTAGTTGTTTTCGCCATTTTTCTGTATGAAAAACTAGTAGACTTCTTCGTAGAAAATTTTGGCGTCAATGCACTTGACTTATTTTCAATGATGAGCTTATAAGCAAACGTAGGTACAAGTTAAGCCATTTGTTGTTCCTCCAGAGAGTATGTGCGCGATGCACAGCGTGGTGCGCGCGAGCGTGGCGCGCGCGCGCGTTGAGGTGCGCTGCGGGCGAGCGGCCGCCGCCGCGCCGCGCGCGCTGCAGCTCGCGCTGCCGCTGCTGGCGCCGTCGGCGATCGCGCTCGACGGCCTCGCCGAACTGTTGCTGCTGTGAGTAACGCCACTACAGCCCATTATCGTCCCACCGCTGGCCACTGGCCTCCACTCTCATAGGAGAGAGGGAATGGAGATGATGCCTATATCAAAAATAAATTATTTCTAATAGTAGGGGAGCCCAAGAGGGGATTTTTTGGATTTACTCCAGCGCGGCAGATTAATATAAAGGGGGATTCTTTGGACCTTGTAGAGTACCTTAACCATATATGAGCCCTGTATGTTTATGGGTCGATCAAATATTAAATAATCGATCATCAAAAATACTCGAGCGCGTCAGATTAAGATAGAGTGAGTTAATTACATGCTTAAAAGTGTACATTGAAATAATCTGACGATTTGAGCGAGACCTAAAGGAGTTGGAGGTATTTAAGTTTGTAACTCTGAAACTCCTTTAGGTCTCGCTCAAATCATCAGATTATTTGAATGTACACTTTTCAGCTTTTACTTAACTCACTCTACCTTAATCTGACGTCTGACGTAAACTTCCATACTAGAAGCGCGTTTTTAAGTTTGATAAAGAGTTGTTGATTTGATTGAATTGTCATCATTCCAATTAGAGCCTTGACCCACCACGCTGCTCCAATGCGGGTTGGCGGGGTTTAACCGACCGACGGCTTAACGTGCTCTCCTGAGTAACACTTTTATCTTAAATAGAACGCGCCTCACTTAACCTCATTTAGATACTTATTTATTTAATGTTGACTAGATGATGCCCGCGTGGATTAAGGTTTTTTGATTCCTGCGGGAACACTTTAATTTTCCGGAATAAAAAGTAGCCTATATCCTTCCCCGGCATGTAACCAAACCTACCAAATTTCGTCAGAATCGGTTGAACAAATGGGCCGTGAAAGCGTAGCATACATAATAGTATGGATATATTTTGTCTGATAATTATAATATTATTTATAATTTATATGTTCTAATCCATATTTTGCTTATATATTGACTCAATAGGAGCGCAATTATCGACGTTGGCAAACTATTTTAATTGCACGATTAAAAAATCCGCCGTGAAACCTACTAATGAGATTTTCTGATTGGTCTAGGTACAAGAAAATATTCAGCAGCGCGAAAACGAGGCCCGACGGAAAAGATCAACTATATATCAAACAGAAGCAGATTTTAAAACGATTCTCGTTAGATTTCGTCAGTTGTTTCCATGAAGGGATCCTCAGCGATCGCAAAGGGGGCATAGTTTTCAGCACATTGCATCCGCAAATTGTCGGCAAGCTGATAGATTTGATACCCGATGCGGATTCCAAGCTGAGTATACGGAACCATTTAGCACTCGCGCCTTACACGTATGTAAAAGCGCCGGGAATATACCCGAGAGAAGCAGATAAGATATGGTTCAACACTGTTATACAAGAGGAGTTCGACAGTTTAAGCCAATTTGTGACCCAGGCGATGCCAGGGTTCCACGCAATCTGAAGTTGTGTTTGCTATACAAGTTTAATGTCCGTTTTCACCAACGATGCCTTAATTTTAGGGAAAATTTTGACTGCCTCGTTGGTCTAGTTGTTAAAGTATGTTCGACTGCGGCCGACGAGGCCCCGGGTTCGGGCCATAACAAGTGTTGGGGTTGTCTGACAAGAAATTTTCAGTACTAGCCCGGAGTTAGGAAGTTGGCGGTGTCTTATTCCCGTGCCTCGGAGAGCACGTTAAGCCGCCAGTCCTGCGCCTGATTTCTCTCCGGTCGTGTCGGATTTTCCGTCCCATCGGGCTATGAGAGTAAAGGAACAGAGAGTGCATCTGTATGTGCGCGCACTCTTGTGCACTATAATATCTCCCGCGCAGATGGCTAATCTCTATGGAGATTGGCCGCGATGGCCGAAATTAGGTCGGGAGGACATTATTATTATTATTTAGGGAAAACCTAAGATCAATTTATAGGTGACAGTTTTCACGTATGACTCTTGTCTAACGGGCTTAGCTGGTGGTGTTGAGTTCCCTAAAATTTAGGCCTTGTTGGTGAAAACGGGCATAAGAATAGACATAAACTCCCGTTTTATGTAGATTACGTCAGATATAACTTAATGTTTTTAATTTTTGTAACTATCATTAAGTAATAATATAACACAATATTTTATTGTACTTGATTAATAATTTTTTTTTTAATCCCCAATCTTCCAAATTTTGAAAGATGTTATACTTCTATACTATCTATACTTTACTAATATTATAAATGCAAAAGTTTGGATGGATGGATGGATGTTTGTTACTCAATAACGCCCGACCGGCTGAACGGATCTGGGTGAAATTTGGCACAAATATAGATTATAGTCTGTAACACATAGGCTAGGTACTTATCATCCCGTAAAATTAAGGAACCAAATAACCTCAGTTTACGCGGACGAAGTCAGCATCAGCTAGATTCATACACTGTTTGGATTTCCTTGTAAAAGAAATCGTACTTACACGTGTATGCTCGCGTCCAGGATTATGTCCTCGGTCCTACCGTGTAGGTGGTTGCCGAAGCAACTTCAAAATGTTAAAGTGAAATTACTTATGAAAATTTCAAAACCTAAAAAGTATGAACTCGCGCTTACCTAAACACACCTTACTGAAAAAACATTTTTCTTTCACAAAAATAAAGTTAGCAAGCGTAAAATTGGATGAATTGCCGGCCTTTGCCGGTGTCCATATTTCAAATTTCAATTCAAGCTGAAGTAAAGGAAAACAAGGAATCAAAATAAGCCTGAGTGCTCGGGTCCCCATTAATTACAGTAGCTATAAAAAAGCCTCGCCGTGCGGGCTGCGGCAGTGCTGTAATACAATGTTAGGTTTCTACAGTGTTACAATATTCAGTGATGTATTATGTTGTGCTCCGTTGTCCCTGCGTTCATGCGCTGATCTCTGCTGACCCATGGTGGGGTGACAACCCGTCGCATTAAAATAATGAAGACTAATATATCCTTTTCTGCACATAATTTGGATTGCATTCTTGACTCCATCAGCAACAGACCACTGGATACGTCCATGAGGTCAGAATATTTTATTTTTTCCAATAGCAATTCATGGCTGGATTGGACCGCTAAGCTGCGCTATTATAATTAAATCCGTCGCTATCATAATCCATATTATATTATAAAAAAACTTGGGTGTCAAGTGGTGGAACGAAGTACCAAAAGTTGTAACGACACTTTTAGCTATAGCTGTAAGCCGTGCGGCGTGCGCGTGTTTCTCTGTGTAAATTTTATTACAATTCCTTCACTAATTAATGGAACGAATAACTAGCCTATGTAACTGTTGAAAACATAATTGTTTAAAATTATTTCGCCTTTTTATATTCAACAACTTGAAGTCAACAACACAAGTAGTCATAGCAACCAAAATTGAAAACATAATTCTTTAAAATTATTTCGCCCTTTTATTTTCAACAACTTGAAGTCAACAACACAAATAGTCATAGCAACCAAAATCATCTTTTCATAAAAAGTGTCGTTACAACTTTTGGCCTTAATTTTTTCAGTTTAGCCCCCTTTCGTAACGCGCGATAAGGAACTTCGTTCCAAATGCGATAGTCAGTTTGTTTGTTGGTTTGTCCTTCAATCACGCTTCAACGGCGCAACGGATCGAAGTGATTTTTTGCATGGGTATATCCCGTAAAAACTAACAGTCCTTGTGGGATAGTATTCTCTTTTTCTCGCATTTGTTCTTTAATTAGGCGGCAACGGAGTTATAGATTGACGTGATTTTTTGCACAGATGAGGAGTTGGAAAGTGATATACTTAGGCATATTCTTTTTATCTACTGCTACTTTAAACACATTTGTCATTCAATTATACGGTAACTGAGTTAAATATCGACGTGATTATTGTTTAGGACCTGGCTGCGCCAGGGTGGCAGTTCAAATTTATCTACTCGTAATCTATCTTAGACATACCTATAACATAGACAGTTTCGTACGGGAAAGTTGGGGCGATATTATATAATCACTTATGGTGATTAATGAGGCAAGGTAGGTAACCATAAGAAAATCAAGATTCTGTTTCATTCATCGCGTTGTACAACTCACAAACATAATTCGCGTTTCCATTTCCTCTCGTTTTGCTCATTTATTTTTCTAGGTCTGTTCGAATGCATAAATTATGGATACCGTGGCTGGAGACTGCCACGTAGCAGGGTGTCGCGGCCCCCACCTCTCGCACCCACCCTCGCCTCGACGAGAAATGTTTCAGGGACTTTTATACCCTTATGCCCCTTTTTTGTGAACGTTAAGGATATTGTGTTAATCGTATTTCACTAATGTAATTTTTTGAAAAGACGTAACGATCTTAAGTATGTTTTTAAATCTGTTACAGTTTTTTCGATTGTATTACATGTTCATTTTATGCAAATGAATACCTGCATGTTGTTAGTTTTTATCTCCTATTGAATACTTCTGTATATTATTATATTATGTTGATAATAATTGCACATAAAAAGTATAACAATAGATACGAAATAGTTCTCATGATTAAACGGATTTGTGACAAAAGACATTCTTTGTTTTGCAATTTATAATGTCGACTTTTTAAAATTACAATTCGTTTAAGAGAAAGTAAAAAAAATTGTACCATGACGGTCGCGTAGCGCGCTATTAAACGCAAACGTGACACGATCCCACGCCGTTGCGCCGGCCATGGGTTTGCGTAAAGCAAAAATATGCGTAACTGGTAACAATTGATAGGGGAGCCCAGCACGCGAGGGTAAAGTAGTTCATATCTCGCGAAACCCTTTGTTCCCCTAGGTACGCTCCTTTTATCCCTACTCAAAAATCGCTTCGAGAGTTTGTGTTTTCGATGTAACTACCCTACTGGTCTCGTTTTACGGAATCATGCTACAGGGGTGAAGTGCACTGTCCCTTTTTATTTTTTGTACTACGATTTATCTAGTAGTTATCTATCTTTTTAAATGCATTTTAGTTAGGTAGTAAGCTTGGGAAGTTAAGCACTAGGATATAAAAATTCGCATGCAGATATTTCTTTTTCCATCTAGAATAGGCATGATGACTGATTTTGAAAAATGGTCAGATTATGTTCGGAAGTATCTACTATTTCGAAAAAATATCTTATTTCAGCAGAAAAATAAAGTTTGATAGATAAAATTAGCATTTGAAATTTAAATTTTAAAATTCACGCCAAAACGTTCGGCGGTGTCATGGCGTCGTTGTGACGTCACAATTGTTTTTTACCCATGTACTCTGTGCAGTGTGCAATTTTGTGTGATTTTCAAAGCTCGAAAACAAACAATTGTGACGTCATTCGCTTCTTTGTGTTTTATGCAATATGGCGGATTGCTGTATTTTATAGTTTTATTTTATCAAAATAAATAGCAATCTCACTCGAAATAGAAAAATAATTACGTTTTTTACAATCCATGAATCCTATTTCATTAGATAAATTCATAATTTCATTGATTCTTGGTTACTGTCATCATGCCTATTGCATCAAACCGCCTGGTAAGTAACTGGGTTGTATCAGCAATATTTATCCATACTATCCATACTAATATTATAAATGCGAAAGTGTGTTTGTCTGTCTGTCTGTCTGTCTGCTACGCTTTCACGGCCCAACTACTCAACCGATTTTGATGAAATTTGGTACAGAGTTAGGTTACATCCCGGGGAAGGGCATAAGCTACTTTTATCCCGGAAAATTGAAGAGTTCCCGCGGGAATCGAAAAACATCAATCCACGCGGACGAAGTCGCGGGCATCATCTAGTATTTTATATTTTTAACCGATTTCCAAAAAAGGAGGAGGTTCTCAATTCGGCGCGTTTTATGTTACCGCATATCTCCGTGGTTTCCAAACCGATTTGAAAAATTTTCAGTGGTTAGAGGAAGCTCGCGAGATGGTCCCATAAAAAAATCTGACTCCAAATCCTCAATCCTGATGCTGTAGGTATACCAACGACTCAAAACTAGAGAGTTAGGCAGTTTTGATGGTGAATTCATATAGTAGGTATCAAGTCACGTGTATACGATTCAACTCTGAGTCCCAACTTCTCAACCCTGATGCTGCAGGGTACAGAACTCCTTAAAAATAGCGATTTAGGATTTTTTGATGGGGAATTCATATTGTAGGTGTCAAGCAACGACTTCATACTTAAACCCAAGTCCCAACTCCTCAACTCTGATGCTGCAGGGTACTGCACTCCTAAGCCGTGGGGTATAAGACTACACTAAAAAGTTAAAAATAAAAATTCTTTCCAAAAAACCGACTTTCAAAGCCACTGTAAAGTAAAAAATAATTTTGATTTCTACACACTATGTTGAAGTCGGGCGAGTATAACAAAGATAGGCAAAGTTGACGCGTCAGGCTCGCCCGACTTGAACATAGTGTGTAGAAATCAAAATTATTTTTTACTTTACAGTGGCTTTGGAAGTCGGTTTTTTGAAAAGAATTTTTATGAATAACTGCATCAAATAAAAAACACATACAGAATAGGTACATCGCATCTGTACGTAGCGTCACAGAATAATATAATAGTACTGTGGTAGCGTCATCAATCAATTTGTGTTTTAAAAATAGTTTGCATCGTGCTGAAAGATTTTGCATGTAAAACCTTGCGATTTTATATTTTCCTCCAAATATCACCGATAAAATAGGTAGGTACTCAGGTATTTAATGGTTTTGATTATAATCAGTCGGTGGGTATCTTAGGCAAATAAGTAACTATAGGAAAAGGTAATATTCAGAGTATATCGATGTATTCGATATCGATGGAGTTGTTACTTCCTAAACTACAATACTGTGATTCAGTGTACATAAAAAACGATAATTAGATACAACTAGTTATACCTACTACAATTTATAGATAGATAGACTCTTTATTGCACACATTATTTTACCAAGATGTAGAATTTACCTACTACTGAATTAGATAACGTTTTCAAAGGCTTTTTCGCAAGCAAATTAAATTACCTGAATAATATGTTCGAGTAGGTACTCGTATATCTAGCTATGGGTAGGTACACGAGTAGCGAAATTATAGGAAGATTAATTATCTCTCTCATAGCTCAGAGCTTAGGAAACCTTTTATATTCCCACCGGCGCGGCGCAAGTTCCCAACTCTCCTTTCACTAGTGGCTTTATTAATTAAGGAGCTCTAAGAGAATTGCACTTCTACGGGATTCGGTGAATGTTATAACGGGCACCTACTTGCTTGCATATTATAAAACGAGATGATGCCCGTGACTTCTTTCGCTTGGATTTAGGTTTTTTACTATCAAGCAAGCTGCGAGCTACTTCTCTATACCTACCTACCAAAATATTATAAATGTGACAGATTTATGTACACTCGGAGGCAATCCTAGACCAGGCTGACTGTCAAAAAGTGCAACCGATGCATTATAGAACCCTTTTTAGGGTTCCGTACCTCAAAAGGAAAAAACGGAACCCTTATAGGATCACTTCGTTGTCCGTCCGTCTGTGTGCCAAGACCCTTTTTCTCAGGAACGTATGGAGGTATCTGGAGGAGCTGAAATTCATATCAAATTCTCAAGTCCACGGTCCCTTGGAGCTGTGAAAAAATCAAACTTCTAAGCTAACACAATCAAAAGATATAGCCGTTTTTGCTGCAAATTTCGACACTCGCAAGGGAATCAAAACCTACAGGGTACTTCCCGTGAACTCAAAATTTTGATATTTGGTACGAAGCAACGTCTTATAGCACAGGTAAAGGAAAAATTGCGAAAAGCATAAATTTTTAGCTACATCCATATCCATACTAATATTATATTTGCGAAAGTGTGTCTGTCTGTCTGTCTGCTACGCTTTCACGGCCTAACTATTCAACCGATTTGGATGAAATTTGGTACAGAGATAGGTTACATCCCGGGGAAGGACATAGGCTACTTTTTATCCGGAAAAATTGAAGAGTTTCCGCGGGAATAAAAACAAAACATCAATCCACGCGGACGAAGTCGCGGGCATCATCTAGTCATATAATAAAAATATTTTTAATAATTTCAAACTTACTACCCCTTTCCGCATGAACGCGTAGAGGTATTAAATTGAAATTAAAATAATAGATAGGTGCAATAAAAATACTTACTATAACTTTTACTTATAATATACCTACAGGTTTGTACGGAACCCTCGGTGCGCGAGTCCGACTCGCACTTGGCCGGTTTTTTTCTTAATACCTCGTCGTGAAAGAAACCTCCAGTAGGTACCTACCTATTTAGTTTTAAACTTACTACCCCTTTCCGCATGAACGCGTAGAGGTATTAAATTGAAATTAAAATAATAGATAAGTGCAATAAAAATACTATAACTTTTACTTATATACCTACAGGTTTGTACGGAACCCTCGGTGCGCGAGTCCGACTCGCACTTGGCTTTTTTTTTTCTTAATACCTCGTCGTGAAAGAAACCTCCAGTATGTACCTAACTATTTAGTTGTCTAATTATCGGCCTGAATCATAAATCTAAATGTCGACAGAAGGTTTTTTTTAAAAAAAATATTATAATATAACGTGTACATAAAAACAATAATTGGCTTTTGCTGCTCGGGGATGGTAAATTGCTGTTTAAATATAATATTGTAGGTACATGTTAGCAAATGTCAACGCTCCCTTAACCTCTAAAATCAGCAAACACGAGCGCTGAGTCGTGGTAGTGTAGGCTAAAGCTCACCCGGCTGCTGTCTGTATCCGAATCAATAAAATTCGGGCCCTCGCCCCCTAGCGTTGCCATGACAACGCGCCTGGGCCGCACCACCCCGCCGCATCTCCGAGAACACCGATGTTGACTTAGACGGATAGGGTAAGAGGCTTATTAATGGTTTTATGTTACTTTGCTTGTGATCATAAAAGGGATTTTCTTTTAAAAGTGTTTGAAATATTATTTTCTTTGCAATACAAACAGCTTTTTTAATTGAATCGGAGGAACCGAATTCGATACGATTCGCACCTAGTTCATGAAGATCACCACGAATATGTAAGTAGACTAGATAGGTATTATTAGATATTCTAAACCCAAATAATTAAGTAAGTAATATCCTCTTTCTAAACTTATTGAATTATAATATTTACGTAACACAAATAGACCTTGAGAATAAAAGATTAAATATTAATGTACAGGTTGTTGTTCTATCTCGTGATATCTCTTAAAATTCACGTTACTAACGCCGCCATTTTGCCAGACTGCGTGACGCCATTTCCAATTGTGTACGTCTACGTTCACGTTTGTATAGATACGTCTTCGTAGTTATTTACGCTCATGATTTAGCACATTACCTTGCTTAGGTAATGTGCTAAATCATTATATAGCTGTAGGGGCGATTCGGCTTCTTGCTATTTCGCGTCTTGGTCAACTTCTACAGTTTCTCTAGGGTAGTATAATACGGGGTGGTTGGCCGAATTGCCACCATTTTAACTGTTTTTAAGTTATTTTCGCGCTTGCTAATTATTCGTATTAATTTTTAATTATTCCTTGTACTTAAAAGCGATGTTTTTCTTAAAAGCAGATTTGAATACCTACATATATACCTATGCCATCGTATCGTAACGAGATAAATTCATGCTAAATATTCCCCCCGGCGCATTTTTAGCTCTTTTGTCTTGCACGGCAGGCAATAAAGAGGCAGGCGCCTGGAAATGTGCTGCATTTATACAGGTTCCAAGCTCTTCTAACACAGAGATTGTGTTTTATTTTCTGCGCTCGACGCTCCTTTGCCGTGCACTCTTATTGCTTTGAGACTAACAAGGTTTTTAATTATTTCCTTTAACGTCACTTTCAGGTGCGCAATACACAAAGATTTAGACAAAGAACCGAGAGCTTTGTGATGAAGAATGGGACCTTTATGTAAGTTGTTTAATCTGCACACAGGTCAGAAATGTTTTACTTTGGCACTGGCTTAACGCTTGAAATCTACATGCATTTTATAATATGTTAATCAGAAGGGCAGATATATGAGATTTTTTTAATAAAACAAAGCTAAAGTCATTAGTTAGGTACAATGCCTATGGCTATATCTACCGGAGCCAACGACCTCAATTTACATAGACGGGGCCTGTCAAACAAAGAATGTGGACTTATTTTACTAACGCCATCTGGTCTGACAAGGACAGGCTTAAACAGGTGAGGGGCATGCCCTACAAGTCGGACGCCCAACTTTTTTCTATGAATAGGCCCATCTAGTACCTATATAAATAATATATCGATGACCTAAGATAATTTAGATATGTTACACACATTTACCTACACAAGTATTATTATTATGTTCACAATACATATAATCACATACACAAATAAATTATTATGTTCTAAAATCGTTCCAGTGATGATTTTATATGTAGGGCGGTCTGACGCAACCAGAGTGGTGAATCTTATTAATGATTTATCCCCTTCCGTCCCCTGTGGCGACTGAGTGTACGTGCGGCGACCGATGATACAGACGCTTTCATGTTATAAGTAGTTAGGTATACTATATAGTATAATATATTCCATACGGATTTATAAAACACGTCATGCCTTCTCTTAAACCATGATAAAGTATCGTCACCAAAAATAAAATAAATGGAGAAAGTGAGTGACTTACAAGTCAACATTAAGATCTTTATAATCATCAACAACCCATCGCCGGCCCACTATTGAGCATGGGAGCTTCTCCACTCAGAATATGAAAGACAGAAAGATTTAGGCCAAAGTACACCATACTGGCTAAGTGCAGGATGGTAAACTTCAAAACATGTCAGGCATGTGTTCCTTTACCGTTTTATCATATGACTAGCTGATACCCGCGACTTCGTACGCGTGGATTGAGGTTTTTGGTTCCCGAGGGAACTTTTTCATTTTCCGGGATAAAAAGTAGCCTATGTGTTATTCCAGACTATAATCTATCTCTGTGCCAAATTTCATCCAGATCCTTTCAGCCGTTGGGGCGTGATTGAGTAACAAACATCCATCCATACATCCATCCATACATCATCCATCCAAACTTTCGCATTTATAATATTTATTTGATTTGATGATTATTTGATATTTGATATTTGATTTATTGATTGATTGTGATAATTTTATATCGAGTATATAAGTATCGATAATACCAGCCCTAACCCCCACCTTAAGCTCCGCCCATTACGCCATTTATACTTACCGGAAGCTTCAATTTAAATATGATATGGCACATCCTCTCCTATATATAAAATCAAAGACCCCAGACGTTGACCATAAGACGTTGTCCTGTCTTACTGTCAAAATGGCAGTTATGTCAAACGCCATAAGGTTACTAAAGGAGAAAAGGTTAAAAAAAGGTTAAAAGTTTTCTTGAATTTTCTAATGTTTCGCGCAACTTTCTTAGCTTTTTCTTTAGAACCATCTCCTTACATTAATAAACACAACAAAAAAGACGTGTGGCACTCGGTGACTGCCGCGGTAAAGCTATTGCATAGCATTTTTTATCAACTTGCTATGACTACTTGTGTTGTTGACTTCAATTTGTTGAAAATATAAAGGCGAAATAATTTTAAAGAATTATGTTTTCAATAGTCCGGGTGTCCAAGGAGAATCAAAGTCAACAACACAAGTAGTCATAGCAACCAAAGCGTTAGGTTTTTTTTCGTTACGGAATTTCTGGATTCGCGGTCTCCACGCTCAAGGCCCGCCCGTTCACGCGTGATGCCGTGACCAAGGGAAATAGGGATTAATTTCTAAATACATATATATTCAAGTAGTGGATTAAAACGCACATACCTGGACCCGAAATTAGTGTTTATCCGGGGATCTATCCGGGGATCCTCAATTAGGAGACCAAAGTCTTAAAACCACTATCGCCACTTGCCAATATGTCTAAAACTGAAGTTATATCTCCATGGTTATATTATCACAGAATAGGTTCCTACCTACAATGTTATATGCAGGTATTTTCATAGCGCTCCCACGTTAATAAACCTGAAATTTTGATAAGTAGCAAATACTTGTTGGAAATTCCACCCCTAAGGGAGTCATAGGGCAAGAACGTTTATGTGAAAGTCCACCGATTTTCAGTGTCTGAAAAAAAATTAACAAAAAAGCCTTACTATGGGAATTGTTCAGCGTGTACTCTTGTTTGGTACATAGGTACTTGGTAATGTGTTAAGCGGCAAAATTTATACGACACGTTTTCCCTGTGATAAGTGATAACATACCGGCCAGAAGGGGTAGAATTGATAGCTTTGTTACGGTAAACAGCAACGCGGCCTGGAGACGCTATAAATCTCTGTTGAGAGTAATGCCTCCTAAGGAGCGGGGTGAGTTTGTGTGGGGATTCGGGGTTTGATGAATTTTTGTTTTTGGTTTTTAAATTGGTAAATGGTGCCTGCAGGTAGAATATTTACCCACCCATCAAAATGTTTTGATACTACTTATAGCACAGAATAGGTAAAGTGTACTTTTGGTATCGAATTAAACTTTGAACACTGCGTTTTCCGAATGTACGAGAAAATTATATGCACTCGCCATGTACGAGTAGGTTCACATTTGCAATGAAAATTTGCATTTCTTCGATCCTCCCTGCCACTTACACACACTAAGTTTAAATGTCGGGAATAAATGGTCAAAGTCATAAAGGGTGTAGTCAAAATCAAATCAGTGTTGTAATAGGGAGTAAGTACCTATATGATTTAAGTAAGTAAATCTATCTTTTGGGCTTTAAAATAATTAGGTAAGGTCAAGAAAATTTTATCAACCTAAAATTTATATAATCACAATCGTAATAATTAATCCTTATGTACGTCTATGGATCTGTAATTGAATCTTCTGATTCATCGATTTAATGTTCAGATTAGATTATGTAGCGATGCTCAGTGTCTCTACGACATAGATTAACATTAAAGAAGACTCTATCACCATTCAATCGCAGTAAAGTAGGGATAATACAGTTAGTATATATTATATTTGACATATCATCACTGACAGTGTTCGAGGACTATGGTGTTCGCCCATGGTATTCACCCGTATATTAGGTGAGTACTTAAACAACAAAATACAACTAGGTACCCACCTAAAGTATATGTATTGCTTAGATATTATTATGTAAATAGAGCAGTGGAGGGTATTCAATCAATATAGCTTTAATATAGTGCCGCCGGGGATCTAGAGAAAGCTCATTTGCCTTCAAAATTATCTAAGAAAATAAAAACATTATTTATTGCAGTACAGAAAAAAGAGGATTAATCTGAAAAACTTTTGTTCAACACCTCTTAAATATTCACCAGACGGAATGGAGAACTCTCAGGCGTTTTACTTCACCGATCACTGATAAAGAAAGTTATTTAATTGCTTACAAGGCACATAACTCTGAAACGTGCGTCCCTAGGATTTGAGCCCAGGACCCGTCGACTAGGACACCGAAATTTTAACCAACGAGCCTATCAACTATAATTAATAGGTGGTACCACATTAAATGTTGTACTTCGTCTACATAATATGTTATAAGTACCAACACGAAATACCGAAATACATCTACATTGTAACGATAACTAGCGTCTCGTTAGTAGAAACCGATCTCAAAGCGACTGACTAAACACATAAGTGGTCTCAAAGCAATTTCGGCACACCAAGGCTGTCACTTAAGTAGTTATATTTATAACATGCTGTACTTAGGTATACATGCAAAGTAGACCGGTAGAGGTAGGTATCTATCCCATAGAGATTAGAGTATCCCTAATTAGTAGGTAGGTAAATCTATATCAAAGAGATCCTCTATTCCTTCCTGTTATACTATTAGTTCGATCGATCTATCAACCCGGAAACCCGTTCTGTTCGTTTACCTAGGCTAACAGAAAGGAATAAGAGATTTCGTTCCGGACAGTTCGATAAAGAGATTAGAGATAAAGTTTGTGTTTTGTTTTTATCTTGGCTTATGATTAATTTTTGTTGAACGTCAGTGTTTATTTGGAAAAAAAACTTGTTAGTCTGGCCAGGATTATACTAGCGATGCCCGTGGAATAAGTCTCGCTCGTCTTTAGCTATACCATAGATTAATTATAAACTATACCTACCCATGCAAAAAAATCACGTTATCCGTTGCTCAGTTGCGGCGTGATTAAAGGACAAACGAACAAATAAACACATTTTCGCATTTATAATATTAGTATGATTCATCATCAATATTGAATTAGGTAGTATAATGATTTTTGAACTACCATTATTTTATAAATTCGGATATGAAACAAACCAGAAGTTACATGCTCTACGCCGAAAGCATACAAACAGTAATTACTCAGTTCAGATCCCTGGAACAAGTTATTAATTTGCAGTGAATATTGCCGACAGCCATGTACGAATGCTATGTAAGCGTAGTACATAATACTGTACTATCGAACAGTATGTAAAGGTTGTATATACACGAGTAGCTAGAACATGTCGGCCGCAGTTCGAGCCCGGATGTAACTATTGGCAACGTCTGGCCCCCGCGCCCGCCGCCTCCGCCTCTGCGACCCATTTTAGCGAATAAACTCACTAGATATACGGACCGAAATTGCGTGGTAAATGTGCTAAAGTTACGATTGTATCCTGCTGTCAATTGCATATCACCTCTCGCCACCTGATTCCCGGCAGCGGGAGGGAGTGCCTCTGGCTGTTTGCCGCCTGCTTGCTTTGTGCCCGTTTAATAAGTACATTCGGCCATGTTCGCGACTGCACACGACAGCGCTGATGTGTAGTAATTACTTTCGGAGTAGGCAATTGTTCAATACCCATTGTGTTGCTATAAACGCTTCCAGCTAAATCGGACAGCAAATTGATTCGGGCGCGGGCTTCGGGACGGACAACAAAGAAATAATCGTTGCGGGGGCTGATTGAATATTATGAAGGTTTTTGAATTTATGGATTTACTTTTATGGATTTTACAATACATTGTAAAATCCATAAAAGCCTGTAATGTATATTATAATATCCGGAGAAAATGTTAAGGTACAGTACCTATGTTAAAATCAGTTCCGCCGACAAACCGTTGGCAAACGCCGACATATAAATTAAACGTATGCATCCTACTATTTGGAGCAATAAATCGATATGCCGGTGTTTATCTATAACAGTTATAAATATTGCAATAGAGGCAACGCATCGTTTCAGCGTCACTTCAATCCGAACACCTTAATTAGCCCCGCGAGGCTCTCGTCAGTGCGACAGCCATCACATCACAGTCATTGATAGGGGAGAGTTTTAATTACGAATTTCGGACATGACGCATCGATGGACGTGTCCAAACTCCAAACTGTTGTTTTTTACGAATACACCATAGATTAAAGATTGGTCGGAGCTTTGATTTTATGGTTGGAGCTACGCTCAGCGCAGCGGAACCAGTCCTAAATCTATGGAATACACTTTTCAGATTGCAGTTAATGACTGAAAAAGTACCCATGAAATGAATAATGTATTGCTATGTTTTCATTATTGTTAAGTAACTCCTTAAAATAATTGATTTGATAATTTGTAAATCACGAACTAGCTGCTATAAATAAATAATAATGATTATTATACGCTACATAAAAAAGGTAGGTTACAATGATCTTTTATGTATAATTGTTTGTATGTATATTGTTAATTGTACTAGTTGCTACTGGTAACTTAAAGGGTTGGCCCCAATCACTATGTGATTTTTGTAACTTATTGGAAGAAATAAATATTTTTAAGCTATTGCATAGCTTCTATCGCGGGCTTTGAGCGTGCAGGAGACCGAATCCAGAAATTCCGTTACAAAAAAACCTAACACTTTGGTTGCTATGACTACTTGTGTTGTTGACTTCAAATTATTGAAAATAAAAAGACCATTTTTATGAAAAGATGATTTGGAATATAAAGGCGAAATAATTTTAAAGAATTATGTTTATATTCCAAATCATCTTTTCATAATAAATGGTCTTTTTATTTTCAATAATTTGAAGTCAGCAACGCGGGTAGTCATAGCAACCAAAGTGTTAGGTAAGTTGAAAACCGGCCAAGTGCGAGTCGGACTCGCGCACCGAGGGTTCCGTACTCAAGAAGTAGGTACTGAAGCAAAACAATCAGGCAAAAACCAATATGTTTATTTGACGACGAGTACTTAGAAGAACTTGCGTTTAACCCAATCTTTGACGGTAATAATTACCTTTGTTAATGAACCGCAAAACTAACTTTGTTTGTAGAGGTTTACTGTTAATATAAAAAAAACTATGCTAGTTAGAGCATTGGCTATAGTTTTCCTGTAAAATATACATAAATTCCTATTGACCATAATTATTTCAGATTTTTCGATTGGTAAACTCCGGAGATAAGGGGGGGGGGAACGGTTTTTTTAGACTTTTTCCCCGATAAATCAAAAACTATCATGACTAAAAATAATTAAAAATCTGTTTTAGAATGTACAAAGTAAACCCTTTCATATGATACCCCACACAGTACAGTTATCTCACTTTTAAATTTCAACCCTCCGATTTTCCCCCCTTTTTAAATAAGAACAAAAATAATTTCCAATTTTTTTTTAATTCCAGTGTCTTTGGGCCACTAATATACACAACTATTCCAAATTTCATGTCGATAGCTTCGATAGTTACTGAAATAATCGAGTGTGACGGACGGACAGACGGACAGACAGACGGAGAAAGTCGCACCATAAGGGTTCCATTTTTCCATTTTGGTACGGAACCCTAAAAATGCTATGCAATAGCTTTACCGCGACAGTCTCCGAGTGCCACACGTCTTTTTTTGTATTTTGTATTTGTATTAATTGTGGTAGGTTGCCTACTTACTACCTTTAGCTTTGATTTAGATTAATCAAAAAAATACTTTCATTAAAACTAAAAAGTTATCAAGCTATAATTATTCAATCTGCTATGTCTCACACTCAAATTGTTGTTCCTTTGCTTTCAGATAGTGTAAATTCTTCAACACTGTCTCTCTGAGTTGCAGGTAGCAATTTTCAACTCCAATGAACGCAGAAATATAACCAAGACAATTCCGTGGAAAATTGTTTATTGTACATTCGGACTGTAGAATTTGCTTTTAAGCCATAGAGAAAGAGAATTTCAAATAAATGTACGTTAAAATTTTATTGCCTAAAAGTTGGATGAATTTTTACACTTTAAACGAAAATTTCGTTGGTTGTTTTTTAATTCTATTTATAGCTAGCTTCTGTTCAGTGGTGCATGCAAATTTGTACTTATGCGAAAAGGATTGCGGAGAAAAATCTTGCTTGTCTTTACATTTCAATGCTATTGCAATTATCTACGATATAAATTAATAGAAAAGAATATGTGAAAAAAACAATCCATGTTAATCTGCGTATCGTTTTTCAAAAATATGTTTTACCAACATCCCTTCTAGTAGCAATATTCAGCAGTACTAAGCTTACATGATACAGCTGAACCAAGATGAACCAAGAATGAAGACATTGGGCAAACTTGACGACCTCCGTGGCGCAGTGTGTAGCGCTGTTGCCTTAACGTGCGGAGGTCCCGGGTTCGATCCCCGGCAGGGTCAATTTGGGAATTTATAATTTCTGAATTATCCCTGGTCTGGCCTGGTGGGAGGCTTCGGCCGTAGACGTGCCGCCAAGCGATTTAGCGTTCCGGTACGATGCCGTGTAGAAACCGAATAGGGGTATGGGTTTAATATAACTGGCATGCCCCTAACAGGTTAGCCCGCTACCATCTTAGACTGCATCGTCACTTACCATCAGGTGAGATCGCAGTCAAGGGCTAACTTGTAGTGGATTAAAAATAAACTTCTTATTATGCATTTCCATATTTTTTCATGTACTGAATACTGATGCAGCAAATGTCTACGATTATGGTTTCCAATTAGTCAAAAAAAATAAGTATTCATATTACATCCGAAACGTTTTAAAAATAACAAGGTTTTGTGCTACGCCAGTTGCTACGGTGCTACGCCAGTTTGAAAAATAAGGTTTTTCAATGTTCTATCGAAAATATGGTAAAGTCTTTTATATTTTTATCTCTTATAGGTAGTTAAATATTTCTATCACATTAAGGTATCACCTCATACATAATATTATACTAAATTATATCCGCTACGAACTCTATGAACTAAACAATAAAGTAATGAGAGCTTCATTTGTGTACAAATGGAAGAAAAACAGAGTTGCTATTATTACTAAATATAATAATATAAAAACCGGCCAAGTGCGAGTCGAACTCGCGCATCGAGGGTTCCATACAAACTGTGACGTGGTAGGCCGTCTACGATGTGGTGCCCGGCCCTTGGAGCTGTGAAAAAATCAAGCTTCTAAGCCAACGCAATCAAAAGATACAGCCGTTTATGCTGCAAATTTTCGACACTCGCAAGGGAATCAAAACCTACAGGGTACTTCCCGTAAACTCAGAATCTTGAAATTTGGTACGAAGCAACGCCATAAAGCACAGATATAGGAATAATTGCGAAAAGCATGAAGTTTTAGTTACATAATATGTCAAAAATATTTTTATTAATTTGAAACTTGTTTAAAATTATTAAAAATATATTTGGCGTTGCTTTGTACCAAATTTCAAGATTCTGAGTTTACGGGAAGTACCCTGTAGGTTTTGATTCCCTTGCGAGTGTCGAATATTTTAAACAAGTTTAAAATTAATAAAAATATTTTTATTATATGTTGTAACAAAAATTTATGCTTTTCGCAATTATTCCTATATTTGTGCTTCATGGCGATGCTTTGTACCAAATTTCAAGATTCTGAGTTCACGGGAAGTACCCTGTAGGTTTTGATTCCCTTGCGAGTGTCGAAAATTTGCAGCATAAACGGCTGTATCCTTTGATTGTGTTGGCTTAGAAGCTTGATTTTTTCACAGCTCCAGGGGACCGTAGACTTGAGTATTTGATATTAATTTCAGCTTGATACCTCCATGCGTTCCTGAGAAAAAGGGTCTTGATACACAGACGGACGGACAACAAAGTGATCCTATAAGGGTTCCGTTTTTTCCTTTTGAGGTACGGAACCCTAAAAATACGCGCCGAATTGAAAACCTCCTCTTTTTTGGAAGTCGGTTAAAAATAAATGGGAATCATTTTAATAATTAAGCCTGACTAAGATGTTTTGGTAAAGATCTTCGGAGATGGAGAACGGAATTTTTGCCAACGAACAATAACTCATTCCTTGATATGGGTGCAAAAAATCAATACTAAAGTTTTATAAAACCTTTCCGTTCAGTTTACTAGTAAAACAATGATTTTAATAGGTAATCATCATTTATTATACCTTCTATTCGAACTTAGTTCTCGCACAAGTTACAATAATATTTCTCGGCAGCGAATATAATGTCGCTCGGTACCGATGTAAACAATTGCTTGTTTCCGTTCATCGTGCCTAGTCAATTACCAGGTATTCATATAATATTTCACAGGAGAAAAGTTATATGGAAATGGGACGCGTCTTTGTATAATGCTGAATAGAATGCAGGACGACTTGAAGAGGGTGCACCGTAACATTATTACATTTTCCCGTTTCCGACGACGTTGCTATTTGAAAAATATGCAAGAGATTCAAGACATTCTTGCAAAGAACATTTTCCTCAGTAGGATCAAAGATATTTCCATTTAAAGTTGCTTCTAAAATTCACGCTATTTGCTTGCCATGTTCCTATTATTTTAGCACTGAAATAAATAATGAAATAATTATAAGTTAAATTAAATAAAATACTGTAGGTGGTTTCTATATAGAAAATGAATTTAAATGTTGTCCTCGAAAAGTGTTTATTTGATAATTAATTGATAAGCATATTAATAATTGCCTTTATTTATTTCTACAAAATACGATTAAACCATTGATCATTTATATTTAATCTTTTTACAAAAGAAAGACGACGTTTTGTTGTTTGAATGAAATATTGAACACAGCTTTTTGAAATGCAACTCCAAATAAGCTGAAAAGAGTAGTGTCATCAATGGAAGAAAATTAAAAGGGCTTCCTAAGTTGAAATTTCGAACGCTCGCAGGAAATAATTGGCCAATCGAATAAAGAAAAGTTTTACTACAAAGCCATTGGGATGCGAATACTTGCGGAAAACCGTATGATAATTTTTCAAAGCAATTTGCAAGGCTGAAGAAAATCTTTATCAAGCAGATTTGCATATAATATCTCTATAAGGAGTCGCCAAGACGTGCCCTGCAGCGGCTGCCTCGGATGAGCGAGATATATTCGTCTACTCATAATATTTTCCTAATAATTATGTTTACACAGCTTTCGTCTCGGCCACAGTTGGAGTGCTGCCATCGCTAAGCCTTTATTAAATTTCCTCTCGCTTCTTTGTTCAGCAGTAAACACTGAAAGAGATTTATTAAAAAATTCAACATAATCCCCGATCCTCCATAACGATTTCTCGACGGTCTCGCCGCAAGGTATCTAATAGCATCATAATCTCCCACCGAATGTTGCGGGTGAATCGAATTGAATCATCTCGTTAGAGATTATATCGAAACGGTCTCACCTAGAGTGAGTTCAAACAAAAAGATCGCTACCGGTGCGAGGGACGGCTGTGCTGCCATCTCGCGCGTTGCTAGGATACGCAGCGATCAATACAGCCTCCGCCGGGCCGCCTAATTACCAGCCCTCGCCGCCCTCGCGTCGCATCCCGCTCGTCCCCCGCCCCCGCCCTCCACGCCCGAGGGAACATCTCCCGCCCGACCGCACCGCTCCTGCCGGATTTAAATATCGGATGATAGAATTCACGTTCAAATGTTTTCAGCATTTTACATGAATATGTATTTTACGAGGCCTTTGTACTTCAAGAGAGCCCGGATTCTCGTTCGTTCGTAAGCGTTATATTGTTTTATTGCGAAAAAAATCTGTTTCACCTACCTCCAAAGCTTTATTGTTTCGCTATGTATGGATTTTTGAATTTTAAATGTAAGAAAAAAAAATAGTAAAACACAATTCACGAGTAGAACATTACTGTAAGAAGTTTTTTTGTGCTTCAGCAGAAAGGCTGAAAGTGAAAACACTGAAAATCCATATCATATCCAAATCATTATTTTAAATGCAAAAATATGTCTTTCTGGTTAATTTATCTTGTTACATTTCATCAGTATAATTTTATCAGAGTTCCTGAGGAAGAAAATAGGACCCTTTCAGGATTATCCGGGAAATATTTGTTTTTTTAATTATTTGGATTTTAGGAAAATCTACGATGACGAAATCGAGTTCTAAAAATAAGTTTTTACGAGAAACAAAGCGAATTCATAGAACAATAAATGTTGCATTTTAATTTTTTTTAATTGTATAATTATTATTTATAAAAGGATTCAATTGGTATCGGCAATAGCAATAGAACTGCATTTTACGTTGGTTTAGTGGTAAGTAGTAGCTGTGCCGTATGCATAGCAGGTGTCCAATACTTATTGCAGAGATTACATTTTCAATTGACGAACCGTTAAAAATATGTAGGTACATAAAAGCTGTTTAAATCATTGCTAAAATTGTACTGAATGGCTAAATTCAAGGGATTCTTGCAGCGAAAATGGATTTTGGACAAAAACGAAAGAGCCAGTCGTTACACTGTAGCAGTCATAAATAGGTACGCAATACTCTCTCTTGAATTAGCGGTCATTAAATCGTAATTCGTATCTATGTCTGGAAAATGGAAAATATAAAATTGGTAAGTTAAAACATATATATTATGCAAGACCATAGGCTGTGATCTCATTTGCCTGCGGTCTGGAGGGGCTCGATCGATAATGGTGCTTATTCTGTTGTACACAATCTCTAAGCTAAGTTACCTAAGCTAAGCTTCCACAGTGAGCATTGAAAAATGGATAGCAATATATATCTCTAACTTATCGTTCACCTTAGTAATTATTGAAAAGTTGAGCACCTACCACGAACCAGCTGGCACCTTCGCAAACTTTTACCTTTATTAAATATCTTAATAATTCCAGTGCTATGGGCTCACGCCACGTCTAAACGTACATCCATCTTTTGCCTTACTCCCAATGTTACACTATCCAAAATATACATACAATCTTAAGATTTAAAGTACTAGCACGGTTAGCCTCCTGGTTAGCCGTGCGTAGCAGTTTACTTACTTAAAAGCATACTGCTTTAGTCAAAGTATCAGCTATGTTACTACAATTTTATAATAAAGTTTAATTATGTTCGTCGTAGAGCAGGAAAATATGCTTTGAAAGTAATCCGTATTGCATAGAATATCCACGGCGAATAGAGTTTCACATTCTTTTCCATGACAAAGGAATATTCTACCCTCCGACTGAGTTCTGAATAGGGGTCGAAAGTTTTCTATACGTGAAAATTTACTCACCTGAGTGCGAAGGAGGTGAGAAGGAGACGCTTTTATAAATGTGGGTAGTCTAGTTAATAATATTTGAGAAATTGAGATAATGGTACCATTTTGTGTTTCGAATACTTAAAATTTTCAAAACTTATAAATACGTGAAGTTGGTAAAAGGCAGCATATCATTAGTTGACCTTAAATAACTACTACTATACTTTAACCATATGAAGTGCTAACTTAGTTATACTCAGATTTACCTGTTCAGGATTAGCTCTACAGTGGTGCTCCTTGCTATTTTTATTAAGAAGCAGTTTATCTGGCAACGAGAACGCTGTAGTGTGTATTATAATTTCCATTTTCCAGCGAAAATAAAGAAAAACATGCTTCCAATTTCGTTGCACCCTGTTCTTGTTTCTGAAAATAAGCGAAAGACATCATCAAAGCCCGTTTGGGTACCTAACTACGTGAAGCCTTCGAAATGTTCGAAATTATGTTCGGGAAAATTCGGAGTATCGCAGAGTATTTGAAACTTTTACGGTCGGTCCTCTATTTGCGAATTCATTCCGAAGACTTTGATGCAGATCGGTCCAACAATATTGCATTCATTTCAAGTTTTCAGTCGTGTCGTAATATAGTGTAAATGTAAAACATACTAATTGTATATGCGACGAGGGAGACTGCTAAGTAGCCTATAGGTACCTATATACGGATTTTGCAATAGTTTGTGCTCAAAAGAGACATTTTTGAGTTGTCGACATAGTTCTTAGTTGCCCTGGTTCCATTCAAGGTTACCACCAGCTGGAATCACAGTCAAGGGGTAACTGAGGTCTAGAAACACAGAATATCACACAATAATTATATTTCTATGTATATTCTTTTTGTATATTATTTAATTTCTTCTCTGTACACCCCTTCCGCTTTCTATTTCAATGTGTCCTTTGTCCTAAGGTTGCCTGGAAGAGATCGCTGTTTTAAGGCCGCCTGTTGTGCCATGTCCATTAGATTATTATATCTGTTGTATTTTATTTTTTTGTATGGTGTACAATAAAGTATTTAACTTTACATTTACTTTAATATCTAAGCCCGAAAGGCGAGGGCACGCACCATACTGACTGACTGTGTCAGGAAGGTCATCAATCAAACTGTTTTGACCATTACTTATAATTAATATTTACTTTTAGCTGTGACGCCTCCGCATTTTCATTAGGTGTATCGAAATTACTAGTATGTGCTAAAATTGTAATCGAAATTACTTTTATGGCTTGCTCTAATCCATTTTATACCTACACCTTATTAGTTTTATACTCTAAATAAAAATAAATAAAATCCAACAGTAGCAAGTGGGCATGAAAATAAAATAAGTCAGTGCAGTATCTGACTGTTTGCTGTGTAGAGCGTGGTCGGAGGTCCCTTGCAAGTGTACTCTCGATGTCTTTTGAGAGGTGCACCGATGCGGAAGCGAGCCATTGCCGTCTCCGAGTCCTTTGAGAGCGCATTACATCGTTGTAATTGGATTGCGGCGAAATTCCTAAACATACAGAAAATCTAGTTTCTGTTTAATGCAGTTAGAAAAACAGACTTGATAGATCTCAAAGTCTTTAGATGTTCTGATTTATAGAAATCTCGTAGCATTTACCTACCCACTTTCATGAGGTTGCAGTAGGAGTAGGTTTTAGTACCTACTTACCTGAAAAGTTAAAGTCGCACCAACTTATCTGGTCCGGTGGCCAAAATTGTAACTAATTTTTATGCCTGTTTAGTTTTTGATTTTATTGTATTTTTAATATTTTACTAGTGACGCTGTCACCGGATTAGATAAGTTTGTAGGACTATAGTCGCTTCATGTAAAGTGCACGGACTTTTTGTCCGCCAGACAATTTTTTGGCCCTGGTATATTTGCGTTCTTTTAATATTTGAAGTAGATCCAAGTGTAAGCCGAAATGAGGAACCCAACATTATATTATTTGAAAACGCTTTAAATTAGACTTAACGCTTTAAATTAGGCTTTAGGTTAGACGTAAAAAACTCACATAAAAAGAAGATTGATAAAAATGTTTTCCTAAGAAAACTCTTTATCAAAATAAACCCCCATTTCTCTTCAACGATCATGATTATCCTAAAAACATGTTTTCTGCAAACCTCAAACGCTGTTTATTTTTCGTCACCCTCTTTCGCTGATCGTCTTTTTTCTGTAATATCAGATCTAAATTCTCCAAGTAAATTGAGTGAAGATGTGATATAAGGTTCGGAGATGGAATACGAAACTCCTCAACGGGTAACAAATGGTAACAAGTAAATCAATTGACCATTGGAATATCACAGAATATCTACTTATTAGAGCTTTAACTAAGTAGTTCATAACATGATCGGTTATTAATGCAAGTCTCATTAATCTATAGGAACAACAACGTATACTTACTCTATAAAAAGATTTCCTTTTTGAAATAACATAGCTACACCCCACACCAAAAGACAATAGGCATGATGACTGATTTTGAAAAATGGTCAGATTATGTTCGGAAGTATCTACTATTTCGAAAAAATATTATCTTATTTCAGAAGAAAAATAAGGTTTGGTCTTTAAATTTGGCATTTGAAATTTCAATTTTAAAATTCACGCCAAAACGCTTGCCGGTGTCATGGCGTCGTTTGTCACTATTGTTTTTACCTATGTACTCTGTGCAGTGCGCAGTAAACAATAGTGTGATTGTCAAAGCTCGAAAACAAACAATTGTGACGTCATTCGCTTCTTGGTGTTTTATCCAATATGGCGGATTGCTGTATTTTATAGTTTTATTTTATCAAAATAAATAGCAATCTCACTCGAAATAAAAAAATAAATACGTTTTTTATAATCCCGTAATCCTATTTCATTAGATAAATTCATAATTTTATCGATTGTTGGTTACTGTCATCATGCCTATTTAAGTGCAAACTGTAGGTTGATATGTGTGAACCACTTAGTCTTTCTCTAAACTGATTTTCAAAGCGTCTGTACCTGATAATCTAGTAACGAAGTAACTACGTAACAGCATTAGCGCGTTGGTGTTTGACGCGATCTCGTGAGACAACGACGGATATTGCCTTCGTAATCAAGTTACTGAACTAGGCTTTCTCGAAAATTTTGCTATTAGGTATATTGTATTCCCACCAGTACCTTCTGGTGGTTGAATACAACTTGAATAACGACATAATATTGCTGGAGCCTAAATAAAATGATGAGATTTAGAACTTCAACAAGTGTTTCTTATTAGGTATACTTCGTACTATCTTAGGAATATAATTTTCAATAGTCGTAATTCTTTATTTTTTAAACAAATATTCATAGATACTATATTGCATTAAAGAACTTGTACAATGATGCCCTGGACCCCTATTTACCCCTTTAGTAAAAAATCTTTTTTAGTACGTTCTACATATCAAGGTATCTAGTGTGCAATAAAAGGAACCTGTTCTAACCCCAGTAGTTTAGGCAGTGACTTGAAAGGTCAGACAATCAGGACAAGTATTTATTATAATGTATGGATTTACCTTACTTAGATTTAGAATTAAGAAAACAATGTACCTACCTACTGCAGAATAAATATTGTGTTTCATAAACAGTTACAGCAAATCCACGATGGTATGCTAGTAAAATGATTCCAAAAATTCGACTGTCAAAATATCAACACTACCTATAGGATAAACTGCTGGGTTTAGAATAATTGCGTTTTCTTTATATGAAACTTATTCGGGACCAGATCAAGGTACCTATCTAGCTGTGAAAATGTAACGATATGATATACTTTTATTATGACTTGAGTAGGTATAACTATAACTAGTAACATCCACTCTCTTTGAGTCTACTAGCGAGCAAATTGCACTCACAACGTAGATGTCTGGGGCTAACAGCCACTCGACGACCCTTTTAACGGCGACACAGCTTTAACAGGTTTATATGCAACATGATCGTATAGTTATAGTTGCCTTTTATATATTTTAGTTGAAGGAAGGAAAACTCTATGTACTTACACATTCCTTCAATCGAGGGTAACGAAAACCTCTATTAGCCTGGCTGCATATTGATATTTCCAAATACCTAATATTATAAGCAGCATTAAAATGAAAAAGTCAGTATTACATTTTAATACCTTTTATTAAAATTAAACTTATTAAGTACTTAAAATAGAAATTAAATATAAATCTCAAATAATAACGTAGTTTGGCATTCTAAAATTTGTATCAATTTTTTCAACATAGGTTAGTCTGTTGTTTTAACAACCGATATAATATTTTAATAGTAGGTATTTATTAAAACTAGTTCCAAGAGATCAAAACTTATATCAGGTAACGACAACTTTGTAGGTTTTAAAGGTACGTGAACTTGATACATTATTAGTTAATTTAAATTAGATAAACCCACTTACATCTCTTTAAAATTTCAATTATAAAACTATCAAAACAATACACCATAACATTCCCTCATTATCACCATTCACCATTATCACAATAACTTTACTTATTAATAATTTACTTCTTCGTGGTATAGAAGAATCTGTTATACCTACATAAATTAATAAACTTATGTTTTAATCAGTAGTGTACATTTCATCAAGTCACATTGGCAATGCGTGTTTTAGTTAAAGATTTTAAATAATAAAAAATACGTAGAGTTTTTTACAGCGTTAAGTTTTTAAAAGGACGAAATACTGTCTATTGTTCACAATAGAGAAAATTATTTAGAAATAGTGTGACATTTTATTATGCATTGGAATTTGGAATGTATACCCAGTTTCATGAAGCATCCAATGTAGAACAAATTATTTTTTAGAGACGCTTTTATATATAACCCAATCCAGATGCTATTAGGATAATAAAAATAGGATAAGGTTTTTTTTTTCTTATGATTACAGTCACTCGAGAGGAAACGATAAAATGCTAACTGTTATGCTAATAGCATCTGAATATGATAGTAAACTGAGTACAGTCATTAAAATCAAGATTGTTATAATTGACAGAGAAGATATTAATATATTTATAAATAGCATTGTAAATAAATAGGCAAAGCTTAGTTTTGGTAGAGAAAGACACTATAATTTAGCAGATTTTTGTAGAATTCTTTAAAAAGAGCAAGGAAAGTCATTAGAAATGACTGTCTTTAATTTGGAATACGAAAACTGTGAGACAGCAAATAACTTAAGTTAGAAGAAGGAAAACATACTTTAATTATTAACACTTTTCTCTTGATATGTTCCCTAATATTTATACCTCCATTATCACAGCCCTTTAGCCGACTACCATTAAATAACAGAATATAAAATATAAATAAGACTAACTACAATAATATATATAATGTTAGTTTCGATAAGTACTCAATTTCAAAATAACAAATTACTTAAGTAGTTGAACAAATGAAATAATTATTATGAATAAAATCTATAACTTATCAGCTATAGCCTATAATATCATGAGAGCTAGGCTCTGTTAAATATATTAATTTATCTATTAATATAACGCATATATTAAGTCTTTAATTATTTTTCCTACATGCCTTTATTATAAATTCCATTGTTAAGTTAAAATTATTCTAAACCACTTGCAGTGCGTACAAAAGATTGTCCGAATATGTATAAATTCTATCTATTAAGTTGTACACGGGTTGTGTACAAAACTTGAGGCACCGGCGGGTGGGCTTAAGTGGCCTTGGTTATCAGAACTAAATTATTAATAGAAATTACGATCATGATTGGCACATGAAGTGGTAGAACTGGTCAAAGTTCACCGGCTCTAGTTCATAGTCCTTTTCTGATTTATGAAGCAGCTCTGGATTTCTTTTAAGGAAATTTCTCACCCAATCTTCCCCGGCCATCCGCGCATTGCAATCAAAAGGATGGTTAAGATTATTATCCTCCGCGTACTGGAATGCGAGCTCCCTAATGTCTCTTCTGGATACGCCCATGAAATATTTTTCCATACTCTTAATATAACCGACTAAGTCTTTCTCTTGATTTTCAGTGAAGACGCGTCTGTAATGTCCCATAAGAGGCTTCGGGTCATCAGGTGTCTGGTAGCGAACTTTACTTGCCCTTCTTTGTAGGGTGGAGCGGGGTATATGGAAAGTTCTGGCGGCTAGCTTGTAGCCCATTTTACCAGATACCACGGCTGCCACGGCCTTAGCCATTTCTTCTTCATTCCAGGATTGTCGACCACTCATTCTTTCGTATTTCCGTACCATGACTGTCTGGAAAGAAACGAAATTCTGTATAAGTAACAAAATATAAGCGAGATACCGGTCAACCGGTGAGTTTGTTGTGAACATAGGAAGTCTTGCGTAACATAGTGTCACAACTCACAATCTAAAATGAGGCCATGATCAAAGTTTGGACGTTGGAAATATTGCTACTTCGAAAATAGCTTACCTAAACGTAAAAGTTGAATAATTGGTACCCTTATGTACTTTAAATCAGAGTACATCTACTAAAGTTGAATTTAGGTAGGTTTCTGGCCATCTGCGGTGTCCGCGCGAAGGGTAACCGTGGCCTATCTACCGGTTTGTAAACCGCGGCCAATGTCGAATCGAGGTAATTATTGAGGCATTTTAGAGGCTGTTTTCAATGTTACTTTGATGTAATAATCATAAAATATGCAAATGAGGCTCATCTTCATCCAGCATGTAAATATTAGGAGTTATTTTTATTTGAATCTTTATGAAAAATTGTTGTGACAGCAGAAATTGAATTGAAGAATTTCGATGAATCTAAATAAACAATCAGTACCTACCATTATTATTGCTAATCAAATACATATTATGAGAGAAGATAGAGGACAAAATTAACAACGCCCATTGTAGTTGGTACCTATGAGACTATAATTTTCTACACTGCACAAAATCTATTTTTTTAAATAAACATTCAGTTATTGAAAAAAATATTTATGACTTAAAAGTTGGGATAAACACAAATTCATTTAAATTAAACCAAAACTAAGATAAAGTTAACTCTAAATAACTTTTTTTTCGATTCCTGATGTAAGTACAGGTATACTATTTACTTACTAATCAAGTGATTTTAGTGACAGCAGTTATTAGATAGGTACTATATCTGAGCACATCATAGCAATGTTAATAAATTGTATGTATGATAACGGATTGACGTACCTACTTAGTTACTCGGCTGCTTTCGGTCAGCTGTTAAACATGCACACCTGAATACACCATTTTGTATATGACGCCATAAAGGCGGTATTCGCGTAAACAACAATAACTAACCGTGTTGGCGATAGCACACCGCATCGCTCGCAACGCAACAGCTGATAGTGACTAGGTACTAGGTACAGCACGCGATAAAATGGGGCGTTATTTTCCAGCGCGATAACTCGGGAAACGCGGTTGAGGCCCCTCACTTTACGCACCTACTTATTAGCTGCAATAATAAGTCTAACAATGCCGCAGTTATGGGACCCACTATTACCCGTGAACTGTACGCCGAATATCCAACAGATAGCGCCGATTGACTGTGTCGTTTGCACGTCATCGGTTGTGGTTGCACTCCGGTGCTCGTTGAGCGGGAAATACCACTCGTTAGTTGTTGACCGTCCTTGAGTGACCGCGTCTAATTTTTTATCAGTTATAAGAACTACGTCGACGGTAAGTCAGCTGTTTGAGCTCGCTATAATACGCGTCTATCAACATGTCCCTATAAACGAATACAATTTAACTCATCAAAAATGCGCGAGATTCGTTGTACTAATAATACATTGCCTGGTGAATAAGGGCAATTCTGTGAACAACGTTCGTTAAGATAGCAATGTAAAATGTTCAAGGCGGTAAATCAATATAAAGATAGACATTGATACGTCACTGTAGCGGCACGAGCACGCCGTGAGCCGAGGTTACTGTGACGCGTGACTTGCAAGGTCCCCGCTGCATTGCACGATGCACCAAGGTTGCCACGCTCCTCGCCACCAACACGGGAAATCTAGGTCTCGTAATATATTGCAAAGCAGGTTGCAAGCGAATGATAAAGGAAGAGAGAGCACCGCGCCTAGCGTGGGTATCCATGGTTCGCTTGAAGCGCCATAAGTGAAATCTACATCGGACGTTGCCAGGGTACATCGATTCGAAAGTGGTTTTCGGACGATCACACAATGAAGGTGTAAAGGGGTGTCGGTACTCACCCGGGGTGGTGCGTCGGGAGCGGAGGGTGAGTGGTGTGGTGTGGTGCGGCGGGCAGCAGCAGAGCGGGCGCGGGCAGCGAGACGGCGTGCGGCCAGACTGACGGCGCGCGCGACACTGGCGCGGGGCCCGTCTTGCCCCGCCGCGGCCCTGGCGCGCTGACGTCAGCTGGCCCAGGGCCCGGCTGCACGACTATTTTTGTCCACAACTAATTATTGCCTTCCTTTGTCCAATCATACGTTATGCTTTTGTACTGAAAAGGAAAATCTGGTTTTATGCCTACGTGCATCTATAGAATGAAGAACACGTACTCACCTAACTATGTACCTACTACTACAGAATAGGTAATAGTACGTTGCACTACTACAGAGAGTAACAACTTTGCGAATGCAAATGACTCATAGCAATTAGTATAGGTAGGTGTAGGTACATATATTATGACATACTTTCGTACACAAACAACATTCGTGTTTGGCCGTTTTGTTCTTTTTACTTCTACTAAAAGAAAGACCGAAATGACGTGGTAATTGAACAAACTTTACCTAATAGTGCTTTGTAGTTAGGTACCTACTTTGCGTCTTAAGTCTTATTATACGACTGCCTGAAAAAAGGAGTAGGTATATTGTTTTCAGGGTGCATGTATGTATGTATGTATGTATGTATGTATGTATGTATGTATGTGAGTTTGTATGTATATTCCACCATAACTTCTACACGTCTGAACCGATTTATAAATGAGGTATCGTTAGAATCCCTAGCTTATCCCGGGTGACATAGGCTTGTAAAATTTTAAAAAAACTTGATGGGGTGACCATGGTCCCGCATTAAAGACTAAAGTTGAAAAAAGATATTCGAAAATTAAATTAACTATATACTATTATCATCATATAGAAAAGGATGAGTAGATTACAAAAATATATAACACTATAGTTTAATATCCCAAGTGACACAGGCTATAAATTTTTGCAAAAATTCAATACGGGATACGGCAGAGCAGTCGTATTTTTTAATAATTTTAATTAAGTATATTCACTTGTTGACATGCTTACAATATCTTCCGGAATACTATGTCTTAATAATATAATAATAATAGACTTACCTACATTCCTTTGACTTACTTAAGTACCTGTTTATATGTATTTCTTTATATGCTAATAGAAAAAACATTTGTTAATGGTACCTATCTTCCACAATATTAACTTTAAAAAACGATTATTTTAATAATGTTAAGTTTGATGAATTCCCTGGCGTAGTGGTGAGCCCTGTTGTCACAGACCATACTTACTACTCGGTGCCTGTTGTCTTATCACTAGCGGGAGGTCCCGGGTTCGATTTACGGCAGGGTCAATTTGGGTATTTATAATATCAGAATTTTCTCTGGTCTGGTCTGGCGGGAGGCTTTGGCCGTAGCTAGTAACCACCCTACCAGGAAAACCGTATGTACGTACGTACGTGAGCGCTATGAAAACGTAGTCAAGCGGCTAACGTCTAACTAGTAGCGAAAAAAAGTTAAATTACATACCTGTGTACCTACTATTTTTTAAAGATGATAAGTATGATCATATTATTATGTATATCATGCGTTTCATATTTTGAACTGCAAGACTGAAAGCTGAAAGTGAAATAGGTATGTGAAACAAAGAATACCTACCAGCTACTCACGCGGTCCGTAGCTATGCGCTGCCCGTTTAGAGTTTAAGCATTGAATTTGAGCCAAAAATATGCTTATCGGAATGACAATGTAGAAATTCCGCGCTAATACCCAAATACTTATCATAAGCGACGTGTTGAGATGAGTGATGAGTGATGACACACGCCGGGCAAACCCGGCGAAACGTTCCAGGAGCGAGTCTGACAAATCAGACTCGCTCCTGGAACGTTTTCAGAAAAGAGTTTTCCCTTGAAACACCTTTATATTGTGTCGATTTCCTGCTTTGATACATGCAGCCGCGGTTTGTTATTACAGTAGAAAACATATGTTAGCAATTTACACAAATTTTATTGGAATTAAAACTAAGAAATAAATTAAAATTAAAATCTAAATTGAAAACATATGTTAATTATATAATCTTAAAATAAGTAAATTATAAACACACCTACTAAGGTATAATTCTGTCTTATTCTAGTTACATTTCGATATGCATATTTATTGATTACAGGAATACAATTCAATTGCAAAAATATCAAATTAAAACTATACATTAAAATGCTAAAATCTAAATATTAAACCTAACTATAATTTAAAACAAATCCTTATATTCCTACAAAAAAAAATACCGTATGTATTGTGTATTAGCTACATATTGTAACATAGCAACTTTTACAACAAAAAATAGCAACTGCTAAGTTTCTCGTCGGTTCTTCTCAGTAGAAACTCTTTCCGAACCGGTGGTAGAGTCACGACATTTCTTATGGCACAAGTTGTCCTACGTGAAATAAATAAATCTCCACAATTTACAACAATGAAAATCGATTTTCCGCTATTTTAGTAATGTAATATTTCATAATATTTGTAACTGAAAATTAAACAATACAAAAATTCAAACTTGGATCCTAAAAAATCAAACGCCAGTAAATTCACCCCATGGCCTGATTGCAATCGCTCTGCGTAAAAAGGGGTTGAAATATAACATAAGATTTCTGGAGAGATATAACGTTCATTTTTACACCCCAACTTAGTGACGACTCTTCTATGGTGGAACCTGACAAGCATAATATTAATATGTAACATCATAGGCTATTGATTATAACATTTGGAAAGGAACTAAGACGTTCATGGGTTTTTATTGCAGGAATTGTTCAAATTGTGGAAATTGAAGATATGGGCGAATAAGCACACCTTTTGGGTTTTCCAATATATCTGCTGAACAAAGCAAAATTTCGATATATTGTTTATGAAACTTTTTGTAGAAAATCAAATTTCCCACCTGAATATCATTTTTTAAATATTAAAAAAAAAATACCATGTCAAGACAGTCGAAACAAACTTGCAAAAAAAGACAAAATTTTGATTTTTTTAGTTTTTATTCTTTTTCGCCTGTCTCTTTTTTTCAGCTGAGATAGGTATAGGCATTGCTTTAGATAAAAACAAGTAGACTAAATTTCCTTTAAAATGCGGGGCTGAAATATTTTTTAAAAATTGACCGAGATATGGCCAGATCTCGGTTTTTTAGAATCAGAATTTGGAGAATTGATGACTCCATATTGTGTCGTGTAGACCCCGTTAGGAAATGAATTTTATAAATTATAACAGGAAGTCCACCCGAGCGAACCCAGTGCAGGTCAGCTAGTATTTGTAATTAAAGTATCTTCTTTGCATGTAGTTTCATTTAGGTTTGTCTTAATATTTTCCGTTGCACATTTTGCGAATATTTAATTTAGTATTTATTGATGTTATCACTTTATAAATCTTATCTAACTTACATCTGAGCAGAGAAATACTACGTACTTGCCTACCAGCAAGGTCTCGCAGCACAAGTATACGAAATAATCCGAAAATCGTCAATTAGGGTTCCGTACTCATAGGATGGCGAATTGTTTGTCTGGCGCTACCAGTTTTAAGCCAGATATTTCTACCCCTATATTCAATGTACTCTGTGGTTATTTCACAGCTAATTACGTGTTGTTATGACATCTTTCTTGCGTACTTATTTACTGAAATTATTTACATTGTTTGGTGGTACGGAACCCTTTGTGTGCGAGTTTGAGTCGCACTTGGCCGGATTTTTAATTTAACTCTAGTCTCTATTTTTTGATAGTTCTACTGAGGGCAAATCTTTCTGACGCGGGAAAACAACCGCTATTTCTGCTTGTAACCTTGTCTGCTAATAAACATAATTTACAATTTTAAAAAGGTTTATTCAGCAATATAATGCCATATGACTTTGTTCTAGGATTTCTAGCTATCAGCTACCTACGTAGATGATTCATTACACTCAGGTATTTAGAGGTTCTCTAATGGAATTACAACCACAAAGTACCTAAAACTATCGATCAAACTTATGAACGGTTGGAAGATATTTAGTCTGTATTTATGCAAAAAAGTTGCAGACTATCGTTGAAATTGTTGACATTATTATAAGGTAAGTACGGTATTATCACAGCCCTGGGGAGTAGGGATGTCGGACGTCATCTACACCTTTGCCGGAAATGAACTTTTCACAAAGTTACTGCTGTAGGATGAATAAATCTTTGACTGATTCTTTGTAATGACTTTTAAGCTATTGCATAGCTTCTATCACGGGCTATGAGCGTGGAGACCGAATCTAGAAATTCCGTTACAAAAAAACCTTTTAATTAATTTTAAAGAATTATGTTTCAAAACATAATTCTATAAAATTATTTCGCCTTTATATTCCAAATCATCTTTTCATAAAAAAAGTCTTTTTATTTTCAATACTTTGAAGTCAACAACTCAAGTAGTCATAGCAACCAAAGTGTTAGGTAAGTTGATCTCCGAGTGCCACACGTCTTTTTTTTTATTTCTATTTTTTGCTGTTTTCGTCATATCAACCGATAGATATCCGCTGTTGGCCGAAGGTCTTGCTTCCAGCGGCTCTCAATCCCAGCAACTACTCGCTTGAGATCGTCCGTCTACCTAGTGGTACATTTTACGGAAATCCTACCTATCTTTTATATTAATTTCCGAATTCTGTGCTTGAAAGTTCTATCAAAATCAATTACCTATTATTCGCCCTCTTTTCGTGACACATGACAAATACTACCAAACATGTGTGAAATGTTTACCTCAAAACTGATTTTTTTTTCATTAAACACTAATGGGGAGGCACAGGCAAAGCTAATCTCAGATGGCGCCACCCTCGCTGGTAACTGTCAGGTTCATTTGCGTACATAATTGAGGTAATTAGGCGTCATATTTTAACTGAATCTGGGAAAAAAAACCAGTGTGTGCTCTTGCCATATTATTCGGCAGGTCTAAAGTGAGCGCTACATAACCTAGCCGATGAACTGGGTTTCCAATTTTATTGGCGCAAGGCTTTGTACCATAGTATTCTTCATTCCTCATCAGCAGGAAAACGGAATGCCCAACATTTAGGCATAAAAATGAATTATTCTAAGAAAATGAAACTATCGCGTAAAAAATATATGGTGTTTGACAGGTAAACAACACCAGCGACGATGCGTCACCTAGCGGGATAAATTGGCAGTGTGCCTCCCCATTGATGTGCTAGACGAGGGTTCAAAACAGTTAACTCGTGATCTTATGATGATAAGAATAATTTAGGCCAAGATTTAAAAGTTCGTATTATTCAGTAACTAAGGTACCCGAAAGTTGTTTTGTACAGCACGTACAACAGATACAAGATAAACTCGTTGGACCTTGGTCACGGACGGTACGTGACTTCCTTCTCTACTTGCACTCAACAGTAATTATTATCTCGAGTGCATTCAACAATTTTCTTGATTTCTCCTATTGAATTAATTTGCATGGTACTTTTAGGGTTCCGTAGCCAAATTTGGCAAAAAGGGAACCCTTATAGATTCGTCATGTCTGTCTGTCTGTCCGTCCGTATGTCACAGCCACTTTTTTCCGAAACTATAAGAGCTATACTGTTGAAACTTGGTAAGTAGATGTATTCTGTAAACCGCATTAAGATTTTCTTACAAAAATAGAAAAAAAACAATAAATTTTGGGGTTCCCCATACTTAGAACTGAAACTCAAAAATTTTTTTTTCATCTAACCCATAGGTGTGGGGTATCTATGGATAGGTCTTCAAAAATGATATTGAGGTTTGTAATATCATTTTTTTCTAAACTGAATAGTTTGCGCGAGAGACACTTCCAAAGTGGTAAAATGTGTGTCCCCCCCCCCCGTAACTTCTAAAATAAGAGAATGATAAAACTAAAAAAAATATATGTTGTACATTACCATGCAAACTACCACCGAAAATTGGTTTGAACGAGATCAAGTAAGTAGTTTTTTTTTAATACGTCATTAATCGTAAATCGCAATTTACCTTTCATTCAATCAACTCAAATTTGTAAAAAAAACATTTAATTTAAAACTTTTTACAGGTTTGTACGGAACCCTCGGTGCGCGAGTCCGACTCGCACTTGGCCGGTTTTTTTTTTATGCTTGGTGCATATATATCTAGTTGCAGGGGCTGCAGGTTAATGTTTTTACTCAGTAGGTAAAGTATTTTTAACTTTTGGAGAAAGTTAATAAAAATGATATATTTTTATTTAAGTATCATAAAACAACTTTGTCAATTTTTCTTATGTCCAATAGTAGAGACCCACACTAGGTAATCCTGTATCCTAACATGAAAGATTTACAGTACGTAAATGTCGCTCGGTATTCTAAGGTATTAACCATGCACGTACATTATGAGATTTTTTGTTGCATTTTTTAATATTTGTTTATCTACCAGCTAAATACGTTCTTTCGTGGTATGGTCTATGCTCCATAACAGTTATATTCTTCAAAAGGAGGCACTCACAAAATCTACTTAGTACCTAGTCGTTTGTTCGTAACACCAATTAGTTCGGAAGTCCTTTGATTTTTTGTTGAGAAAATAGTTTTTAGAGTAAATGAGGTTTCCTAACAGTTTCTTTTTGTAAAATCTTGCAAGTTCCTCACAAATAAAAAGTTTTTACAATTATACATAATACTTAGTAGGTATGCTTGGTTAAAGATATTTTATAGATCACATCAATGTTATAAAACACTGACAGCATAAATATACATAATGGCTTTAGATCAGCGCGATCCAATACCACTGTCACGAATGGTACCATCTTTAACTTAGTGTTGCACATTTTGGGATGCGATTTGCGAATACAGTTCTTTTATTTGGAGCAAGGTAACTGACCGACATTGGTTTGTAATAATTGTATTACAATGTTGCACACACGTGCATTGCGCGTGTGGTAGTGACGACTGACGCGGATATTCGAACTAGGTACTCGTATATATTATACGCTACACTACTATAAGAACTAGTACGTTTACTTACAATAATACCTACTGATCATATGATATACCTACCTAATTCTGAAAATATAGATTATGTATAAACTACTTACCTAGAGGTATTTTTCAAAATTGTGGACCATATATCCACTTTTATATCTGGTAAACGCAGCTGTTGTATGAAACCAGAGTGTACGATGATACTAAGTGTTACATCATCATAAATAATAGGGGTTAAAGTATGAAATTGCCGTTTTATTGTAATAGGTACTTCGAATTGACATAGAACCTTCATAGTTTGAGATTTTTGAGTGAACCTTTTTTCACATGGTACCTATGTAGTTCATCTTTTAAAAAATGTGCAACATTCGATTATCGACTTTCAGTTGTTTTTTTTTAACTTCGAAAATTCGAGTGATTTTTGAATACGAATTCCGACGCGGAACTAACGCGGCAGAAACAGCTCGCAATATCAATGTTGCGTTTGTAGAGGGGACTGCTAATTAACGCACCGTGCGATTTTGGTTCAAACGCTTTCGTGACGGAAACTTTGATTTAAAGAACGAACCACGTGGAAGACCGCCCACACAAGTGAATAACAATGAATTGAAAGAGATGGTGGTAGCCGATCCGAGCCAAACTACCCAGGAATTAGCGGCATGGTTTAATGTTACCTTGCCAACAATATTGACTCATTTGCGTCAAATCAATAAAATAAAAAAATATGAAAAATGGGTGCCTCATGATTTGACTGATCTGCAGAAAGAAACGCGTGTTGAAACTTGTGTTGCCTTGTTGAATCGATACAGAAATGAAGGAATATTGGATTGAATTGTGACATGTGATGAAAAGTGGATTCTTTACAATAACCGTAAGCGAAAAATGCAATAGCTGACCCCAGGTCAAACGCCGCAACAGTGTCCTAAAGTAAAGTTTACCAATAAAAAGGTAATGGTAACTATTTGATGGTCTCAACATGGTGTTATTCACTAATAGCTTTCTCCGATCTGGTCAAGATTTAACGGCAGATGTCTACTGTGCCGAACTCCAAACAATGATAGCAAAACTAGCAGTAAAACAGCCCCGACTCTGCATGAATCGATCTTCACCATTACTGCTCCATGGTAACGCGAGACCTCATACAGCACGAAAACCCGTTTTAACTCTACAGGAACTGCAATTAGAAACCATTCATCACCCTCCGTATTCGCCAGACCTTGCTTCAACGGACTACCATTTTATTTGTGATTTGGACAATTTTTACGTGATAAAAAGTTTTCTTCTGAGGAGGCAGTACAAAATGCTTTCACACAGTTTGTCGAATCTAGATCACCAGAGTTCTATCGCAAAGGCATAAATGACCTTCCTATTAGATAGCAGCAATGTATAGATAGTAATGGTAATTATTTTGATTAAATAAATATGTTAAATTAAAAAAAAAAACTAAATGTTAAATTAAGAAAAATTTCAATTTTTCAGTACAAATCGGCAATTTCATACTTTAACCCCTAATAATATATTAAATAGTTGACCTATCTTGATAAATCTTATGACTAAGTCATAGGCTACAGAGTTTTTCACACTTAGGTATGTTATAGGTATAGAGTTGTAGTAGGTACTAATAGTACTACCTGCTTTTATTACGCTACGTTGCGCAAACACAGTCATGTTTTCAATTTATAAAATCCGTTAAACACAATAGCTTCTATCTTGACTTAAAATTACTAGACATACCTAACAAAAATTAAGCATAATATTAATAGCAGTCTAATGAGAAAATGAGGCCGCTACACGAACACTTACTTACTACGTCAGGGATTTAAGTAGTTAGGTGGGTATCATAATGGCTGATGGCATCATGTTTTAATTAGTTACATACATAAATTTGTGAATACGACTCTCAAGAAATTATAAGAAATATAATATTGCAATAATTACTTAAATTATTTTATAATCTTTACAATAATTGTTTTTTTAAATAATAATTATTAATTACTAGCTGATGTCCGCTCCTTCGTCCGCGTGGATTGAGATTTTCCGGGATAAAAAGTAGCCGTACGTCATTCCCCGGCATGTACCTAAACTATCTCCGTACCAAATTAAAAATTAAATTAAACGCATTTTTTTTTTAATAAGATAAAAATTCTTTCCAAAAAACTGACTTCCAAAGCCACTGTAAAGTAAAAAATAATTTTGATTTCTACACACTATGTTGAAGTCGGGCGAGCCTGACGCGTCAACTTTGCCTATAATACTCGCTCGAACCACCACTGAAAAAAAAAATTCAAATCGGTTTGGAAACCACGGAGATATGCGGTAACATACATTAAAAAGAAAAAAAAACATACGCGCCGAATTGAGAACCTCCTCCTTTTTAGGAAGTCGGTTAAAAACATTCCGTGGAAGATAATATGGAACATACGAAAAAAAAATGCCGAATTGGACGAGCTGTTCTCGGGTTTTGCGCTTAGTAAGAGCAACATTCATTTTTATTTATATAATTATAGATATAGATTATAGAAGAGATAGATATGCCACCGTAAGATTGTAAAAACCGTTAGATTATAATCTAACTCGCGAAATTACAAACTGTCGAATGATTACAATATAACGGATTACTTTTCGGTAGATTGTAATCTGTTAGGTTTATTAACCCGATAGAACCTAAGTGCCCGGCCTGAGGCCGGGCACTACTTGGTTATTTATGTCGAACCCTAACCTAACCTACAAGAAAGTGACAAGAAAACGTAAATACAATGAATATTTCAAAAATTGACACCTAAAACATTGAACGGTTCACAATCCTTCAACTTTTTACAATCTATCGAAAAAAAGCGTTAGATTACAATCTTACGGTTTTTACAATCTTACGGTGACAGATATATTATAATACAGCGAACTTTTTAAAGGTCCAATTATCTCTATTCCGGTCCGGGACAGTGATCGAACCTTGCGGTCGCGCTTTTCCATTTCGTAAATAACGCGCATCCGTACGGAATCTAAACGGAAGTATTTTGGGAATTCCAAAATTCAAAAAAATTCAAAATTCAAATGATTTTCATTCAAATAGACAAATTAATCTATCAAAACAGCTGCTTTATGCTGTTATAGGAGTCTGCCCAGTGAAAGCTGAGAGTCGGATTTTTAGATAGGTACTTGCAACACAGTACAGCTTAAAAACACTCAAACATCCACAAATAAAATAATAATTAGTTAATAGTTTATCTAGAACAACAGACAATGAAATTCTCAACTGCTTTCGTAAGTTATAAAAAAAGTAATCAAGTAGTTTTTTTAATACTTCTTTAGACACTAGACCAAGCCTTCGTCGCTTGTAGAAAGACTAAACTCAGGATTTAAAAGGCAATAACATGTGCGCTAAGGCCGCTCTCGAGCTAAAGAGCGAGCTAATAAAATGATTGATGAGGAATGTAAAAAAAATATCTTCTAAAATATCTTGATCTTGACGTTCTTTACAGCATGCGATGATTCTTGAGGTATCTATCGGTGTTTGAGTCCGCTCTTGGCATTCACCGCGTGCCTTATGAATGTTATGGACACATATAGGCAGCGCAGTGAACGCGAGGAGGTGGACTGTTTTGTTCGGTCTTGGTTCTTCACTGTTTTTCTTCTTTATGCTTCATTTCACTTGTCACGAAAAGTACTTAATATTTAAATAAATGTAAATTATCTTAGTTAATTATCTTAAATTATATTAGGTATGATTGTTTATATTAGTGTGCCTACCGCAAATTGTATTGTATGGTATCTATCATAGAAATAATCTGATCCATACTGATTTTAAGCACGTGAGTGTATCTGTCTGTATGTCTGCAGTTGCCTTTTCACGGCTCTTTAGTTTAGACGATTACAACGAGATCTTGTATCTACTACCTACAGATATATAATTTTTTTTATTTATTATACTTATTTATTTTTCAATTTCGAGTACAAAAGAAGACTGTAGACGCTTGGAAAATGGCCTGTCCAAACACGGAATTACCCGCCTACCTGGCCTCCCAGAGACGGTGGGACGAGCCGCTTTGCAGATTGATACGGAAGAATTTAGTAGATACGTCACTCAATCCTGCGGAGCGTGCTAGCCTGCTGGCTGTGGGGGAATGGGAGTCGGGCCTTTGGCTCCAGGCGCTGCCATCGCCCGGTATAGGCACTATGCTGGACGATGTCACGTTCCGGCTCATTGCTAGTTTACGCCTCGGTGCGTCTTGTGTTGCCTCGCACCTTTGTCATTGCGGAGTAGCTGTCGACAGCCTCGGGCACCATGGCCTATCATGCTGTAAAAGCACGGGCCGCATAGCCAGGCACGCCTCTATCAATGACATCATCCGCCGTGCTCTTTCCACCGCCGGCGTACCAGCCGTATTGGAACCCAATGGTTTGGTGCGTGACGATGGGAAGAGACCCGACGGTATGTCTTTGCTGCCCTGGAAGTTGGGTAGGCCTTTGGTGTGGGACGCAACCTGCGTCGATACCCTTGCGCCATCCCACCTTCCAGCCACGGCAGGTTGTGCCGGCGCAGCCGCTGCAGTAGCGGAGACCCTCAAGCGGCGCAAATATACCAACCTCATAGGTAACTATGAGTTTGCGCCGTTTGAGGTCGAAACGTTGGGGCCATGGGGTCCGAATGCACATTTCCTTTTCAGAGAAATTTCCCGAAAACTAGTCGACGCTACACGTGACCAGAGGGCTGGCCTATTCCTTGGCCAGAGGATAAGCATTGCCATCCAGCGTGGCAATGCTGCCAGTCTTCTGGGCACGTTGCCCGATGACGGCGATGCGGAGGAATTCTTTGATGCATTTTAGCAAAATTTTCTTATTATATAGATAAAAAATGTATTGTATCGATATATAATTAGTTTGTATCCCGGAGAAGTAGGTAGCTCTAGCTACATAGACTTTTTCTTGACACAACTCAAACTGGTACCGAATTTCGTTAATGACATGCATGTAATTTTTAAATGTTTTCTAAAGTGTGCTTTGTCACCAGTTGTTAAATTTAAAAAACCCGGTCATACCAGCAGATCTTTGAGCGCCTGACACATCTTTCATACTAAATTGTTTCAACAGCAATTTGTTAAATGTTACATAAGCTCTGTCATCGTCGTCAAACCATGGAAGTCCACTACTATACATCTCTTGCAGAGACAACCAAACTCTGCGGGAGCAACAAACAAATTGATCACTAGATTGCTGCGCGTTGATTGATCAGTCAGTCAGTCACCTTTTCCTTATCGGTGTAAATAACCACGTCAACCTCTTGCCCTGTTGCGGCTTAATTGAAGGATAAACCAACAAACAAATACACTTTCGCATTTAAATTATGGGTACTGTGTAGTGAAGTATACTACCGATTTAGAACTTGTAGGCAATACTGATCTGTCATAATAACCGTATTTTTACGCGACTTTTGGTAAATTAAAAGTTATTTTCCAGCCTGGAATCGAATAACAGACCTTAAGATTGACGGGAACACATTTTTTAGCGTCAGAAAGTTTTAAAATTTTTGTAGGCGTGTATTGTTATTTTCACAAAGTTTACGAGGGAATACAAAAATAGTGAGCCATAATACCTACCCTCAAACTATGCTCTATGGTGCTTCTATGACAGCGTGCACGCTGCATTATAGCATAGATCAGGGGTGCATTGCATTGTTCCAAACACAATGCATGATGCAGCTGGCGTTATATTGTCGCACGTTAGTGGGGTCGCACTTTGCTGGATTAGAATTCTAGCTAGACCAACGGGCCCGGCCGGTGTGATTCCAGCTTTAACGTGCAAGAATCATTTTATAGACTGAATGGTTTAACTTTTTTAAAGTAGTAATTCAAGTGTTTGTTCTGGATACAGGCAGAAAATCCAATTTGTGCCAGTTCTAACTTCACGTTTTCATAAGTTTTCAACAGAATTGACCTCAATGCGTGGTTAACTAAGTGACGTCACACTAAATCGAATATAGCGGACTAGTTATTTTTATGCACCCTAAAAGGGTTAGCTGATACGAAAAATAAAAATACGTCACACTAAATTCAATATGGCGGATGATAAAAGCAAGTTTATAGTTTATGTTTAAGATGATAAAAACTACTGAAATATACAACAGAATTTTTTTTGTGTCGAAAATTTAATTATATCATAAACTCACCATAGCCCAAATAAAAATCGGACGAGGGCGAGTATGACTCGCGCACCAAGTATTCCGTATAAAATTATGTGGTCAACATTACTGTACTACCGATGTTCATGAACTATGAGAGCTCAAAGTAACAATCCTTGCTCTAACGAAAAGATAAAATTTGTCCTTCAATCCGCCTTGGATTGAAGAACAAATTTTATTTTAATGTGATACAACTACATATTATTCTATTTTTATATTTTTTTCTTCATGTACTTTTGCTATGCTAACTTGCTTCTTGCCCATGATTCGGAATGTCCACGGAACTGGCATTGATTACTGGCGAGTGTCAAAATATATTGCATAAATGACCCAATTTTATTACTTTGACTAAGTAACTTGATTTCTTACTACAACACCAAGCAAGGGACCTTAGATCTCAGTATTTGGTATTAGTTTAAACCACTATTGAGGTAAGTATATGGTACCCTAAAAATCGTGGATATAACTTGATACATTATGATTTATTATACGAGTTTTCATCCAAAATTTAATCCTTACTTCCATACTATTATTATAAATGCGATAGTGTCATCTGTCCGTCTTTTTGACTGTCTGTCTGGCTGCTATGTTTTCACGGCCCATCTGTCCGTCCGCACTGAGAAAAAAGAGGCACTATAAACTATTGTGCATGCACACTTTTTTCAACAATCGTGCCAGTATGTAAAGTTATTCTGCCGGGGGTGCACATAAAATTATGGTTCCGCCACAATTTAGTGACGTCACAACATTATTTGCAGCTCGCACTATAAGATATAGGTCAAGACATCATAATGTATAACCCTAATGAAAGAAAATATATAATGCACTGTTTAAAATACCTAATTGACGGCATTTTAGATTATAATGCATTCATTATACTATTATGTGCTTTTGCATTTTACTTGTTGGTGCATACCAGGTCGTGCCCTATAATATATCGTGCCTGCCCATGATATTATTTGACAGCTGGAAGCATATTTTTATGTGCGTTTGCATATTACTTTTTCGTGTGTACCAGATCGTGCCCTATAATATATCGTGCCTGCCCATGTTATTATTTGCTGCTGGAAGCATATCTTTTTATGCGACTGCACTAAATGTTGTAGTGCTTTTTTAGCTGGGCATGATCCTTTTACGTGCCCTAGCATTTTTTCCGCACTATTTAATATCGTAATGGCATTGATATTTTTCAGGATTAGCACTAAATCTCTACACGGTGTTTCCGGAAGATGAAATAAATGATACAGGTTGTTTTGGGACAACTTTCCGAAAACTTTAACAATGTCTTTAGACCATCATCCTGAACAACGTACAGCAAGAATTTTTTGTGCGAAAAAAAAAAAATCTGCTCTCCATAAAATTTGGCACCTGATTCGTACAATTTGTATGGAGAGTGGAATTTTTTTCCGACAAAATTTATTGCTGTAAGTTGTTCAGGATGATGGTATGCTGAAGACATTGTTAAAGTTTTCGGAAAGCTGTCCCTTACACCCTGTACTTATAATAAAATTAAGTGTTCGGAGAGGTATTTTGAGTCAGGCAGGATAAGTAGAATAGATAAGTATCTATCCTACTTAACCAAATTTTTTTGGTTGCACCTAAGTAGGTGCAACCAAAAAAATTTGGTAGGTTTTTTACTCTACCTAAAAATACTAGTAAACGATTTGTATGGGAAGAGTAAAAAAACGTCAGATTTTTTGTTTGGCCTATCAATTTTGACTGTAGATACCTGTCCAAACACTAACCTGATTATAGAAAAAATTTCATCGTTTGGAAACACCGTGCAAAATATATTTGTTACTAATCCTGATAAATAAGTACATTTACAGTGCAGAAAAAATGTGCTGTGTGTTGTGATTATATATAATATTGTAATGTGGGTAGGTATTTCAGTAATAATAAACGTCAGTTCTCATCAAGTGCTCGTATTATTCACAACATGGTGACAGCGGTCGAAGTATAAAATAATAATTACGGGGAATAGAATCAGTGTATATTCGTGGGATAAGCTTTGGATGCAGTGTGCATAAGTGTTAAATAAATAGTGACAATGGAACACGCGCGACCGCCATCGGAATTATGTTTAGAAGGAGGGCCGGCGTGCCGTGCAACTGCGTGGCGAAAATGGCGGCAGCAGTTTTACGTTTTTTTAAAAGCGGCCGGCGTTCATAAGGAATCTACGGATGTCCAAGCCAGTCTGTTGGTCAATTTGATAGGACCGGAGGGTTATGACATTTATACGACTTTTAAATATGCAAAGGATGAGAGTCGTGAAGATATCGAAACTTTGGTAAAAAAATTTAACGAACATTTTGGCACTAAGCAAAATACCACCATGGTTCGCTTTAAGTTTTTTACGCGAAATCAAGAATCCGGTGAATCGATCGACGAGTACGTGACTGCTTTGAAAATTTTATCAGAACACTGTGAGTTCGAGCACTTAGAGGAGGGCCTTATCCACGATAGAATAGTTTGCGGCGTAGCGGATAGCAAAGTACGGGACAGATTACTAAGGGCAGAAGAGTTAACTTTGCAAAGTGCCTTGAAAATATGCCGGGCTAATGAGATGTCAATTGAAGAGAAGCAGAACATCGAGGGCGCCAAGGTGAAAGCTGATGAGGCGTGCGCGTCATCATCAACGGCAGTGGACGTCATACGGGGCGCGCGGGCAGGCGGCCTAGCGGGTGGCTGGGCGCCGCGGGCCCAGCGCGGGCGCGGATGGGCGCGCGGCGGGTTCGGCGCGCGGAGCGGTGCGGCCCGCGGCCCACCGCAAGGATTCGCAGCGGATGCGACGCGATCGCGGTCTTGTAAAAAATGTGGCGTGGGTCAGTGCGATGGTGATAAGTACTGCCCGGCTCGCAGGGCTGTGTGTTTCTCGTGTGGTTCAGTAGGCCATTTTAAAAAATTGTGTGCTCTAAATCCACGAAAAAATGTGTATCAAATAGTGGAAAATAGTGATACAGATGAAGAATTATACATGATCTCTACGATCGACGGTGAATTAACTTGTAAGGACAACAACAGATGGTATGAAACTTTGCAATTATATAATAGTGTTAAAAAAGAGAAATTTAAACTTGATACAGGATCGGACCTAAACGTTATGTCTTTGGAAAAATATAAACAATTAGGTTTTCATTTGTCATCCTTGCATCAAAACAACGTTAAGGCTCAATCTTTTTGTGGTAATAAAATACCGATACTGGGTTCGTGTTATATTTCCTGGATATATAAAAATTGTGTGTATAATCTTAATTTTTGCATTTGTATAAATGATAGTGAGAGCGTGTTAGGTAAATATGCTTGTGAGGAATTAGGTATTGTGAAACGTGTGTACACTATAAATATAGATATGTATGCTGATTTGTTCAAAGGGTTAGGTAAGTTACCAGGCGAGTATAAGATCATTATTGATTCCGGGGTACAACCGTCGGTCTGTCCGGTCAGAAAAATACCTATTGGCGTTCGTGATAAGTTAAAAGTGGAATTAGAGCGTATGGAAGGTATGGGTGTTATAAGGAAAGTATCGCATCCTACCGAGTGGGTGAACGCGATAGTAGTAGTAGCGAAGAAAAATGGTAGTTTACGTGTATGTCTCGATCCGCGGCCGCTGAACCGGGCGGTGCGACGCGCGCACTACCCACTGCCGACGCTCACGGAAATAGCTGCCAAGTTGCAGGGCGCGCGATATTTCAGCAAGTTAGATGCTCGATCGGGGTATTGGATGATTCAAATTGATAATGAAAGCGCGGATTTATGTACGTTCGGAACACCCTTCGGACGATATCAATTTTTACGCTTACCTTACGGAATTAATTGCGCCTCGGAGGTGTCCACGCTCGAGTGCGACAACTTCTGGAAGATCTGGAGGGTGTAGATTCGTTCGTGGACGATATCATCGTATGGGGTACGACTATGGCACAGCACGATGAAAGGCTAAAATGTTTATTAGAAAGGGCAAGACAAGTAGGTATAAAATTTAATAAAGAAAAGTGTGAGTTTAGGGTTCAGGAAGTGAGTTATTTGGGGCACACGTTCAGCTCGGAGGGCATGGCGATAGACAAAAGTAAGCTTAAGGCTATCGAGGATATGCCTACCCCTCAAAATAGGCCTGCCTTGGAGCGGTTCCTCGGTATGGTCAACTACTTGTCTAAATTTATTACGAATTATTCTGAGATAGCATCACCTCTTCGCGGGTTATTGAAAAAAGACGTAGTGTGGTGTTGGGAAGAGGCGCACGAGAAGGCCGTGCGTGAGCTGAAGCGGAAGTTGTGCGCGGCGCCCGTGCTGGCGCTGTACTCTGCGCGCGAGCCCGTGCTGCTGTCCGTGGACGCGAGCTCGCACGCGCTCGGCGCCGTGCTGCTGCAGGCGGGCCGCCCCGTCGAGTTTGCGTCCTCCACTCTCACTGACACGCAAACTAGGTATGCCCAAATTGAAAAGGAGTTGCTTGCCATTGTATTCGCTCTAGAGCGATTTCATCAATATCTGTTTGGCCGAGGTGACATCACGGTCGAAACGGATCATAAACCTCTAGAAGCCTTATTTAATAAATCGTTGGATGCGGTACCCGCGCGGTTGCAGCGCATGATGTTACGAATTCAAGGTTACAATTTTAAGGTAGTGTACAAGCCGGGCAAATATATGTTCGTTGCGGACACACTGTCGCGCGCTCCGCTACCGGAACTGATGAAAAATAACGTTTCGGCTGAAATCGAGGAGCAGTCTTGTTTTGTTATTAATAACGTTCGATTTACTGATGAAAAAATTAAATTGATTAAAGAATATATTGACTCGGACGAAGAATGCCAAAGTATTATCAAGTATATAAAAGATGGATGGCCAGTAAATAAGTATAGTGTCGATGAATGCGTGCGGCAATTATGGTCTTATAGAGAATGCTTCGAATACATAGATAATATTATTTTAAAAGACAACTTAGTTTATATACCTCGAGGCCTTCGCGCAGAAATGATAAACCGTGTTCACGAGGGTCACATGGGCATCGACCGGTGCAAGCGACGTGCTCGAGAGGTAATGTTTTGGCCGGGTATGTCGCGCGACGTGGAGCGCGCGGTGCGCCGGTGTGCGACGTGCGCGGAGCTCAAGCCGCGACCGTCGCGGGAGCCCATGATACCGCACGAGATACCGAATATCCCATGGTCGAAAGTAGGCTCGGATATTTTTCAATATCGGAATAAATATTTTTTGATTTTAGTAGATTATTTTTCTAACTTTATAGAGGTTAGCGCCCTAAGCAGTATAGGAAGTAAGGCTGTAATACGAGCTATGAAGGATCAATTCGCTAGGCACGGAATTCCTGTCCAGCTGGTGACGGACGGTGGTCCGGCTTACACCTCAAAGGAATTTGCCGATTTTCGGTCCAAATGGGGGTTTGCGCATGTCACTACGTCACCCAACTATCCTCAAGCTAATGGCCGAAGTGAGAAAAGCGTACAGACAATTAAAAACATGTTAATTAAAGCGACTAACTCAGGAACAGATTTTTATTTAGGTTTATTGAACTTTAGAGCGTGCCCACGCGACGGGTTAAGTTCTCCGGCTGAACTGCTCATGGGGCGCAGATTAAATACTAGGCTACCTTCGCATGAGCAGTCCCTAAGACCCTGCCGCGATAATACCGCAGATTACCAAAACATCTTGCTGAAGCAGGGTAAAAGTAAAACTTATTATGATCAACATTCGCGGCCCTTGCCTGAGCTTGTGCCGGGCCAGGGTGTTGTTATGATCGACGAAGGCAGACGCAAACATGCTGTAGTGCAAGGTGCGGCACCTCAACCGCGCTCGTACTTCGTTCAGGACAATGTGTCCGGGAGGCGATATAGACGGAACAGACGTCACTTGCTTGGTATGCCTCCAACTGAGGCGTGCGCAACGCCTAAGGAGGAGGATAAGTGGAGTAGCGCAGAAAGTGACGATCATAGTACTCCTCAGCAAATTCGTTCCACTGCTACTACTACCGCGGAACCCCCCACAGTCTATGATAGTGAGAATTCACCAATCAGTAATGAAAAATATACAAACAAAGTAACAGCACGCAGACCGGCGGCTGTCAAAGCTCGCATTAATTTAAAACATATGAAATAATGAAAGTGTAAGTTAATTAAGTATGTCAAATGAGATATAAAATAATAATAGTGCATGATTGATCAATATAGTATATAAATAATTATAATGTATAAGATAATACTTAAAAATAAAAGGAAAAGATGTTGTGATTATATATAATATTGTAATGTGGGTAGGTATTTCAGTAATAATAAACGTCAGTTCTCATCAAGTGCTCGTATTATTCACAACACTGAAATTCATATAGGTAGTAATTAATCACACACAGAGTGTAGGGTATGTAATTTAAAAAAAAACTTAAAATTATACAAACATTTATTTTCCATAAATATTAAATTATTCAAAGAATAGTTAATCCTAGCCTAGATTAAAATAATATTAACACACCTGGGAACCTTTTAAAAAGATAAACAGTCAATTTAGAACATAATATAAAACAATGCTAAATGCCAAGGTCTCCAGTCTGCACTAAGGGTTGCCATCTCAAAAATCAGTCAACTATATAGGACAAGAAACGTGAAAATCCCGGATTCCGGAGCTTAAAACCCGGACATTTGAACAAAGTATTTTAAGTTACTCAGTTTAAAATACAATTTTAAACTAAATTATATCTTAAAAACAAAAAAAACTTAAAAGTTACAAGGAACTATCAGCACGTTTCTTTAATGAAAACAAAATTAGATTTAAATAAAAAAAACCGGCCAAGTGCGAGTCGGACTCGCGCACCGAGGGTTCCGTACTCAAGAAGTAGGTATGATTATCTTTGTTAATGAACCGCAAAACTAACTTTGTTTGTAGAGGTTTACTGTTAATATCAAAAAATTACGTTTGTTGTATGGGAGCCCCCCTTAAATATTTACTTTATTGATATTTAATTATTTATTTTGAAAGGTAATATACAAGTTAATATTCTGTGAAAATTTGAACCGTCTACCTGTTACCGTTTTTAATATTGAGCAAGAAAATACGAAAAAAACACGTTTATTGTATGGGGACCCCCCTTAATATATATATTTTTTTAATTTTTAGTATTTGTTGTTATAGCGGCAACGGAAATACATCATTTGTGAAAATTTCAGCTTTCTAGCTATCACGGTCTATGAGATACAGCCTGGAGACAGACAGACAGACAGACAGCGGAGTCTTAGTAATAGGGTCCCGTTTTTACCCTTTGGGTACGGAACCCTAAAAATATGCTAATCTTTTACTTATAATTGAAAATTTTATTCTATAACTTCGAAAAAATCAAATTAAACTTCTCTTAAACTTTTCTTACAAAAAAAAACTATTAATAATGTACTTTAAAACTTTCATGCCCGAATGCACTAGACTTAGGAAACACCTAAACCCTTGCCTAAACAATTTGAGAAGCTCCTAGCAAAAAATTGCTGTGCACTAAAGTAAAGAAATTCTTAAATTCTTAACGCATTTAAGAATATCTTTAGTTTAGTGCAAAACAATTTTTTGATAGGAGCTTCCTAAATTTTTTAAGCAAGGGTTTAGGTGTTTCCTAAGTTTAGTGCATTCGGGCATAAGTCTTAATTTTTTTGATGACTAAACAGTGACTTAACACACAAAAGTACTTAAGTATTTAAATCTATACAAATGCCGAGTTTAAAAAATCTACGAACCACACCCCGACTCCACGCAGTCTTGTCTGCCCTGCCCCTAGAGTGTTTTTTTAAGCGCGAAGCCAGAAGCTCGCGTAGGAGGTCCTGAATTCAGTGATTTCGTGAAATTCATTCAGGGGCGACGAAGTGAGTCTTCTGGCGTAGCCCATTCTAATTAAGAAATTAACCTTTTCCACTACCTAAAACAAAAGGTAAGGTACTTTAAAGTAGGTATAATTAATATTTTTATCATCATAATAATAAAAAGGATAGGTATAACCAACCCAATTTTATTGAGTTACGTAAAAAGTCATAGAACAAAAGTTGTTGGCTGGTGATGCCTAGGATCTGCCTATAAGAAGTTTTTTATGAATTACAAATAACCCTGTATAATTAAATGAGATCATTTGCGTTATTTACTGTGTATAAGCAGACAGTAATCGCGCCAAACTTCTACTCCGACCTGAAGTTGTTTGATTTATGCACAGCCCCCCGCTACCCGCTTTCAACGCTTTGCGCCGCAACGAGCTGCTGAAACTTCAGGTCGGGCTAGAAGTTTGGCGCGATCTATACCTATCTATAGAACCTGAGTACTTCTGGGTTTTTTTTCAACACTGACCACCAAGGCGTCTGACGAAACAAAAAAATAGGTAACTAGGTACTTACTGGCAAAATGTTCTATTACATCGTCACTAAAGCCCCATTTTCTCAGTAGTTCTCCCATAGGATCCATTTTTCACACAAAATAGGTATTATAATTAATTACACAATGAAAAACACGGCATCACACCCTTACCCACGTCACGGAGGTCACAGAATGGTGTGATGTGATTTTGATTTGTTTGATTTTGATGTGACAGATTACCCCCCGCGGGCGTCTCACCTACCCTCCCCGTCCCGGGACCCCCGCCGCCCGCACCGGAATCCCCCGATTCGCTGCATGCACGTTATGTTTATGTGCATAAGCAACATATTTTTTAATGAATTTTTAAAATGCACATAATGTTTAAGTACATAGGCACCATACTTTTTAATGAATTTTCAAACATTTTTGTGCTGAGCAATATTTTTTCAACCTGGCACGATTCTTTAACGTGAAATAATATCTATACGCACTGAATTTTATTGTTCCTCAGGATTGATGTACTTATTGTGCAAATAATCAGGAATGGCACTTTAAAATTAGCTGCGTAGTTTGAAATATAATAATGCATTGCATCGAATGCTATGGTGCAACTCTTTGAACCGTAATTTTCTATGCAAAAAACTATATTACATGGTGCATTTAAGACGTCACTATTTTTTTGTGCTTTGATCACTGTAAATTATAATACTTATTCCATAATTTTATTATGCATATAGTTCTTGCACGATAAAAGATAAGACATTTGAACATAATGTTTTGATGAGGTTTCCTGCACAATGAAGTTTAATGCCCTGCAGAATAATTATACATTCGTGTCACTATTTAAAGTATTGCGCACTGTTTTATTAGTGGTAAGAAGAGTATTTTACAATGTTTGCATAATATTTTATTACGTCGACTTCAATCCATTTTTCTCAGTGCGGGCTGATATGGAATAAATGGCTTAATAATAATAAGTCTATTCTAAAGACCTGGCATAGTGTCAGTTGACCGTTCAGCGCACGTTACTATTCGACATGATGATAACCCGATGTAAAAAGAAAAGGAAAAAGTATCGAAATACTTGGACCTTGCTCATAAGATTACCGTCATGTGAAGCGTTGACTCAACGATTATGGTACCGATGGTTGCAAAAGTTTCGACCAACAGCTTAAGAAGCTTTCGCTTGGTTGCTGTATTAAGGGTTCGCTACAAACGTGGTTATCCTCTATTCTGAAAAAAATCAGATGATTAATTGTGTATTTAACTGTAGGTACTTAGGTCTATGGGCGCTTATTAAATTACCGCGCCCAAGCGCCCAATTAATTAATTAATTGGGCGCTTAGTAAAAATCAAAATAATAATGTAAAATTGTCTATTTCAAGCCATCACCAGCACGAGCCTCGTCTCAGTACTTGAACGGTTCGGCCATAGTCCACCATGACATGGCGAATTGATAGACTTCGACTTCGATAGTCTTTCCACGTCTTTGATTCGATGAAAATAATATTTGATGTGATGTTTTTTCAAACGTGATATTTAAAAATGCTTAAAACACACAAACGTTCGAAAAGATCAAAGTGCGTGCTCGAGGAGCGAAATCCCAACCACCAGGTCGACGTCTAAACATAAGGCTATCTGACATATAAGGTATCAGTTAACATCGTTAACTTGGTAGTAGGTAGTTAACAGTAAGTGAGTCGTGTCTAAAAGTGTGTATACGGCGTACGGCGGTGCACTCTCCATGGTGAAAGAACGTAAACATTGGGGCAATTAACCCCGAAAGTGAGGGCGGGCTGAGTGCTGTCGAGGGGCCACGCGATTGTTATGAAGACCACCATTTTGTACATAACGAGTGTCGTATAGTTTTTAGGTAACACTTACTAGGTGAAAAACTACCTTGCTCTACTTTGTCTAAATGTAGAGAATGTAGAGGTAATTGAAATTTTGGATAGAGGCAGGCGTTACTTTGTGGAAGTCCATCATAATGAAGGAACCAGAAGTTTAGTAAGCTATAATCCTCGACAAAAGGAAAATCTATGTGGTACAGTGATTTTAATTATTTATTATTTTAGTAATTATTTATATTTTAGTGATTTTATATAATAATATTAAAATCACTAAAATAATAAATAGTTAAAATCACTGTACCACATAGATTTTCCTTTTGTCGCGGATTATAGCGAATTAAACTTCTGGTTCCTTCATTGTAATTGAAATTTGCGAAAAACTGCTGCATCTTTAAAACTAGACTTTTGAAGCTTGTTTGAAGTACTTTTTTGTTGTTGAGTATAACAAATACCTTCATAACTTATATAAGTGATAAAAAAATTCAATTTTAAAGTAAGTAGGTAATATTTAAGAGCGATAGAAGAAAAAATATTTGGTAATCTTTAAATAAATAAAAAAAATATCGATAAAACAATTGTAGTAAAAATATTGTTAGATTTATATAGGCATGTAATCATGGAATATTTATGTTTGTTAAATATATTCCAAAACTGTATCAATCAAGTATCAAGGAAAATTGAAAACTACGATGAGTAATAATTATTATAATAAGTGCCAGTTTTTATATTAAAACATGGAAACTTTTATGCCCAAATTATTATCAGTGTATGCCTACGAATACAATGCTATTTCTACTAAAGAACCGCTGCAGAGATTTTGTAATTCAACGCAAAAAAAAGGGAAAGACCACAGCAATATTATTTTTGTTTGGTGCAGTGGAGTCCCAGCTGTGCTGATAGCTCTTATCAGCCTACCTGCAGAGTACAAACACGTGCCGTGAAGCGAGTTAACGTTCCAGTACGATGCCGTCTAGAAACTATTATAGACACCGATTAGGGGTGTGCATTCAGTAAAATTGCCACACCTACTGTTTCCAAGTAAGATCGCTAATATCTTCAACTGCATCGCCACTTAGGGATAAGGGAACAGGTGAGATTGTGGTCAAGGGCTTGTCATTGAATAAAAATAGGTATGTATCAAATCGTATCATACGAGTATCATACTAACATTATCATAAAATTAAAAATGCGAAAGTGTATTCGTTTGTTGGTTTGTTGGTATATTGATTTGTCCTTAAATCACGCCGCAACGGAGCAACGGATTGACGTGATTTTTGGCATGGGTATAGTTGAGGACCTGGAGAGTGACATAGGCTACTTTTTATCCCGGAAAATTAAGGAGTCTCCGCGGGCATAACAAAAAACTTAAACCACGGAAGTCGGGGGCTAGTACCTAAATATAATAATGTAAGGTAATAGTTGTCAACTATAAACTAAGGTCGTCCCAAGGGGCGCAGGGCACGACAAGAGCGAAGCCCTTCATGCTTCCGATGACATCACACAAGTGCGTCTGCGAGCACGCACTGGATCATTGGCCTTAGCTGCTTATTGTGTAGTGTTACCGCATTAGCCATCGACATCGATTTATAAGTCATGAAACAGTTTTATTTAGTTTTAATTTTGTAAAGATTCATCTTGCAAATGATTTTTTATTTAGTACTTCTATTAGTCCCAGTCATTTGGTGCTCAAAAAGGGGGTTACCTGGAAAGTTTTCCGGGAGTTTTGAAAATTGTTGATTTTATAGATTTCGACGTGCTCTTTCCGAATTTACACTTTGCCACCTCGTATCTTTGCCGCTTGCGGAGCGATATTGGAAAACTGACGCCCAAAAACAGTATTTTGACAATAACTCCTTTCCGACTAGAAACATATGGGACAATAGGGATGTGACCGAAGAAACTGGCAGAATATTTAATACAACAATCTGTTCACTCTAATGTCGCAGTTTCCTACCTCTCTCAACCTTGAGAGTACCGTGCCTCTAGGTGCTACAACTGGCATGGTAGCCAGGTCTGTCATTTGTATGGGCATCGCCCCACTGTATGAATATATAACTCATGCTGTGAAATTAATATCATGGTTAAGCAGACCCGAAAACACACAATCAGCTGTGCTCATTTCCATAATTGGATTCCACGCGGCATATTTTAGTCAAATAAATGAATCCGGTAACATCAATATTTATTTTTGTGTGAGAACGTAAGATCACAACATGATATGCCACCTCCTTATATTACCCACTGCACCGCTTCCAATGAAATCAATAGCTATTACGCCTGAATAAATTATAATACTCAGATTCGCATAACTCAATTAGGTATATGCCTCAAGTCTCAACCATTACAACATTGATTCAATTAGTGATTTGATCATTTTATTGTAAGCATGCGAGTTTTGTTTATTGTACTCGGTTTTAAATGTAAGACATGAATAGATAGCAATTAAACTAAAGGCATTTTTCTTCAAGATTCTTGAACCCTAGGGACCACTTACCTAATTACTTAATTACCTTAAGTACCTAAGCACTCTGCTATTACTTTGATTGTAAATACTCTATTTCATTACAAATAATAATAATTAATATTATCAATAATCATCCTATTATTTTGCCTAATCTGTCACAGGTGCACAAAATCTAAACTTAGGTACAACCACCACATTGTGACCCGTTTTATGAAAAAAAAAAAACGTTTTTAGATTCTATTTGTACGTTAATCTGACTCTTACACCGCGAAATGCAATGTTGTTCTTTCCGTTAAGCTCCCTGCAAAAAAGTACATGTCTATTTAAATATTTAATAGCTCAATTATTTCGAAATCTTGTAGGTACAAAAGAATGACATCTAAATGGCTGTGCCACTGTGTTACGCGCAAATAGATGCAAATAGGGAAAGCGTCAAACCTAAATTTCATATCTGAAAGTGAATAAGAATGGAATTAAAGTTTTAGCCATAATTTTACCATACATTTCACAATAATTAGTACTTAGTAGTAAAGTTTTAACTCGAAATTTTCCCTGCTCATAAAGGTTTCCGTAAACAATTAGCACGCGATGTTTTGACCTTCAAACTTAATCGGATCGGGATTTCCCTGAGATCACTTTGGATTAAGTAGGTGACTTTAGTTTTAAGTTGATAGGAAATAGTGTCAAGTAGTAATTAGCTTAGTATCTAATTAGTAATCACTTTAAGTAATAGCTATCTAGCTAAGCTTATTATTAATAATAAAGTGTAGACCATACAACGATGTGATAGAGCATTTTCAAATAATACATCTCAAGTGTTAATACTAGTACCTATAAATGGTATATCATTTTAATCGGTAAAATAGGTTACTGACAGTCTCTAAATTTATAAATTTAGGGATCATGTAAGATCAATTTGGGTTAATAACCTTTGATAAAAAAAAGGAAATTCTATCCTAGGGTGTTAAATAAGGGAAGGAAAGATTATATGAAAACAGGCCATTTTCCAAGTCATAGTGAAAATTTGGGCGTTTGGTTCAAAATAAGTTGGTAAAATTCTCTGAGAAAATTAGTAAATAAGTTAGACGATTTTTGGAAACTCCATTCTCAGGGAAATTTAAGAAAACCAGAGAGATTTTATAATTTTTTACCTAAATAGAGGGTACATCGAACTTGTGACGAGCTAAAAAGAGAATGTACCCTTATATTTATAGCCCGGACGACCTTAGCACACTTACGCGCGTTTTTCGATCGTGTTTTTAATACGAAGGGGTTAACGTTGAAGGGTTTATGAGACGCGTGGCGAAATTGGAGGTACGCGCAGCAGTGCAATGACCTTAATCATACAAATTATCGCTATTAACATCTTTCATTTCAAGTCCGCCTTATATTACTTTAAAGTATGACAAAATCGGGATCTGTAATTCAATGCCTTTATCGCGACTCGGGTACAGCTTTTACCCCAATTTTTTTAAAAAAATCAGATATCATTTTAGTGCTTCTAACCGAATCTTAGTTCTTAGCATAGCTTAGAATGGAGCTTACATATCAGCACAGAATACGAGCTACTTATTATACTCAATAGCGCTTATGCGCGACGCCCACAATATTATGGTTCGATCGAGCGATCAGTTCTATTCTACTGAACGAAACTGATTCTAGCCTAGACTTCTCGGGGGTATAAAAATTAAATTTTAATTATGTTTAGAATACCTATTTTAAACAAAAATCAGGATCCGCAAGCACTGTATGTTGCGATTCAAGCACAGGGTAGACGCTAGTGTAACCGTGGGAGATGGAACCCCGTCCAAAACTTTATAGCACGCCGCGCCCCACAGCTGTCACGCTAATGTATAAGCTGATCGATTGTTTGATTCACGAGCACTCATTGTTCCTCAACGATTGTTTCCGTCACACTCTTTGTGATTGCGTTGAGTTCCGTATCTATTATTATTTTATAGCTTTAAGCTTTTAATGATAAACGTGTGAAGGCCGTGGTTCACACGAATTTATTTTGGAAATTTCTTCATCAGACGTTAAGAGCATTTCTTGATAGTCTTAAAAGGTTGTTTATTGAATTTTAACTGCCAATGCCGTCATAGCTAGTTTAAGTTAACACAAAAAATCCTCTATACTAGTCCATTTCTCTTTGATAGATTTTGTAAAACAGATGTTGTTCATGATTTCAAAAACTCATCTGCTGGTTCCTGATGACCCTTCGGTCATCGTTAAAACTAGGGAAGCATCCCTAGTGCATGCATAAATAAATTTCAATTTATACTGGCTCTTTGGATTACATGTTCAACAATCAAGCGAACGGGTGGCGTATGCTTCAAATCCTATGACGCATACAAACGAGTTTAATGCATTTATTAATGCAGATAGCCCGTGCAAATACCGTTCGAATGTAAAGTATGGTGCTAGACAAAGCGGGTGAATTAATAACCCAAAATATGGGGTGCGTTTTTAAGTTTGAATTGTCTAGGAGCAGGGGTCGTTGTACGCTCGCAGCTGCGCGGGTGCGGATCGAATTGATAGCAGCACATGGCGCGTGCGCGAACGACACGCAATATGGCGGACGGCGGCTGTCAAATGTTGCATTGCATTTATTGATGAATTATTATTCTCTGATGAAGATTCAGGCAAGATTGATGAAGCTTTTGATTCAGATTGAATAATGAGCTTTTATAAATAATGTGGTAAAATCAAATTATTGATTTTTTTACTACCGACAGGAATGGGCCGCTATCTGACCCGGTGGTACCTAGACGTGATGAAGCTATAATATATAAACTATATAAATTTAATTGATGATGAAAACAATTGAAATGCAAAAAACATCTTAACAACTTTACAAACTTTAAGAACTGCTTAGTACCGCTTTTAATATTAAACACTTTGAAACTACTTTAGCGCGGGCGACCTGCCTCGCTCAGTAGTAGGTATAACTGCTGTTTGTTTAAGAAGTGGTAAGCCTCGAGAATGATATTCGGTATTGACCATTTAGTTTCAAATTTAAAATGTTCTATAATGTCTGCTTGGACACGTTGGCCGTGACTTAGCCGCCCTTCTTTTGAAAGAAGAAAGCCATTGAAGAGATTCTGAAAGAATTTAGGACCAAAATCTTTTTTTCGTCTTCCTGTTTAGCCTCACAAAGCTTACAGTTAAAACTCAAATCTCATGAATTCATAAAACTAAAAAACCTAATTCAATGTAAGTACAACAAACTGCGAAGAATGTTTTATTTAAAATTCAAGTCAGGCAATTTCAATTTCAAATGAGTAGGTATGTAGTCCCCTCACCCTAACCACCGTCCATTATAATTATCAACGTACTATAATATCGTTATCAAAGTGATAAAGCTACTCGTACTTTGAATACTTATATCAAGCACTAAATGATGGCCGCGACTTTTCGGGATTCGCTTTAAATGATCGTTTTTGCGGAATCGAAACATCGCGTGGGCAGGGATGTGTTTACGATAGTGCGGTTGCCGCTTATAAAATAATTGCCGGTCAACGCACGACGAGTAATGCGCCCTTAGTCCGCGTTGATTTGCGTTTTTAACATCCCATGAGAATTAAAAACTCTATGATGTTCCACAATAAAAGCAGCCCATGTTTCACGTCTTTTATGCAAAAAATCGCGTCCATGCTCCGTTACGGCGTGATTGAAGGACAAGCGACCATCCATACATTCGCATTAATAATGATGGATGCATTGCGATATTATGCGATATCATATTAATTTAACATTCAGATTATGGTATGCATGTGCATATTTATGATAGGTATAAGGTTCGTCGTTAAGCGAACGATTGGCCTGATTTTCTTAGCTAAATGTTTAAAGTAATTATTGAGAATCTATCAAGTGAATTCCATCAAAAATCACACTGATAATTCTCATAAAACTTTTCTTAGTGCTCACCTGACCTTATAAATATAGGGAATTGTTGTGCAAAATTTTATGCTTCTAGACCTGACGGTTTAAAATTGTACTATGTCTCAGTTACGTGTTTTCCTCCCCGGGCATGGACAGTATTACCTATAGGTTATCTAAAAATGAATATTACTGGAAATTCACATGGTTCCAGATGTTGCTTAGCCCAAAATGTTGTTTTGGAATGCTATAGGGCATGTGACTATTTAAAATAAGCTTAATGAATATAATATATCTAGACTAGATATCAAAAACTAAAAAAAAATTGTACTCTTTTCAAAGTGAGCTGTAAATTGATGTCCACAAGTTTATGTAAAGCCATAAATATTTACTTCCCATTCGCTTCTATGTGCGCCCCTCTTAAATGAAGTTTTTATAACTTTTAAAGCAATTTTCGGCTTGAGGCCATCGGCTTACATAATATTATGTTTAATTATGAAGTAATTATGTACACTAATTTAGAAGTCATAAGGCTCTGACATACGGACCAGTTCAAATTCACTCAAGTAGACTCAGAGACCTCGCTTCACTCTTCAATTATGTTAACCGCATAATAATATGTACTTGTAGAACACTTTTTTACTTTTCTAGAATGAGAAACTAACAAATATAATATATCAATATTATTCAAACAATTGTATGTAACTTTTCAAATAAAACCATGAAGTGAGTAGGACTTTATGATTAAAGACATCGATTTATAGATAAACGTTGGTTATCTGTGATTTAATTTAAGTGACAAGTCATATCATGCAGCTTTGTGCAACTTTTGTTAGAAAGAAGATTTCCAAAAATTTGTTTCTGTTCAAAATGTTTTAACCGATCTTTTCTAAGTTAAGCTTCTTTACAACCAGTCCAGTGTCCGGTTACAAAACATAAGTGAAGTTTCATAGTTAATAGTTCTATTTCCTTTTAAAATGATTTAATGAATTGGTCTTAGCTTTAAAAAGTCGAATAAAATATAATGAATAAATGTTAGTTTCTTATAAATTATAATGAATAAGAAGACAGATTCAATATTAACATACCAAAATAGTAATAATATTGTCCATACGGTCCGAGTACGTATCGATATTAAATAGATATCTTTACATAAATAATATCACAAAGGATCAATTTCTTCACTACAAAACTAATGAATTGATTACTAATTATCACTTTAAAACACCTGTAACTAGAACAGTATGCTTACTCTGAGTTTTTACATTGCAAATTCGATTGATCGTATTCAGCGTTCGATCACATTAGCGTTAAAGTATAATGAACCAAAATGCATTGATTTAGAGCTCATTTCATCATTTCGTGTATTTATTCACAGCCAGCGCTCCAAACGCTGAATGACTTTAAAGCAAGAGCTTTTGGGTCAATTTTACTTTGACGCTAATGTGAGTGAACGTTCACTATGTAAAAACTCAGAGTAAACGTACAGTACATAGAAAACTGCCCGAGGTTTTGTTAGCAAAAATATTTCAATAGATAATTTGGGCGGCCGGCGGCGGCGGGCGGCAGCGGCCTTCGCCTACGCCAGTCTCGTAGACACTGCTACGCGCAACGTCGCGCGCTTTCCGTGATAAGGTTGCGTTATCATGAAGGCCGAAACGATAGCTATACTGTACAGGCTTTTGACCTTAAATTAGTATACTTGCCAATTTTATATTTATCGTTTAAATTTTAGAGTTCTTTGTCTTTCTATAAATAATAAAATCGAACAGAAAGTATTTCAGCGATATTGTACTATTACTGTATTAATAATAATATTAATACAGTAATAGCTGTATTTATGTTATAAATGAAGTAATGTATGGTTATGGCTCATTTTAGTCAGCTTTTCATACATTTTCATTGTAAAGCATTGATGTAGAATTTTAGTAATGTTGTAAAGTGAGCAATTTAGGTTTCACAAAATCGTATAAGAAAACTATTGTACAAGTACTGCAGCTTCTTGTTTTGGTACTTATAACAATCAAATTACAAAACAATACTTTCGCTTGAAGCTATAAAGTGTATAAAAAGGTATTGTATTTTTAATCTGTATACTATTTTGTAGATAGTAGGAGTATTGAAAAAGTCGTTTATTATATTATGACGAAACACATAGGGATCGTTGTATTACAACGATATGACTCACTCCGTCGCAGTAGATACATGAAAAACGACACAACATGGGCCATGGCAACATAGATACATAAAGGCAGCGCAAGCGACATAAAGCGCAACATAAAATACGTGATGTGTAAGGCGGTGAGGCTGGCAGCGTGCCAGGCGGCAAGGTGAAGTGGCGGCGCCAGTGAAAGTCCCCCTGCCACCCCCTCGAGTTCGCCCCCGCTTCAGAACTATCTCATACTGTCATCGCCGTCGCCTGTTCCTATCGCAGCCTCCGAGTCACAGCCTCTCTGATGTAGGCGAACAATGGTTTCTAAATTCGGTCTTTAAATTTCTATATTTCATGAAGTACAACTTGTGCGACGTATGTCGTGACTCTATCACCAAGCTTAATACTTAGAAGAACCGGTAAAAGGCTTTAAGTGCCCGCTTTATTTAAATATTTTAAATTCATACATAAATAAATAAATAAATATTTATAAGTCAACTTTCACAATGTCACTGTAGTGTTATAAATTATTTGTAAGTTATCTTATTAATTATTTTCATCTCAATTCGACCTAAAACGCGTTGATGTCTTACGTTTAGCCAATCTGTTTAGATATATCTCTATCAGAAATTATTTTTATTATAATTTGGGCCATAAATTAAAAACACGTGATATTTAAATTAACTTTTATAAAAGCTCTTAAACATCGATTCTATTATAGAGGATTCTAAGTGAAAGCAAAGTATTGTAAAAACTTTAACTGTAAAATTAGCAGTAGTTTGAATTTGAAAGCCGGAAAAATGTTAGTTTCATTTTACATAATTAAACAAGGTCTTTGTACATAATCATTACATATAAAATCATCTCTACCTAATCCACAGTTTGTCTTGGAAATTGTTGTAACATCAAAAGCACCTATATAAACTACTAAGTTTAACTGACTCACCTTTCGTAGCACTCGAACCGCTCCAGCTTGAACCGCTTGGCCAGATGAGAAGATATAGACAGTTAACGAAACAAAGAAAGCTTTAAATACAGATCATGCAAACATAAAGCTAACATTGCGTATCACGATTGTGCTTTTTATCCCGTTTTTTAATTTCGAAACGAAAACATAATTTCTCTATAATCCGTTTAAAGTTTTTTGAATGTTAATTAAACGGTCGACGTAGTTTAAATTAGGTACGCGGACACACTTTATCTTGTTGAATTCCTAAATATTTTTCGCCGCAAACGTTGTCTCTAAAATGTAAAAGGATCACAGGGCCATCACTCTTTGTTAATTTATGAGAAGACACGATAGTTGGACCCGGGGTAGTCGGTCGACGTACACATTCGAAATGAGCGCAGAATATGGTGCGACACGGACGGGCGGTGCATGCGTACGTACCTCACGGTTCACTCACAGTACTGACACTCGCGGAGCGCGCGGACAACGGTACACGACGTGCAAACACCAAAATCAAAATGGACATACCTGAGGGTGGCGGCTGGCACCGGGCGCGCTTGCTACTTGAATGAGCTTCCCGGGCAAAGCGGCGCGCGCAGGGGGCGCGGCTAGCCCGCGTGGCTCCGGCTGCCTCGCCCGGCCACCCGCGCGCCCCCGCCGCCCCGGGCCCTGCGCCTGCCTGCACCGCTCAGCTGAGCCCTGATTAGCCCCGGCCGGGCTATTCAATTAGGGGTTGCTCGGTGCATCTCGCGAGGTTGCCCGGCAACTCCGTCGCCCGGACGCCCGCCGTCCCGGACGCTCGCTCGATGCCTTAAAGTACTCTTCATTACGACCTCTCCATAGCATGATCCCGTTATTTATATTCAGCCGGGAATCTACATATTTTGCATACAAGATGCTCATGTTTGCTTGTTATTATTTTCTTAACTATAAAGGCTTTTCATGTTTTCGCTCCCTATGTAACTCAAAATAAACAAAACCGCATCAAAATATTGATTTGTTTTAGATATAAAAAAAAAAACCCTCTCGCCTATGAGATTGGAGGACTGTGCCCAGCAGTGGGACGTTCATGGGCTGTGGTGGCGGTGGTGGATATTTATAAAATATCATTAACTACTGGTTGGATAATACCAATAGTGAATGAGTTACGTAAATGCTCATATTCTGCTCTGTCTGCATACGACGTCATTGAGAACGCAAATTGAGCCTGCCACAGCGGAGAGATGGCCCGTCTTATTTGAATTGAAAATTAAGTGGAGACGTTGTCGCAAGTGGTCCCCGGCGGCGCGCTCGTTTACAGCGACGAGACTTTCCAGCAATGATATTACTATATTTAATTATATACTCTAGTAATTTGGTATGATTGTAGAGGATTATTATAGTAAGTTTCAGCGGAAACATATTACGTCGTGAAAAACCTAGGAAATCAGGATGTATTTGAAAGTTGCTTTGTCCATTTAGATTTTTGTCGACAGAGAAAGAAAGTCGGATATAATAACTATGAGAAAATCTTTTTGAAGGCATATGAAATATCAGGGACATATAGGTTAATTTAAAAATATTAATGACCTCTAAAGGGTAACATCTGTACGAAATACTTAACAGCTTTTGGTTTACGACGAAAGCAGGAGAGGTGTATAGCGAAAAGATTAAAATTAAATTTAAGTGAATAACTAGAGAATTTTATTAGTATTTTTTGGGCATCATGTTTATGGATTGTACTTTATATGTTATTTTTCTACGACCCATCGATATAATAATCTCAAAATATAACTTTGCTACTGCAAATTGTTGCCTCAAGTTTTTCTAATACTGCTAATGAAGTACTTAGGGAACAAAAATAAGTATCTGGTATATTTATGATTCTTTAAATTGTCAAGTTTCGCTTTGTTCGAGTAATTTCAGCTAGAGGTAAATATTTCGTAGAACGTCATCGTTAGGGGGAAAGCTAAGTGAGTACCTAACCTATTTTTATTGAAGTGGCAGTAATAAAAATAAATCCATATAAAGATTTTTGCTTTGCCGCTTTTTAGGGTTCCGTACAAAGAACCCTTATGGTATCGCCATGTGCGTCCGTCCGTCTGCGGCTTAGGTCAAAGACTATTCGTACCAGAAAGCTGTAATTTGAGACCGAGCGACTCACGACAGAGTAAGGCAGTTTTTGGCAGGCAAACTTGCAAATAGGTAGTGTAGGCATTGAAATAGAATGAGTACACTAAAATTCTACATCAATGAGTGTAGGTGAGGAGAGTAATCTCGGCACCGAGCCATTATTTAAAAATGATCATCTACATTTCGCGATAACATACCTGCACGCCACGCCTCCACGGCACACAGGGAAGTTTTCTACAAATCTGCACGAGATATTTACGTTTCTATAAACCTGCACAAGAAAGGAGATGGTTTAGATTTGTATGGGGCGTGGGTCCACTCCAGTCCTTTTACAAGTAGATAAATGGAAGAACAAAAATACTAGACCAGTTTTGATCGTTCAAATCTTTCCACGATAAGTAACTGTTTTGGAAATAATTAAATTAGATAGACTTGTACTTATTCCAACACAATTTATTATATCGAGCACAAAAAAGCATGGTTGCAAGCCAAGAGCAAAGCGAAAAAAAAAAGAGAAGTTCGGTGTTGCCTAAACATAAGTGGGTAACAATGGTGGATTCATATTTTTATTTTTCCAAAGAAAAACACGTTATTTTGACAGTGACTGTCAGAAATGACATTTGATACATTTCGCGCCTACTGCCTTCTCTATGGCTGAAGGTTGCCATCTTGGAAACGTATCGAAAACTTGAAATATATTTTTATTTTTTTTCACGTTATTTACCTATTCCAAATTATTATATTTTTAATGCAATATATGTATTTTCCTCTATCCATGGTAAAGTGTACAAAGAGTCCACCAAAAATGAACCTTCTCTTTTCCGTTCCGAAAGCGCGGCGACACGTGAAGTCATTCGAATTGAGTTTGCACATTCCGATCGCAAAGTTCAGTCGGAAAGTAGCGGTGAACGGAACGGTAAAAATGTATTAAAATTTCGTATCCAGGAGCAGAAACGTTCTCTAAGGTGACTCCTCGCTTCCGATGTAATTACTTTACAGTCGGTCGAGCATATCCCGATGCCCGGGCCGCGGTAGCTCGCGCTGCCGGATGAAAATCTAGGTTTTGTTCAAAAAGGACTCTTGCGATATGTGATAGGGTTTATTGTTACGCGTTGCATTTGCAGCAGGTTTTGTTTGTTGTACTGAGCATCGTAGCGTGTAACGTAGGTGTATGCGTAGCGAGCGGCGGCTACACTCGGATCACAAAACGAGGCAACCCGGGTCACCCCGTTACGTCGTAATATACATTAAATTTATCTGTTACTGCCTCGTTGGTATAGTGGTTAGCATGTTCGACTGCGGCCAACGAGGTCACGGGTTCGAGTCCCATGTCGGGTCATAATAATTAAGTACCTACTTATTGAGTTTTTCTGACTAGAAATTCTCAATACTAGTACGGAGTTAGGAAGTTGGCGGTGTTAACCCCCGTGCCTCGAAGAGCACGTTAAGCCGTCGGTCCCGGTTATTATCACTAACATGATAATAGTCGTTAAAGTTCGCCAACCCGCATTAGAGCTCTAATTCCCTCTCTTCTATGAGAGTGGTGGCCTGTGCCCAGCAGTGGGAAGTTAATGGGCTGTAGTGGATATCTGTTACTCCTGAACTATGACATAGTGTGGTCAAAAAATAATTTAATCTATTTATTAAGAAAATGAAAATGAAAAAAAACAATAACCTAGGATCCTATAAAACATTTTGATAAATCGCGTCAATCCTTAATCTGAGTCCATGTATAGTAATGCTATGTTTTGTCATAATGAACTGCGCCCGCTAACAGTTCATAAATCGCGGCAAAACATCGCAATCCCCAAGAAAAAATGTTTTACTTTTTTGATTTGCTTTATTTTTTTTCTTACGGACTTTACACAAACGGGTTACCGCTTTTTGTTATCCGAAAGTTGACAATTCAAAGAATCGACGAAAATAACAAACTTCAAGCGTTTTTTTCTCAATTTCAATAATATTGGGTTACAGCTTTTTGCTATCTGACGGCAGGCGGCGGGCGGGCGGCGTGGGCGGCAGGCGCGCAGGTGTGCGTGGGAGACAGGTGAGCTAGTGGAGCGTGCTGGCTTCCAGGGCGGCGCGAGCCCGGCCGAGCTTGTCGCTATAGTGACACTCAGAATCTCATATAGCCGGAGGACAATAAAAGGAAAAAGATGTTATACGTCGTTTACGAAATATCACATTATATACGAATTACTAATACCTACCTACTCACAGTCGCGATCACAGAAAAAACACAGGAATACGCTTATTACTACTGTATTACAATGATAAATGACGTCAAGATTTATAGTTTTACCATTGAATAGGTAATAGTATGGTTTTACTAAAGTACCTCGTATATTTTATCAGTTATTGCAAATGTAATATTAGCTTTTGTTTTAGAATATAGGTACTCATACAAGATAGCCAGCGAGCGAATGGCACATAAGTATAGCTAAATACAGCAATATTATGAGATAAAATATCGCCTGTAACTTAACCTGAACACACATTGAACAAGACTTGAAACTGTATTTACTTTATCTGTTTAAGCTTTAATGTTTATTTTTGAGAGAAAAATGTCCAAGAGAAAATGTATTCACTAAAATTAAATATATATTCATGCACCAACTGTCTCGCGCAAAAGCTGAAATATAAAATGAAATTAAAATCTTTTCATTGGAAACATCCCGGTGCTCCTCATTTATAAAATCTCATCTCTTCACTAAGACAAAGCCGACGTCTGTTAATAATCGGCTTATATCCTCCCTCTTTGAATTGTGAAAGCGTTTATTCAAAAATTCGAGACAGACGAGGAGTGAGTCCATTTAATTTAGCTTTGGAGAGAATCTCGTTACGCGTTGTAGAGCATGTTAGGAGTATAAAAGATGTTTACAACGGCGCGGCGATAGGGGGGTTGCAGACATACTCATACGACACCTATAGGGGCCAAATGTATACCTGTGTCCCATACTATGTATAGGAAATTTCCGTCAGTTATGTATTGAATCCGTCAGGTAGAATGAAGCAGACCCTGAATATTCTGAAACGGAAACGTATTTAGAGATACATTTTTTTTAAATAAAACCTATTTAAGGACCCACCCAGGACTATTATATAGTAGCAGTGGTAGTAAGTATCATAAACACCCAACACCATAACCACAGAGTAATATACTCGTGTGCCATAACCATCAGTCAAATAAAATACCAACATCTTTAGCATTTTGGGTGAACTTCAGTATTCGGGAGAAATTTGGGTTTTTCAGGAAACTTGAACTTTCGTAAGGTAACATAACTGATTTCTTGATGACGTTAAATTTCGAAGTGTTTAAATGTTTGGTCATTTAATACTCTGGGGACACGTTGCATTGTTTAAATGGTTACAATCACCTGTGTCTAGCCTAGCCTAGAAAAAACTTTAAGTATGGCAGAGCGAACGCTAATGTTCGATCACCCCCAGTAGGTGCTGAAAAGAGGCGAGTGCTAAGCGATAGTAGCCAATGCTCATCCAGTCGAAGTGTTACGAGTCACAAAGTTGGTAGTCAGTCTTCAGTGGTGCGTGTAACGAGTGCGTCCAGCCGCGAACAACGCCAAACGCTAACCACCGCCCGCTGGTCGCGCCACTGCTCATCGATGTGCTTGAGGTGATATCATATAGTTCTCTTTTTGTTCATTTATGTCTTTCGGCATGTTTCACTCGAAATGAAACGTCTGTACACAAATTGAATCAAAAATGACTTGAATGAGGATCCAACGATGTTGGATTTCGGCATTCTGATATCACTAACTTTGAGCCATGACTACGACGTAATTTTTTGTAACAATCCATACTATTATTATAAATGCGAAAGTGTGTCTGTCTGTCTGTCTTTCACGGCCCAACTACTCAACCGATTTTGATGAAATTTGGTACATTTTATCCCGGAAAATTGAAAAGTTCTCGCGGGAAGCAAAAAACACCAATCCACGCGGACGAAGTCGCGGGCATCATCTAGTAAGTTACTGAAAATGACATTGATAATAATATTATTAATCAACTAAGTACTTAAATAATAGTCTATGTTTCTTGAAACCCCGTAGAATTTAGGAAACCTTTGATTCCTCGAACCAAAAAATTGCCTGAATCACGCCTTGCATGTCTTCGTATCAAAATAGATTTATTCGATTTGCAGTACGTGTGAAGACTTTTTTATTAAAAGCGGGGTTATACGTATTGAATCAATTATTGATCAGGTATTATAACTATAAAATATATGTATCTCTAGGTTGTAATTCACTAGGTGTGTCGGAAAATGCCCTACTAGTTTCGAACCCGTCCGGGGCCCTTACTATGTACATGAGCCTGTTCACGCGACACGGCTGAACGATGCTGTGTCGCGCGACAACCGGTGATATATTTTGAGCTATAATGAATATCACTCACGATAGTTTAATAACAATGGGAGGCTTCACAATAAAGCGTGTCTGGGATACTAATTATGCTCTTTTTTTTGTAACTGAAAATGCGTTTATTTTGTAGCCCTCATGTATCATGATATTGAAGTTGGTACAAATATTGGCAAGTGGCACAATAATGCCTAAACATGAGCGAAGTGCCGGAGGCGCAGCTCGCAGGGGCACGGCACTAAGGCGTTGCATCTCACATGCAGTCATGCCCGACGTATCATCCCCATTCATGAGCTTTTATTGGTGAACTTGAGCAAATATCAGCTCTGAAATGGAAAGTATCGTCGTCTATCATACTTACAAACAGTATTAAAATTGCTAATAGTTTATTTTTAAAATAGTCGAATGTGAGTGTCCCGGGTTTCAGAGCGGCACTCGCTACCCAACAGTGAACCACGCATACATAAATTATATTTATTAGATTTTTGTCGAAAGATGGAATATAAGTGTCATAATAGTTTTGTGTTTGAATAATGAACCAGTAAACCTATTAAGCAGCTACGCATACACACTAACATTAAATAAAACAAAATAGGTAGATATCAACGAACTCAGATTAGATTTAAACTAGCTTCCGGTAATAAGTATTGTCCGATAGGATACATATCGGTAAAATATTGATGGCTATTGAACCGCAAATAAAACGGTGCACTGCGTTTTCTTTGACTAGGTATCCGATAGCATTGTGCCGGAAAATCTTAAGTTAAATGCTTCGAGGATTTTACTTTGAAAATATTTTATGAGAATGGCCACAGCTGGAGTGAATTTCATAAAATTTTCTTACAGGGAATTTTATGTAACAGGGAAATGAAGTAATTTTTAGATTTTCATCAAAACTGCTATAATTTTCGATGGTTTATTTATAATTATTGTGTATAATAATAATATGTTTTACGTCCTGTAAGTACCTAACATACGCACCAACTTGCAATATGTATTGTACAGCGTGTCGAATATAACCTCGTTCACTCTGGTAGGTATAACTGCTGGCACGTATGGCAAAAGAGCGGGTGTCAGGTGGCACGTAGTCGGAAGCTAATACGAAACGTGCTCCTTGCGTCAGGGAAACCTCTAACTCCTGTTTTTAAGTTTTCGCAAGGAAAGACAACTTTTCAAACAACTCTACCCAACGTTTGTGTAGGGTTCTGAAACTTTGAAATCAATGATTTTCTTTGGAAAATTTCGTGTATTCAAACGCTTTATGTTTGAATTAATTATTTAACTGAAGCTAAGGACGATAGAGAATTTTCTCTCATCACCTATCAATGATAGTACCTAATACGTATGTAGGATCTATTACGAGGAATAATGGTATCATTGTTCAAACATGTATGTATCACTAGCGAATGCCCTAAACTTCGTACGCGATTGAGGTTTTTTGGTTCCCGCGGGAATTCTTTAATTTTCCGGGATAAAAAGTAGCCTATGTGCCAGACTGCTAATCTAACTATCTCTGTGCCAAATTTCAGCCAGATCCGTTCAGCCGTTGGGGCGTGATTGGTAACAAACATCCATACATCCATCCATACATCCATCCATACATCCATCCAAACTTTCGCATCCATACTTAATATTATAAATGCGAAAGTGTGTCTGTCTGTCTGTCCGTCTGTCTGTCTGTCTGTCTGTCTGTCTGCTACGCTTTCACGGCCCAACTACTCAACCGATTTTGATGAAATTTTGTACAGAGATAGGTTACACCCGGGGAAGGACATAGGCTACTTTTTATCCCGGAAAATCGAAGAGTTCCCGCGGGAATCAAATTAAAAATATCTGTTCAACCGATTTTGATGAAATTTGGTACAGGGATAGGTTGTATCGCGGGGAAGGGCATAGGCTACTTTTTATCCCGGAAAATTTAAGAGCTCCCGCGGGAATCAAAAAACATAAATCCACGCGGACGAAGTCGCGGGCATCATCTGCATAGTCTGGCCATAAATACTGTTACAATTAAAAATAAACAAAATATTACATTTGAATTTGGAATCTGTCATTTTTATATGATTGTTCACTGTGTTTTCTCATTTTCGCGCCAATACATTGTAACATATTTTGTGATATTAAAATGGAGTGGGGTGATAAAGAGAACCGAATCGCTGTGATTGCATTACACAAAGTAGGTATGGAGCCAAATACAATTTTTAAAACTCTCCATACGCTTGGTATTAGTCAAATGTTTGTGTACCGGGCTATTGATAGGTACAATGAAACCTCCTCTGTTTGTGACAGAAAAAGACCTGGCCGTCCACGTAGTGTTCGTACGAAAAAGGTGATCAAAGCAGTAAGGGAAAGAATTCGAAGAAATCCTGTCCGAAAGCAAAAGATTTTATCTCGGGAGATGAAGATAGCACCTAGAACCATGTCGCGTATTTTAAAAGATGACTTAGGACTTGCAGCCTATAAGAGACGCACTGGTCATTTCTTAACTGATCATTTAAAAAAGAATAGGGTGGTAAAATCAAAACAACTACTTAAGCGGTACGCAAAGGGAGGTCACAGAAAAATTTTGTTTACGGATGAGAAAATTTTTACAATTGAGCAATATTTTAACAAACAAAATGACCGTATTTATGCTCAAAGCTCTAAGGAAGCTTCCCAATTAGTCAACAGAGTACAACGTGGGCATTATCCGACTTCAGTGATGGTTTGGTGGGGTGTTAGCTATGAAGGAGTGACTGAGCCATACTTTTGTGAAAAAGGTATCAAAACATCGGCACAAGTGTATCAAGATACCATTCTTGAGAAGGTAGTTAAGCCCCTTAACAACACCATGTTCAATATCAAAGAATGGTCCTTTCAGCAAGACTCAGCGCCGGGTCATAAAGCTCGATCCACCCAGTCTTGGTTAGAAACCAACGTTCCGGACTTCATCAGAGCTGAAGACTGGCCGTCATCTAGTCCCGATCTTAATCCGCTGGATTATGATTTATGGTCAGTTTTAGAGAGTATGGCTTGCTCTAAATGCCATGATAATTTAGAGTCCCTAAAACAATCCATACGATTGGCAGTGAAGAATTTTCCCATGGAAAGAGTGCGTGCTTCTATTGATAACTGGCCTCAACGTTTAAAGGACTGTATTGCAGCCAATGGAGACCACTTCGAATAAGCTTTATATATTTTTAATGGTTTTATATTAATGTATTAAACTAACACACTGTAATAGTAATAAATGTTACGTACAATAGAAAAAATGTTTTTTTCTTTGTAACAATATTTAGGGCAAGACTATGTAGTTTATAATATTAGTAAGGTAATCATAATCAATTCAACCCTAGTTCGACCCCAGCGTACCTAGTGTCCTGATGTAGATATTTTAATACCAGAGATAATTACACTCTCCGACGTCATACATTTGTTATGTTTCAAAATTAGCAACCATCCGCCCGGGGCGATGGGAGGTTACATGAGTGATATTAAACAGCCTGCGGCGAACGGCGGCCGCATACAAAAGTTGACGGACGTCCGGCGTGATTGAGTGGGATCCCTACTGATACAGATCATAAAGGCCTCTGCCCACTACATAAGACCATTATCGCGCCAAAATCAGAGGTAACAGTGGTATTTTCGGCTGAATTTTAGTCGCTTTCGCTCTTGTGTTTCTACCAAATAAATAAGTAAGTGCCTACTTACATACGAAAATCATTGCAAAATACATACCAAGAATGCCCTGTGATGTACTTAGTAGCAGGATAGAGTTAAATGATTATCTGACTAAGTTTAATCAATCGTGCCCTTGCAACAAGGTTAGACCTATATAGAAGAATTGGTATAATACTGCCCTATTTCCAGAATAGCCTATTACAAAAACAAAAATCTTCAGCTTATACCCTACGTTGCCTGAAAAGTACCGTAAAAATTAACACCTTTGGGACCACATCGCGATCAACACTGATTGTGCAACTTCCAAATATAAATAATAGCGGTCATAAATAGTGGAAGAAAACCCTAATGGCCCGATAACATGGAGTGGGGTATGGGTGGGGACTGGGGATCAATGGGGCTTTGCGTAAGGCTGGACTTGGCCGGGGCTCGACGATAAACAGTGGCCGGGCTCGCGGGAGCACAGCGTCTGTGTTTATTGTAGAACCAATTTACTTAATATTATGTAGGTAGGTACTACTTATATATTATCCATACTTCCGTATTAATCCATACTATATATACTATAGCCATACTAATATTATAAATGCGAAAGTGTGTCTGTCTGTCTGTCTGTCTGCTACGCTTTCACGGCCCATCTGCTCGATTTTGATGAAATTTTGGTACAGGGATAGGTTATATCCCGGGGAAGGACATAGGCTACTTTTTATCCCTGAAAATTTAAGAGTTCCCGCGGGAATCAAAAAAACCTTAATCCACGCGGACGAAGTCGCGGGTATCATCTAGTAATATTATAAATGAGAAAATGTGTCTGTCTGTCTGTCTGCTACGCTTTAACGGCTCATCCGTTCAACCGATTTTGATTAAATTTGGTACAGGGGTAGGTTGTATCCCGGGGAAGGACATAGGCTACTTTTTATGCCGGAAAATTAAAGAGATCCCGCGGGAATCAAAAAAACTTAATTCACGCGTACGAAGTCGTGGGAATCATCTAGTATTATATAAATGCGAAAGTGTGTCTGTTTGTCCGCTAAGCTTTTACGGCTTAATTTTTCCACCGTTTCTGATGAAATTTGGTACCGAGAGAGGTTGTGGCTAGAGACCAAACAACGAAAAATAGATCAAGAAGAAACCATGTTTATCGTAAAAGTTGAAGAATCAACCAAATGATACAATTGCTGATACTGGCTGCAATTAGACCTTCTTGCATGCAGCCTTAGGATGCGCGATTGCCAAGAAAATACCTACCTATTCACTCTTGATTTGAAGGCAGCTATAGTTAAAACTCCGTTCAATCGAAACTTGATTCGTAATGGACAACTTTAATAATATATAACTTTAATATATAAGTTCGTCTGTCTTCATGTGCTTATAAGGGTGATCAAAACTGACGCACGAAAATGAAGCACGATCTTATTAAGTTCTATGTTCTGTCCCTGATATTTTAATTATTAGGGTAAAAAAGGCAGCCATTCCGAACTGAAAAATCACGGATAGGTACTGATAAACTAAATATTGTATGGGTACTAGGTAGGTATGTCATAACATTCGCAACGAAATACGAATGGTCATATATTATGTACAAGAGTGCGTCGCATGATGTATGAGGGACACGATTCGAGTGAAGCTGGCGGCGGTCACCGCTTGCCGCGCTCAAAGGAAATCTCATTTTGCAGCCTCCCTCCGGGCGGTGATCCGACCCCCTCCTCCCACGCGACGCGACGGTCCGAAACGACTGCTATTAAAATTATTTGAGAAAACTCAACACTTTTCCAGTCTCGCCTCTACAGTCTGACAACCCTGTTATAATTTTTTTTTAATATATTTTAGTTCTTTTGTTGGATGTTAACTTTTATTAGGTATCGTCAAGAAAGTTATATTTTACTTACATATAAGTATAGATCTTACGTTGTACCACAATGCTTTAATTTATAAGGTAATTTTAGGCAAATTGTGTATGTTGATAGTTCCAAGCGAGTTTTCTAGCCATTGACAAATCGACTCAAAACTACAAACCTAACGTGCCTCTATACTTTATCTTGATAACATCATAATCGCCTGGTCTTTACACGACATGCATATTCTGGTAGCTGTATTTACTGAAGTTCTCCCAGAAAATGATTTCACGTAACTGCATCGCGTAAGTATATTATGTAGTACCAAGTGTGCCCAGACTGCTTGAGAGTCGAGCGGCACAAAGGATTTAGTGTTAGAGCATTACAAAGGAGAATATAAATGACGTTAGGTAAGGTAAGGCATACAAGTTTTACTATGTTCTGGAAATTTCCATTTTCATACACGGATTTTAAAACCTCTGAAAGTTTATTATTTAGGAATGAAAAATTAGTTTGAGTGTTTTGAAAACAAATATTTATACATACTTACTATTTCAAAGTTGAAATTTTTATTAATGAAAAAGTAATTGAATGTTTTAAACAAATATTTGTTTGAGTTTATAGATGAATTTGTTTTTCTTCTGAGAAATGGAAAGGATGTGGATAACTTATTCATGTAGGTACTTATGATACGATGGTTATGAGGTACTGTGTTAGGGTCGTAAAGATCAGTTAAGTTGAAGAGACTCGCGATACCGGCTCAGCTCATTGCTTAACGATAACTTCTGCTTGAAGTATTCTCCTCATTCAAAGATAAAAATATACTCACAGTTTCTAGCTTGGAAGATTTAAAAGTGCATACGTGTTGTGGTGTAAGAGTAGACATACTACATGTTGTATCCACATGAGTAGATAAACTACATGTTGTATTACAGAATACCTTGTATTACGTCACTTTATATTTGGGATATTGCTCACTAGTCACTGCTAAGTCAGGGCAAATCGAGTGGAAGCAATGGCGCGGGCGCTTGCAATACATAAGCCTTGACTAGGCTTTATTTTCAACATGTCATCATCAGGCAAAATAGCACGCCACGAATCCTTGCCTCGATGGGGCAACAACACTACCATGACATAGCCTCGATTCCGAATCAACGCAGTGTTCACTCCGCTGTGAAAATCTTTTACTCAGGGTGAAAACACACTACCGGACCACCGGACCACGGAGACCGGACAAGACACAACATCCTCGCGAGACGTCGGTGTCGGCGGGGAATCACGTTTGGTCCTGTCGCCTGACGTGTGCTCTATTCTTAAAAAAGTGAATGACACGTACGTGTTTTCGCTCTGACATGTATCTAATATAATACAGAGGCGCGCTTCCTTAACGCGTTTATTACGGTATGCTCTTGATTCCTCGGCCCTGTGAGCGATACGCCTTACGCTTCCGAGAATCGAAAAAGGAGCGAGCACTGAAGTGCTGAAATATTTGCGTGGTACGGTTAAGCTTCAGACATTCTACACACCATCCCTTGTAAAGTGAGATCCGCTTCATCAACTCGAGGAACAATCAACAAAGCTTCTTAGGAAAATTCAAGGAATATTGTTTTAAAACACAAAATAATTCAATAATCATGATTATTGAATCATTTTGTGTGTTTATTAAAGTTACGCCTGTTACCTTTTCATAGTTGAAACCGCTGAATTGATCTTGACGAATTTGTAAAAAAAACAGTTTCCATGAGATTTTCAAAAACGCATGCTGGGCGTAAGCTGCTGGTGATTAATGAAACTGTACTTCAGATCTCTATATTATAAACCCAGTTTGTAATATATTCGTACCTTGATTCGTAATTATCAAAAACATTTTAAGGAATTTAATATTTAGAAATTATACAATGAAAATAAGCATTCTGTCCTTTTCTCTAGATTGACTGTAATCATAAGAGGAAATGAAGTAAACCTATTCAAATAAGTCTAATAATTATTGTTTAACTAGATGATGCCCACGACTTCGTTCGCGTTTACTAAGTTTTTTCGATTCCCACGGGATCTCCTCAATTTCCGGGATAAAAGCCCATGTCCTTCCCCGGGATACAACCTATTCCTTAAACCAAATTTCATCAAAATCGGTTGAACAGATGGGTCGTGAAAGCGTAGCAGACAGACAGACGGACAGACACACTTTCGCATTTACAATATTAGTATGGATATGGATATTTAGCTCTTTAGACAGAGGATCTGCCAATTTTTAATTAATATTGTAGCTACTTAGCAAAAAATCACAACTCCTCAACCTGATGCTGCAGTGATACTGCCTAACTTTACGACTAAAGATCTGCCCACAGTGGAACGATTTTGACGCTACCAGGTAATTTATCACTATCCTGCAGGTTGCAGCTTCTCGGCCTCATTATCCATTATCACAATCATCTGAGATGGTCCTAACATGTTTAAAATAGGGCCATCAAGGGGAGCTTCAGTTTTTCAGGGGTTTTTACAAATTTTTTATGTCTTGTTACCGTCGCGTCGCATAGCTGTGTCTGTTACACATCTGAGATGATTTATCATATTCTCATGATTTGACGAGGCCATTATTTGAAAGCTGTGAAACAAATGATTACAAATGAATCGGGTGGTGGGTGATGGAGAGAGGAGAGCGTTGCCATGACGACGCGAGACGATCGATCCACCCCGCCCGCCCTGCGCGCCTTCAATTAAATAATGATTCACACGTTAGCTATGATGAATACGCATTATATCAAAACCTGTTTCGGATAATAAATACATTTGCAGATACTTCGATGACATGGGGGTGATGAGGGTTGCTTCGCTTTAGGTGAGCTGATACAACAAAGAGAAAAAAGGATTGATATATTTTGTTAAGCGTTGTTTTTTGTATAATTGTCGTTTCGGACTGTCAGTCCCCCTTGGTTGGTCTCACAAGGTCCTGACGCTGGAAGATACAGCACTCCCAAGCTGAAGGGAATTCATGATCTGTGGATAAAGTCACAAAACTTGGGCTTACAAAAAGGATTTTGTAAGCCCCTCTTTTAAGAAATCTATAAAGTGCTCCTAAAGGTCTCATATCTCCTTTCTAAGTCAGTGCTTAAGCTTCATTGACGACGAAGAAGCATTTACCCCTAACCATCAGGGTTCAATGGCATACAATTAAAACATGCCAAGCTTAAAACGACATAGTTCTGAAATATTTGATGAGATAAAAAAAGGGGAAAAAGAATAATTGTATTTGTTTACATTATCTTATATCATGGCATTCATATTTAATGTTATTTTTAATTACAAATGTTCTGCCTCAGCTTTACAATTCTCTGAAGGGTTATCTCTGATTTAGTCGAAATTGGTTTCTGTTTGAACAGCTTCACGTGCAATATCCATGTATATTTTACTAATTAATGTAAGTTGTCTGTCTGCTCCGATTTAACTTTCACACCATTTGCTCGGCACCTTTGTCTACCGATTTTAAAATTTTTGAGGTACAGAGATAGGTTGCATTCCGGGAAAATGCATATGCTTTTTATCCCGGTAAATTAAAGAGTTCCCGTACGAATCAAAAGCTTTAATCCCAAGCGGATGAAGTCGCGGGCATCATCTAAGTAGTTGGTTTATAATGCCGCATGTAGGTACCTTTAAAATTTGATTTGGTTTTGTCCCCAAAAGTGAGCTCGAGAGAAAGCACTTTTCTTATCAGTTTGTAAGCGATTAGAGTTACTTCACTGGGGTTAATAGGGTTTACGCTTTTAGCACACACGTATTAACCTAGGGGACCACCTACGATTCTTATGTACCGTGTTTTAAGATAATTCTCTTCATTTTTTCTATCCCTCAATAACATAGTTAGGTATTCACACTACAGGCCTACATCTGATGATAGAACTAGGGGTGGATGGTGGGGTAAGCCAAAGAGTAAGTAAGTGTTACGACTCATTTGGTTTTTCTAGCGATTCCAAAACATTAAGCATGGCGACGAGGGTCTGATGATGCATCCCAGGGGCGGATAGTAGGTAAAACTATACGATGGTTAGGTGTTAGTAATCGGCTCGATTTTGGGGAGATTTGGTTTGTTTTGAAAGTTATAGGGGAAAGTGGGAAAGTTATATTAGATACCTTAGTTTAACAAAACTGAAAAACACGCTTCACCAAATTGTAAATGAGACTCTCAAAAGTTTTGAGTCTCATTTACAATTTGGTTTGAGTTTTGTTAAACTAAGGTATCTAATATAACTTTCCCACTTTCCCCTATAACTTATAAGTATACATGTATTTAGTGAAAGCCAAGGAGAGACATATAAACGTCGAATAGAATGAAGTAACATAAACAAAGGTCATTGAAGCGTGATATTCATTCATCCACGAAAGCAGCCAAAGAAATTATTGTACCAATACAAATGAACTCAAATCTGACTGCAATCATTTGGCTGTTTATAATTTAATTATGAGGGTTTAACGTGCACGTTCTTGTAGCACAAAATATGAGTACGCGGCGAGTCGCGAGAGAATGGCCGGATGTTAGTGCTGCATTTTAATTAAATCCTCGTACCGAGAGATCGCGCACGTTGTTTACTTCATTTTTCGCTTTTTTCCAGTGGTTTGCCCGCGGATAAGTACTTACATAATATATTATCTAGGTACCACCTAATGACGATGGCTATAATATTGAATTTAGGTTTTTAGCTCGCTTCTAGTGCTTATATTCTGCTTAATTACATTTGTTGCTCGAATATTTTATTCATTTAGTTAGTATAGAAACATTGTTAGGACCCGTCTTTGACAAGTTACCAAATTTAATGGTAGTCTTTGGTATTAGTAGGTACCTAACCTAATTATAAAACTTAACTTCACCAATTAAATATTACCTATGCTTCAATGTTTCCACGTCATTTATTCAAATATCCTAATTTTACATGCGTTACCTCACAGGTCACCTTTGATTTAAGTAAAATAATAGAAAAGTTAGTCAGTACTTAGTAGAACAAAATAGTTTAGTAAAAATCTCCTTAGATGTCAATGTTTTCCAAAGAAAGAAATAACATCTTTGGAAATGATGGAAATCCAGGTGAGAGGACAGTTTCACCGTCCTGGAGTACCGCGTAGTAGATTATGGACCTACACCTAGTTTTAATGATGTCAGTTTCTCGTTGTCTCTTCGAACATTTGTCGCCTTCACGAGAAGTTTATTCATCATCATGTGGTGCCATCTTCAAACTGTAGCTGAGCTTTAGTTTGAAGATGGCATCAGTACGGAGAAAACTTCTGCGGTCACGTGCTATCTAGCTCTACGTCTAGCTTTAGTTCTGCATACTTATGTCGAGTCCACTCCCCTATGTCGTCGAACCACTTCCTTCTTGGTCGCCCCGGTGCCCTTTTTCCAGCAATCTTGCCTTCGAGGATTATTATTATTATTACTACATTATTTTTGATACGACAAATATATACGAGAGGCTATAATATGTGTGATGATAATGTATTACTATGTAGTGATGTCAGCTGTGCTATTTGGCCTAACTGTGCTATTTTTAGGGTTCCGTAGCCAAATTTGGCAAAAACGGAACCCTTATAGATTCGTCATGTCTGTCTGTCTGTCCGTCCGTATGTCACAGCCACTTTTTTCCGAAACTATAAGAACTATACTGTTGAAACTTGGTAAGTAGATGTATTCTGTGAACCGCATTAAGATTTTCTTACAAAAATAGAAAAAAAAACAATAAATTTTGGGGGTTCCCCATACTTAGAACTGAAACTCAAAAATTTTTTTTTCATCTAACCCATACGTGTTTGGTATCTATGGATAGGTCTTCAAAAATGATATTGAGGTTTGTAATATCATTTTTTTCTAAACTGAATAGTTTGCGCGAGAGACACTTCCAAAGTGGTAAAATGTGTGTCCCCCCCCCCCTGTAACTTCTAAAATAAGAGGATGATAAAACTAAAAAAAATATATGATGTACATTACCATGCAAACTTCCACCGAAAATTGGTTTGAACGAGATCTAGTAAGTAGTATTTTTTTTAATACGTCATAAATCGTAAACCGCAATTTACCTTTCATTCAATCAACTCAAATATTTAAAATAAAAATACTTTTAATAATTTAAACTTACTACAGGTTTGTACGGAACCCTCGGTGCGTGAGTCCGACTCGCACTTGGCTGGTTTTTTGAACTATACATACTTAAAGAATTTTGTATTTATGATTATTTTTGTATGAATTTTTTTTTGTTATTAGGTAGGCTTACTCTGAATTTTAAAAACTCGTAGAACAGAAGTTGTTCAGTATTACATACAAAAGGGTTAGGTTAGAGGTTTAGAGGTTATTAGTATTTTTAAATTAACCATTTGACTATATTGACCTGTTATAATTAATGTTTGTGAGCTACTCGTAGACCTTGTAGAGACCTTGTAGACCTCGTAGACTTTGTAGACCTATTAGACCATGTTATTATCGCAATTTTTTTTTCTTTTGTATTTTTATAATTGCGAGTTACCTACAGTTCGCACGCGAGTTGAATGCAGAGTATATGTATGTGTCACCATACATTTACCTACACTGCATTCAACTCGCGCGCGAACTATACATGATAGCAATCACCATTTTAAAAATGAAGTTGTAACTGCATAAGCCACACTTATAAACGCAAACTTAGCTTATTTTAATAAGAGAAATCCTAAGGAATAAGCAGTTAATGATAGGGGGTAGAGTTTTAAAAAAATACCTACTTAACTTTCATATCTTTCGTAAGTTTGTATTAATGACCGTAATTCTTGCAGTCGGAAGTAAGAAATTTGTTTTTTGAGAAAATAAAGATAAATCTACGTGTTTCAAATTTTTTGGCGATTTCAGCCTAGTACCCTTCCAAACAAGGCCAGGTCATAACTCCAACTATATCTCGCTGAAAGATTACAAAGATTGTCAACTACGGAACATTCATTAAGCCTTTCTCGGCCTGTGCACGTAGGTGTAGCAATTAATACCCATCCCGATCACAGCCACAGCTCGCAGACGAGTAGGTAGCGGGCTTAATTATTTCCCCTGTAGCTTTGTTCAATGCAATATAACGGCCCTCAGGCGATAATAGCGTGTCTCGTCACGACGTGAATATTGGACTGAGTGTTAACTGTAGGTAGTTAGGTATTGACAGAACGGGGTGGTTCCGCCCACTTGATAAAATGAATCTCATTTGAGAGTAGCACAAACAAATGCCGTTTTTTTACAAAGCAACAGAGAGTGTTTTTCTTTTTGAGTTACTGCAAATAACGTTTTAAGAACGACGTCGTTTTTAAATCGGTATTAAGTAGTCTTAAGAGCTCGCCGCTCGATTCGTTTATATTTCTTTTGCTGCAAATTCCTCTCTTCTGATTATGTCTCTGATATTAGAATTGATTTATAAACAGCAACTTAATTTAACTTCTTTATAAATTATAATTTTATTTATTGAGTAGACAAAAAAAACTTGCTCGTTCCTATTCAGGTGTAAGTTACAAACACAACTCAGCATCTAACTAATTAGTAAGCTGAAAAGGTGAAGTAGTTCCAACGGCAATGTGTGCTACAGCTACAGGAGAAATTCCTTCATTGAATTACGTGGAGTATGCAGTGCAAAAGTGTAATAAGTATTTGTATGGGGTGGAACTGCGAGGGTGGCGGTCGAGCAGATCAAGGGCGAGCGGTGCGGGGGCGGGCGGGGCGGACGGGAGCGGGATGCTGCGCGGGAGAGCGCGCAGATCAATATCTCACGTTACCGGGGTGACGCCGCGCCAGACCGAGTGCCTCCCGTACTATGCCACCCACCTCCCACCCCTGCTTCTGCCCACTACTCGCTTATTTAATACATACCGTATCTGGGATGCGAGCTTTTTCATGTTAAATGACAGGGCAGTGTAATATGCTTTAATTCCGAGTCACCGCGCACGTAATAGTCGCCAGACTACAAATTTATGGATCCCTAACGCGAAAATATAACCCTACTCAGTCCTACCATGACATTGACCCCCATACTACGAGAACTTGCGAAATCTTGTCGTTTACATAGCTTACGAAACTGACTAAAATAAAGTTGAAAAAGAAGGAGAGCCGATTACATAATTATTTTTACGCGTACCTAAAAATGAGCGTACCTAAAAAGCGTTGTTGTAAGATGCATTTACTTAAAAATTGATTGCTGATAAAGAGTAATTAAAACGCCTATCAATAGTAAAATCAGTTTATTTTATTACTAAAATGCAATTAAAAACTTAAATCTAAGTATGTAATTTAATAGTAACAATGATAAGAACAAAGAAAAACCTTAAAACAAAGGCCTCAAGTGGAAAAACGAATTCATGCTCATAATCATCATACTCAATATTACTTTAAATATTTATTTTTATTTGCATTACATAATTTTCAGCTATATAATAAAGCTGTAAAAAAATTACCAAAGTTTATTTAAAAGTTAGCTACATAATTTATTTTAATAATAATTTAACGTAGTGAAATAAAACATAACAATAACTATAATGTACCTAATTATATTATAACTCAAGGCTTTCTTCATTACCTGCTAGAACGGAAGCCATTATTGTTGAGGCGTCCTTTGTTTCCAACGAAAGGAAGCTGCTACAACAAAGACAAAACAAAATTCATGTTAATTAGCTCGACCCGGAGCACAAAACGTAATTAGTACCTTCTTTAGTAGGCGACATTATATCGTAGAGGCAAAATCTGTTTTATTCGATGTATTTTCTTTAAACAAAAATACTAAGTATGTATTACTATGTTGCAATTAGTAAATCTTATTAATATTACAAATGTTGGATGTTTGTCTTTCACGCTACAATGACAGAATCATTTAGCAGCTTATGTACCGCGAATTAACTTTTTTTAGCTACATTTTATCTCAGGAAATTCAAAAGTACCTTCGGGTTTTTTCACTACGAAGACTAGACGAAGTCGCGGGCATCATCTTGTGTCATTATAAACCGCTTTTTTTTGCATGGAGACAATATTAAAAGACGACGCAAAAAGGCTTCCAAAGTCATGGCTGAAACAAGCCGGAAACGATGCAGTCTAATGTCACTTACTTACATCATAAGTAGTAAACCAAAATTATATTAGACCCAAAGTTTTATGTCAGATTTCATCGTAAATCTGTAACAATTATATTATATGTATTCAAGTTAAAATGTTACAAGTAATAAAATTAAAAATTTTAAAAACTTCATTTCTGGAATTTAAAGCCGCTCCTGTCGAAAATAATCAGTGTTGTCAGACTCCCCATTTAATCGATTGACGACATCAAACGAGTAGCAGGCAGCCGTTGGCTACAATAGCAGCACGAGACTTCATCGTGTGCAAGTTCCTATAGGAGACTAACCTAGCAGGCGACGACGTCTACCAGTTTACGATGACGATGCGAACATGCTCAGTTATCTATTTTTAGATAGCATACCTCAATGAGTAGGGTTTGTTGGCATCAGTAAGGTCCGTAGTTTATGAGAAGTAGACATATACGCGATGAATTCAGAAACTTCTTAATAAAACAAAGGGTACTCGTAGGTATATTGCTGTAGGTATATGCTTGAGCCATTAGTTTAGGAAACTACACAGGTAAAACTATGGTTTATCACCCACCTATAAGCCACCGTCTTCTGCTTGGGCGTTTCTCTCAGAAGGGCAGCTGCGTCAAGAGTGCCACTCCGCGCATGATCCAGTGGTCAGGTGGCTGCGCGGTGGGCAGGCGCATGAACAGGATATAGTTGGTAGAGTGGCCCGTAGTGGACAGCACGCCGCGCCGGTCGCCCGTCTTATACAGCGGACAGTTGTAGAACACGTCCGTCGGGATGTCTTCCCGCTTTAGCGGTATCAGCCACACCTGTATCATCCATCCATCAGCCTGTATGCATCCACTGCTGGACATAGGCCTTTTCGAGGGCCTATGTCCAGCAGAAAAGGAAGAAAGTGGCGGGAAGAGGGTGGATGAGGAAGGCGGAGGACCTTGTTTGGTGGCGCACTCTCGAAAAGGCCTATGTCCACCCTGAACGAACGAAGTCGAACCTGATGCCCGCGACATTCACCATGGAGTTTATGTGGTGTGGTGAATGTCGAGGGCATCACGTTCAAGATACGCGCTGTACCACATAGATTTGCGTTCTATGGCGGATTATCTATAGCGAATCAAACTTCTATTTTTTCATTGTCATGGACTTCCCTTCTATCTAATATTTCAAATGTTTTATTCAAATAAACTTATACAAGTGCTTTAAGAATCGTCTAGAACAATTCTGAATGTCATTCCTATCGAGAAAAACCATCAAGAAACTTGACGGTTGCTCTTTTCAAAAAAAAAAAAAATTATCAATGCAATCCCATGCCTTTCTGCAATGCTGGAGTCAAAATCACATTCTCTTATCATTCACGTGTCTTCAAAGTTCTAACAGTATGTCAAGATTTTTTCAGGAGCATACTTTTAATGGATTTTTTAAACTTGTGTAAAAGCAAGTCTAAATTGGTTTGTGGAATTTTCTTCTCACGAACGACCTTCGAAACTTCTTGAGGGAGAGCGAAGGAGTGAAACCCTGACCGTAAAGTTCTACATTTGTAATGGACATCTGACCTATGTTACATACCTAAGTTCCTAAATATTTATCGCTTCAGTGCAATGGCGAACGCTTAAGGTTTATTCAGCTTATGGGTAAAGGATCTTACTAATTTTAGTATAGGCTGAAGATCACCAACCGGTGGAAAAAGGATCTTACATATTTTATTGTTAAGATCACTTACCGGTGGAAAGTCATCGTAGAGCACTTTGGGGATAGACTCGTCGACGTAGTAGTCCTCCATATTCCAGCGCGCGCCCTCCATGAACAAGCCGTGGATGTACACGCCCTCCTCCGGCGGAATCTCCAGCGTGAACGAGCGTTGCACCTGCAGTAGTGGAACTTTATATGTAAAATCCGTGCATAATAATGTTCGAATATCACGATAAAAAGGGTTTGTGGGGCATCAAAAAGGTACAAGGACAAGGACACGTCGGGTGTCCTCGCACGATTTGTCCCATATAACTCCAAAATTCGTAAGGCTTCAGGCCACGGCCGGAATTTGATCAACCCACTACGGGATTACAAGGACCGAATTTCAGCAACGGTAACCAGTCTCAACAGCGTTAGAACCTACATTTTAAAGTGCTTCTGCCTTGTAAATCAATGCATTATGCCCGCATATAGACAAGTTTATAAAATGCACTATCCTGATGGCTTGGAAATTAATTTTTATCTATACTAATATAATATTATAAAACGGTAAAGTTTTTATGAGTTTGTGAGGCTGTAGGGGGTAATCTCTGGATCTGCTGAACCCATTTTGAAAATTCTGGTACCAATAGAAAGCCACATTATTTGTGAGTGTCATCAGGCTATAATATTAACCCGAAAAATTAGGGAGTTCCCGTGGGAATTTAAAAAACTTATTTCACGCGGACGAAGTCGCGGGCATCTGCTAGTTTATTATAAGAATAATACAGGATAAAAATGACCTCATAGTGGAAGGCGAGCTGGTCGATAGGTATCTTGTATTTGCGCGCGTAGCTCTGCTGCGCCGCCGTGAGGAACGCCTGCGGGAAGTAGAAACCCGACAGCCAGAACACTACCGGCGGCCCGTACTGGTGCCAATGCTGGAACACGCACAATGGAAACATTTACTCAATTACTTCAACCCGCTGCAGACTTACTAGCGAGAATGAGAAGGGTTTCGCCATAGCTTAGAATGAAGTCCTCTCAGGCATGCTCACGATGTTTTCCTACACTGTTAATACTTATTCCATTTCTTAAAACGTACGTAGCTCAAAAAAGATAGAGGTGCGTTCCCGGAGATTGAACCCCCGACCATCCGAATAGGATACCGGGCATCTAAACCACGAGGCTATCACCGCACATTTTCTTTTGAGTACGACAGCTTGTGACACTTACGTCTTGACTCTACCAACGATTCACAACACAGGCCCTCTGATTTGAGCTGGATGTTGGTTCGTTTGTTTGTGTAGATAGCGAATAGTGTCTAGCCTCCCAATAGCTAAATACCTGCTGTTTTTGTTTTTTGGCCTACCCTACCTGTGACTGCTAAATGCACCTACCTGTAGAAACTCTAGCCTCGCCAGCAGATCGTTGAAGTAGGCCGCGAGTGGCTTCAGCGACGGATAGCTCTTGCCAGCCCACAGCGCGGGGATTCGACCGCGCACCATGCTCGTCAGCACCTCTTCCGTGATATCGGTGAGAACGCTCACGCCTGGCAAAATTCGATTTTATTTAAGTAGGAGAAGAAAGAAGAAGACCTACCCACTTAAAAAATCGAACACTGTTTGACTGGCAACGCGCATCGCACAGCGTTAACAAGCATAATAATAATATTAAAAAGCATAATATTTCATGCTTCTTAAGAACACACTTAAGAAGTTTAGACACTTTACAGACACTTTAGATTAGTTATATAAAACATAAAATACATAAATGATTTTCCTGATATATTATCTGAAACGCAATAATGGCAAATATCAAAGTGTCGACACCACATGACGCGTGCGAATTTACGATTCGGCAATCTCGGAGACGTCAACCTAAGAATATAAGCCATTACGTTTGAGAAAATGTTAATACACCTTCCGAGAGTATAGTGACGTTTTATTAATTTAAGCGTTCCGGTACGAGGCCTCGTAAAAACCGATTAGGGGTATGGCTTAAGATAAATCTGACATTATACCTGTCCCTTACAAGTTAGCCATTTTCCATAAGACCGCATCGTCACTTATCACTAGATAAGTTTTTGCGATATCAAAGACGTTTCCACATATAATGGCCATCGTCAAAATATGGTTTTGTAAATGTCAAACAGCGAGTGAAATTCGTCTTGGTGATCCAGAACCTTAAGCTAGTTTCCTTATCCAATTTTTTTTCATATATATTTTGTCAGTCCTAAATCTTACCTTGAACGGCTCCGATGACAGCCCTGGAGCTGGTTCGCACGACGCTGACCAGTCGCTCGTACCTGGCCGCCTCCTGAATAACCACTATGGACATAGGCGTCATATCGGCTGGTTTGATGTCTCCTTCATGTGATGGGCCCCTGAGGATCTTGGTGGGCAGCCGCGCCAGCACATCTTCCGCGATGGCCATAGCTTGCTGCTCGGGCGTCACGCCCGCTCCTCCCGCAGCCATTGTGTCCTAAAATTAGCAATATAACATTTATTGTCGTTCATATCAAAAAAAAATTTTTTTTTAATGGCGAATTTTATTTACCTAAATGTAGGTATATTGTAACTAACTGCTGCTAACGGCAAAGACGCCAAGAGGACGTAGCCCTATACGTTGGGCCGACCAAATAAGCACCACCCTCGGCACACCTGTCTACGTTGCTCTGCACCATGCCATGGACAGACCAAGATTGCGCAACATCATAAAAGAAAAGATACTCCGTGGAAAGGATCACGACCCTCAGCAGCGAGGAGGACAGGTCAAAGGGGTAGCGACACAAAACAGCAAAAATACAATACAATAAATTGCACACCACAAATAGGCTACTTTTTATTCCGAAAAATCATACAGTTACCTTCCACCTTTTTATGGAAACCTAAATCCACGCAGATGAAGTCACGAACCATAAAGAGGACTATAAAATTTAAAAAAAAAATGCAACTTAGATATGAAAAGTAAACAAAAGCATTTGAGTGAATAAAGTATTGAAAACAATAGAATTCTGCTGCAAAACTGTTAAAAGCATTATTCCATAGGTACACTGAAAGTGATAAATGCTTATTCGTGCGGAAGTAAAGCTCCATTGAATACGAAATGAATTCTTTTGTGAAAAATTAATGTAGTACTTACCAAAAATTGTTTGAGGCGATCCTTTTGGGAATAATAAAATACAAAATGATTACTAAATTGTACAAATAGAAAGAACGTTAATGGAATCATTCAAAAAGTTTTTGCTTACCGTGCGATCCTTCAGGCCGACATAGATGAATGGAACAGAAACGGATGATTAAATAATTTGACTAAAACAGAAAAATATTTTAGCACAACTTGTACGTACAATATATTTTCAATAGCAAATTTATTTAATTTGTAAAATCTAAAACAAATCTAAAAACTAGAGTAAGTACGAGAATTATTTTACTAAACGAAATGATTAGTACTGCTAATTATACCTTCTCAAACTAATGAATTCATAATCCAATTAAAACTAACTAAACTAACTAAAGCGTTCCCATTTACGCTAGTTGGCTCCTTTAGATTGTGGACGGATTAGCGATTGCCAACGAAAGTTTATGCGACATCATTTCGCTGGCACTTGTTGGACCAGACTGTAGGTACTCTGCTTGATTGTAGATAAAGACGTTCACTATTGACTACTGTACTGTGTCATATTTGTTTGTTACCTGTGTAAGTACAGCGGTGTTAAGGAGCTCTTCGGCTTCCCGGAAATGCTTAGTGATGTCAGCATTGGGATGGAAGCCGAAAACGCTGGGCGGCGTCGCCACAGGCAGTGACCGCGCGAACATGATGAAGTCCGCGTGCTCTCGTAGACTTGGTATGTAGTATGTGCCTAAAAACACTAAATTATAGCGATCTATCCTTTTCAATGGACTAGCTTTATAGAATACTGGCATCAGTTTCGTTGTTTACGCTTGGATAAAATATCATCTTTGTTGTAAAAAGCCTTCCCAAATTTACGCCACACGCTGTTCTCAGTCTTCCTCCATCCTCAGTCATCCAGTGCCTTTAAAGCAATAAAAGATCCTAACTACAAGTGAAATACGGTGTGATCTTCGAGATCGATCGAGAAAATGCGGATGGATCAGCTGATCAATTTCGATTTCAGGGCTTCAAAATCAAACCTTAAAGCGTTTTAAATGCTTACCAGACGGATCGAGAGGGTACTTGTCTTCGTTGATGGCGCGTGGGTTGTAAAACTTGTAGAGGATTGTGTTGAGGCAGCGCCGGTCCCAGTCGTCGGTGACACGGCCGCCGTAGTTACACTCACCGGTGAGGTACCGGAGCGCCACAAATTGTACGTCCTAGACAAATAGTAGTAGTAGTAGTAGTAGTAGTATATAATTATGTGATATTATCAAAATTGGTCTTTTTCTTTTTAAAAGATTACCCTCATATTATTTGTTATCAGTATACAGTCCGCGAATAGCGAGCTGTGCTTTTCATTTGTGTGAGTGCGCACACTCATACTCACTCACTCACATAGTATAGAGTATAGACTATAGAGTGACAAACTGCGCCTATATTACCTCTATGGCGCGTCGCGACTCCCGCGCACGACTTGATCAATTTGTACGGTTGTTTTACAATAAGTGGGTGCTTTCGATGAACCACTGGATTAGGTTATCCAGCCAAGATACTTCCCTGATTCAAACCTCTTCTGCCCTGGTTAGTTAATTGTAGAAGGTCATACTACGATGTCTTTAGACATAATAAGAGGGATAATTTTTTCCTTGTAAAGTTACAATAACAAAGCAAAGCTCAACCTTACTTATCGCGGACTGTAAATCAAAGGCTCACCTCGTATTCATTAAGGAACATGTAGAGCTGTGTGACGCTGATGCGCAGGTCAGTCTCGTTGAACTCATAGCGGATGTTCCAGCCGAGCGGGCCGAACTGACGCCGCTCCTGCACTACGGCGTGGAAGAAGCACAGCGCGAAGAGCAGCTTCTTGAAAATTTCCGGCTGCTTGTTGCCTTCGAACCACTCCATGTCGTTTATTGGGTCGCTTTGGTATGAGCGCGCAATGTTCGCTCTTAGACCTAGATAAAAACTTTTTTCATCATCCAGTATCTCAAAGCTTCAACAATTATGCTTGGTGATTTTTATATGCCAATGCCTGAAAAATTATTTGTTAGACTAGTAAAACCTCAATTATACTGACAGCGCTAAATCCAAAACCAAAACTTCATTTTCCGTCTGGCTAGTTTTTGGTCCATTGCCGAAAATCAATTTTATTAATTCAGCTTCGGACCAGGCAATTACTTTTAAAGTCACTTATGACTATTTACGAATCTTGGTACGGAGCCGGAATTAGGTAATCCGAAATCAAAATAAATAAATATTTGAAACCATGAGACTTGCAGGCTAGCTAATCAAAGTTTTAAAAGCTTTAGTTCGTACCTTGGGGTGGCTCGTTAGTCATTTTTACACCATTTTGTAGAACATAGACCGGGAAATGATCCGCCGGGTAAGACGTTAACCACAATCTGAAGTCAGGGTGAGTTGAGTCGGGTATAAGACTTTCACAAATCTGTGAAAAAATTTTAAATAAAAACATAAGTTACCCGTTGACGCCCGATGAGGGACTAATCTTTTAGATGTACCTTTTCCAGCATTGGCATCCAGCTTTTGGCTAAATGACAGTTTTGTAACACAACCCAAGTGCCGCTTCTGATGCCTTCATCTATCAACTTTACTGCTATTGGACCTTGACCTTGTCCAAGCGATAGCGAGAATAAGCGGGACGATCCGAAGCCCTAAACAGGATTTTTGTAAATTAGTAGAGCGCATAGTGGATTGGAATTTTGCTAATGTGATTATTAAATTAAAGAAAACAGATAGATATCTAGCTTTAATAATCAAATGAGATAATTAATGACAATATTTCATAGTGTACCTGGTCATCAGCAAATTTGAGAAGAGTCCCCATAGGATCCGAACCCGGAGTAAGGACAAACAATAGCGGTATACAGCAGTGTGAATCCGAGTACGATGAAGCTAAATCAAACAACGGAGGTTCCACAAACGGACGCCCCATTTGCGCTGCAAACAAAATCCTATGTTATATTCAACACAAATCAATGCCCCGCAAAATCCTCCACAGAAAAAAAAACATGCTTACAATTTCCTAGCATTTATCAGATACATACGAGCAGAATCTAGATACGCGAACAGCTTAAGTACTTGTCTGTATCCGTCTGTTTTTTTGTAGAGCTACAGAATAATTGACGCCAGGCGTAGTCTATATCGGCCTTAACTCATCGTAGGTACAAAAACTTATCTAGATGTAAGTAATTGCACGCACGGCAAACTTTTAGTTGAAATTTATACAAACCAGTGTCAGTTGGAACATTGTGGTCATGGGTAACGAGGGAATTTATTAATACTGTGTAGATAAGAGTTTTTTTAAGGATTGTGTGAGAAAACATTACATTTTGTGCTAGAAGATCTATACAGTTAAAAATAATTTCATATTTTTCTTGTACTGTTGCAAAAATGTACTAAAAAACCACAAACAATTTCTTACTCACCTTCGACGTAGTTTTGAACAGCTGGGACCATCATATCTAGGCGCATGCAACGTAGGACCAACATTTTCTAGAAAATAAACACTGCATATATCATAACGTTCTATCCAATGCAATCGCAAAAACTGAATTTATATCGTACTAGGTGACGCAAGCATGAATTTGGATTTTTGTTCAAAACCCCGTTATGAGCTATTTCAATACCAAATTTCGTTAAACACGGTCAAGATGGGCTGTGAAAAGGTATCAGAAAGCCAGACACACTTTAGCATTTAAAGTATTAGTAGGTATGAAAGTATGATTTAAATACAACAATACCTAAAGAAACTGTACCTCAAACGAGCTTAGCTTCGTATTCCACGGTTCTGGTAGAGGCTGGTTTTGAGGATCAATCGTGTCGCAATACGCTTCCCATATTGGTATATTTTGCATGAAATGATCGACGATGCCGTGATATTTTTCAATCTCGTTGAGTCTAAGCAATCATAAGACGAAAATGTAAAACTGATCACACGATTCAAAAAAAATCTTACTCTATGAATAAATTGTGGTTATAGAACTATAATTTCTTTTTTATGCTTTGAAATATAATATGTTCATTGGATGTACCCGTTGAATTCCGACCATGCTTGTGGGCTGAGGAAAGTGACCGGATTCGGTGGAATGTGTCTTGGCTGTGCACCCGCTAGCAGGAACATCACATCCGATTGCTCAAGTCTATCTTCCGCGACCATAATCGTCACAGTGAGAAGCAGTGAGAATACCAGTTTATCCTGCGTGTTAGACGGGCTCTATTCAGTTTTTATGTAAGCTAAACTATTCAGTAGAAATATAAAATGTGGATAAGCGGTAATACGGCGGTAAGTTGTACGTTCCTTGGATTCCTTGCTAGAAATCAAATACCAATGACGTCATGTGCTTCGAAAATATTACTGATGATGACGAGATTGTGAGCCAGTGTCGTCTTCATTATGAAAACAGTCTTACAGAAGTAGGAATATTAATTGAAACAATTAAATTATGTGGCTAATTCTAATTAACATAATCTCTAAATTAAACTAAAATGACATCATAAATATAATGCTGCCCTTTCCGCTGGAAGTGTTCTGGAAGAGAATGCAATAAAATAGAGCTGTAATTTTAGTTTAGATTAGAGATGGTGTAAAAACAAATCATTCGAGAAAAAGGACTATTCTATTTAAATTTTTTTTGATCAGACAAAATATTATACCGAAGGCTTAAAAAACGATAATTGTTCCATTACATCATTTGATGAGTATATAGTTATCGTGAATCACGATTCGTGATTGATGACTATAACTGTACAAAATATACCTACCTATCACGAATTTATTAAAAAAATTAACGATTAAAACAATACCTTTTCAAAGAGACTCCTGCAGATGTTGGCGTATAGGGAGTACGTGAAATGGGCGCGCAAAATAGCGAGCCTCTCAGGAATCTCCTCCACCTTCTCAGTGTTGTCAATGGAGCCCGTGAACAGACCCTCGAACCAGCCCAGCGAGTATTGATACATAGGGTCGATATTTGCTAGAGATGCTTTGAGAAAACATATCATACTAATATTATAAATGCGAATGTTTGGAATGTTTGGATGGATGTATGGATGTTTTTACTCAATCACGCCCCAACGGCTGAACGGATCTGGCTGAAATTTGGCACAGAGATAGATTATAGTCTGGAATAGCACATAGGCTACTATTTATCCCGGACAATGTAAGGGTTCCCGCGGGAACCAAAAAACCTCAATCCACGCGGACGAAGTCGCGGGCATCAACAAGGATTTATATTACGCTAACTAAATGCTTACAGGATCGGGTTCGCAACTACCGCTTACCTACTTAAATCTTTTTCAACTATAAGTTAGCCATTGACTGCGATCACATCTGATTGTAAGTGATGATGCAGTCTAAGATGGTAGCGGGCTAAACCGTTAGGCTACCGCTAGTCATGGCTTCGTGTTTTACCAACATTATTAGATTTGTGAGTGTGTTAGTGGCAGGTGCCAAATTATTCTCACAAGAAGAGACTAAAAAACATCAAAACAAACAGACACTTTGCAAATGCAAATGCGAAAACTGATCCTGTATTAGCTGATTTGAGCGAACTTAGTCTTCTTTATTTGAATATTTTTGTGCTTTTATAAAACAGCAAAAGAACCCGTAACAGCGATTTTATTTTTGGCAACCGTACCTTCTATAAGCATATATTGTGTGAAAGGTTTTTGCCAAGTTGTTTTTGTCCAACTAGCTGATGTCCGGGACTTCGTCCGCGTGGATTGAGGTTTTTCGGTTCCCGCGGGACTTTCTTAATTTCCCGGGATAAAAAGTAGCCTGTGTCTCTGTGCCGAATTTCATCCAGATCCGTTATCCCGCTCTGGCGTGATTGAGCAACAAACATCCATCCATACATCCAAAGTTTCGTATTTATTATATTAGTATAGATTACCAATAAGGAAAAATAGGTTTGTTGAATGTACAGCGATTGGTACATAATCGTCCCGGGCGACATCGATCGCCTTTTCCGTAACCATAGCTACTTCTTGCTTCTCTTTGATTTCGTTAGACATATCTTTGGCGGAGTTGAGAATCTAAAAAGTATAATATGATGTACAGAGTAGGTACACGATAATGAATGTAGTACATAATCTCTTAAAATATGCTTATCGAGTTATATTTTACATTGTGTCTTTTTAACCGACTTCCAAAAAAGGAGGAGGTTCTCAATTCGGCGCGTATCTTTTTTAAGTCCAAAGCTGCTTCTGATGGTAGTCTAATATGATAGCGGGCTGCTAAGGGCATGGCAATTATAAAAACCATACCCCAAATCTGTTTCTACACGGCATCTTACCGGAACGCTAAATCGCTTGGCGGCACGTCTTTGCCGGTAGGGTGGTAACAGCCGAAGCCTCCCATCAGACCAGACCAGGGAAAATTCATAAATTTAAATTCTCAAATTGACCCTGCCGGGGATCTAACCCGGGACCTATGCACATTAAGACAACAGCGCTCAGGGAGGTCGTTTAACCTCATCTACATGCATTCAATATTTTTTTGTAAGAAACAATAATTAGGTATATGGAGTTTTCAATCATCTAGCAACATTAAAGGGTTCTTAATAAGCGTAGCCAACAGCGTAGAGAACAAACCTACCTGAACGGCTTCCTCATCCTCCAGCAAATGCTCAGACGTGGACAAAACATTAAGAATTTTCTTCTCAATTTCCTGCAACAGCCGGCGATGCTCGGCGCCTTGTGTTGTCAAGTCTGCCTTGGCTTGCTGTAAATCAGGCCGTTCCCGAGCCACCACTCGTGATAATAACTGCGCTTGCAACCCGTCTTTTGCTAACATAAAGTTGACTAATGTAACTCGGACTCCCACTTCGGGCAGATAATGTGGGTTTGCCAATTTTGTGCTTATGTACAACCTGTGTAAGAAAAAAAAAGTGTGTGTGTGTGTTCACAAAAAGTGAAACTTCAGAATTAGATACATATATAAATTGTATTCTTTCTCATTCTCTCGCAGGGTAAATATTATGAATATGTTTGTCCCTTTTTGGTGTCGCTTTTTCTTTTCATGGAATTTTCAAATCACGATTCTAAAGAAGTTTCACTTTGAAAATAAAACACCATTATTCCATTAAATGTAATTCTAGGGATTCATTCATAATTGATGAATTTGATACGGAGAATTATCTTTGATTTAATTATATTGTTAGAGCAACACTTAAAAATTAGTAACTTTCTGTTCAAAACACAAAATTGTCTTTAACTCACTTCTTAAACTCGTTTTTACTTACTTAAAATCTTTGCTATATTCAACGATGGTATCTCCTATCTTGATACAAAGTGCACCGCCTTGTCTGAAAGTTTGTTGCTGCAAGAGTGGTTCCAACATCGGATCGAGCTCTTCAAGTACATTCTCCAGTAGAACCTTTTAAAGTATTACGGCATTAATACAGTAATTAATATTATAAATTGTATTGAACTTACTAAATCATGAAGAGTATTATTATCCTCTTATTAAATGGCATTTTATGACATAATATTCTACTTAGGAGTAATACCCACACACATATTAATCACTCTAGGTTTGTCTGGTTTGGCTTCGGTGGTAGCTAGTTACCACCCTACCGGCACAGACGTACCGCCAAGCGATTAAGCGTTCCAGTACGATGCCGTGTAGAAACCGACTTAACCTTTAACCGTTTAATATAACTGTCATACCCCTAACAGGTTAGCCCGCTACCATCTTAGACTGCATCATCACTTACCATCAGGTGAGATCGCAGTCAAGGGCTAACTTGTAGTGGAATAAAAAAACTACTGAGGAAAGATTACCGGTTGACCAAATTGGACGGCGTTTTCTAGCACTCGACCAAGGTCCGCCTGCGCCATCCGCACCACACAAAGATTATTGGGCTTCTCCATATTCTTGATCCAACGATTGGCTTGCCCCTGCGGGTCTATCATTAGCGGCCAACGTCGAGCAGTCCTTAATTAAATATTAAATGCTCCAATTATTTAAACATTTCTAACGAACATTAGCTAAGTAAAAATCATTGATTATTGAAAAAAGTATAAATTTTAAGAAGTGCGATCAAATGAAAAAAAAACATTAATTCTACAAATTGAATTGTATATTGCAATGTTATTAAAATAAACAGGTCATTTCGAATATTAAACTCGACAATTAAATTTCAAAAACACGAAAGCATCCGTTCAGGTAACTAATATCATGATAACTTACATAATAATGATTGCGCTCTCAACGCTGAAGTCGTCTGCTGGCAGGCCATCGATGTTCCACTGCTGAATAGTGACAGGCTCACCCAGAGACTTTATCAAGCTGAAGTTCAATGTGCACACGATTCCACAATCATGACAAGCATGAGCCCATTTCTTTACCTTATATGCCAATAAAACGTTTATATTATTTATGATTTCTAATTTAAAATCCACACTAATATTAATAAATGCGAAAGTGTGTTTGTTTGTTGGTTTGTCCTTCAATCACCCCGCAACGGAGCAACGGATCGCATAGGCTACTTTTTATCCCGGAAAATTAAGGAATTTCCACGGGTATCAAAAAACTTAAACCACGTGAACGAAGTCGCGGGCATCAGCTATTTTACAATATTTTGTTTAGGTAATTGTATCAATTACAACGTCTTACTTGATCATTTCTAAATGCTGCTGTAAATGGTCCCAAGTAAGCTATAATTCCGGCGGCGATAAGAATGTCTCCTGAAATTTTAAAGCACATTCAAAAAGTCACACGAGAAATCAATTAAAATAATAATTAAGCAGACTGTCTAAGAATCTTGTTCAATAAATGTAAATAATAAGAGGCACACCAGTAAGCGTGTTGTAAGTCTCTCGCAACGTTTTGGCGATTAGCGTCCATCTATGCTTCTCTCCTCCGAGACCAGAAATGAGCATTTCAGCTCTCTTCAACTTGTTGCTGCAATCTATCACCTCGTCGTCAAGCATCCTTTGCTGTCGATTTTGTTCTGACAGCGCATCTTCTAGTTTGCCCAATTTCAGTTGTACCTAAGCATTCGATTAATTAGATATTATTCCCAAAAAATCAATTAAGTACATTTGAATACTTGTGAGGATCGTCTAATAAATATGAATTATAATTATATCTCCACAATATAAATAAATAAATAATAATATGAAATATAATTATATCTGTCTTATCATAAATAAATCATTTTGTGGGAGCGACTACGCGAGCTAACCACTATAGGCAGTGGTTACGCAGTGGTTAGCTCGCGTAGTCTACAATTTCATTTCTCTCGTCCCGTAAACGAAAGTATGGAAAAGCTAAAATCGCAAGATATCTCTCATTCATTGGTCAAGACTCTGGACATGTTTGAAAAAAAATGCTGATCTCGATCAAAAAGAACAATACTTGTAGTATAAATCCTTACCTCTCTCAGCTGTGCTTGTTTTACAGCAAGCGCGGCCATCGCCTTGTCATAGACGGCTTGTGCGGCCGCTAATCGCTGCTTCTTCGGCGCCACAACTTTTGCCACCTTGTCGTACTTCGTCATTGCAATCACCCATTTACACATACCTATTGTTAAATTTTAAAGAGGTATCATACAAACTATCTGCACATCAAAGATCTACGATATGATTACGTTCATTGTTAAATAATGCCATGAAGAATACATATTTATGCTCATTATCTGCGTACCTTCAGCAGCGACTGACACAGCCCTGATTTTTTCAGGCACAAAGCCATCGTCCTGCATCACGGTAGTCATAAGCTTCTTCATAACAGGGGGTGGGATGTTGTCCTTATCATAGTTTTGCAACGACTCTAAGAACTTAATGTCGTTAAGTAACTTTTTAGATGGGCCCCAGTAATCCTCTACGGTGCCCACTCCAGAGGGATTTGGGACTTTATCCGGTTTTATTTCCTGTAGTCAATAATTGATTAATATCAAACTAAGGAAACAAGGTAAGTTCTGCTGCTATTCCTAAAAACGCAATGCATAGAAATAAATCCATACGTAACCTTTTTATACTATACCTTTTCTGATTTAAAACACTACTATTCTCTTTTAATATCTTAATATAATAATGTGTCACAATACTGATAACAAAAGCTTACCGGATCATCCTTTTGAATGCGATGTAAAAAATTACAATACAAATATTATTAATTATTATTTATCTTAGACTTGCATGAAATGGATGATGAAATAAAAAATACTTAGAAAAAATAGAATAAATAAATAAAACGGAATAACATGCATACCTTCAATATACAGATAGCCTCCATGACAAGTTTGATGCCCCGAGGAGGGCTCTTCATTGTCTTAATGAAAGTAATGTCCTGAGGCGTCAAAGTATCAAGTGCAGCCAGCGCAGAGTTTAGAATGGGCATAGCTTCTGCGAGATCAGCGTCGCACTCGTCTTTAATGCCTTGGGCTTCTTTAGCCTGAATAAAAAAACCAACACATTATATAATATATGTGTCACCGTAAGATTGCAAAGGCTGTTGGATTGTAATCTAACTAGCGATATTGTAAACGGTCGACAGATTACAATTTAACGCATTATTTTTCGGTAGATTGTAATCTGTTCGGTATATTAACCCGATAAAACCTAAGTGCTCGGCCTGCGGCCGGGCACTACCTGGTCGTTTATGTCGAACCCTAACCTAACCTTCAAGAAAGAGACAAGAAAACGTAAATACAATGAATATTTCAAAAATTGACACTCGGAACATTGAACGGTTCACAATCTGTCGACTGTTTATAATATCGCTAGTTGGATTACAATCTAACGGTTTTTGCAATCTTACGGTGACATATGTATATTATCTCTTAAATCAGTGGTATAATTAATGTCTTACTTGATAAAACCCTGGAAGAAATTTAAAAAAAAAATGGAGGTTTTTATGGATTTTAAATTACTTCAACAAGTTGTTTTTAAAACTGAAAACTCCTTCAACTTCATAAACACCCAATTCAGCTTACATTAATTAGAAGTACTACACTTCTAATTACTTCATCCTGCACTTCTAAGTTTTTGATCTAATACCTGCTCTTCTGCCGCGGCTTGATCTACAAGTACTTCTGCTTCGACAAGAGCAACTCCCTCTTTCTCTTTCTCTACTTTAGCAGTCGTTTCAGCAACAGCAGCGGCTCCAGCGGCTAATTTTGGTTGCAACACTTCCAACGCCTCTTGTAATGCGGCGACAGATTTGGCTGCAATCGCAAGTTGATCCAACCCCGTAATGTAACGCTTTTCCCCTGTTAATAACTCGCTGGAAATAGTAAATTATTCCAGAAAAGTGTAGAATGCTAATAAAAATTTAGATAAATTGATTTTCACGCTTCATTTTGTCTAATAATTTAACTTACGTTCTCTTTTTGCCCAAAAGTGCTTTGAACATATTAATAAGCTCCAGATAAGCTGTGGGCGTGACGTAATTATATCGCTTAAGTCGTAACAGGAATTGCTTTGTTAAGTCTTGCGTGTCGGTGTGGAACATTTGGCATAGCTTGATAGATGTTTCTCGTTCGAGTTCAGTTAGTTCGACATCTTTTAAGAAACGCGTAGCAACAGCCAGTAAAGCATCAGGCGGCCATTCCTATAAGTGTTAGTTTGTACACTTTATTTAAATCGTATCGGTATAAATATGCAAGCTAAGAATATCAGATCAATTCTTGCTAAGTCTCAAGTTCTTACCTGGAACCAGTCGATGGTACAACAGTTGACGAGGGAGGGAAACTTTCGGATACGTGTGCGCAATGAAGTTCCAGCGGGTGACATAGCCAGTACGATGTGCAACTGATCACGGACTATGGACACAAAGTACGCGTACAGAGCTGTCGGGGTGCCGTCCGTTTGGAGAGATTTATCCCGTTGGCGATCGATCTGTACAAATTGAAGAGCTTACATGAAGGCAAATTCTACGCAGCAATTTTTAATCATTAGATTTAAAAAAATAGATTCCTTGACTTTAGTTTTAATGATTGATTTCACACAAAAGTTCTTTGAAATATTATAATAATGAAGACAATGTCAACATTCCATAGCAAATTAATATCTCATTAAACTAATTAAATATTATGCCTGATGCAACTAATACTTACTACTCGCATTTTTTCGCAAAGCTCGGCTTTTTCATCCGCTACGAAAATGTTAGGAACTTCCCCAGAGTTTAGCATATTATTGACATCCTCTAAGAAACCCTCCTCTTTTATCTGTTACACATTAAAATCAATTTAATGATTTAAATAATCTCAAGAAAATTTCTTAACTCAGAAATTAGACATATTTTGGTAGTTGCAAAATACAAAAACCTTTTAAAGAATTGACGGTAGTCAATTATGTGCGCACCTGAGATTCAATGAAGAGGAACACCATGTGTAAGTCAGGAGTGCTTGATTTTCTTAATAAAGTTTTTAAATCTTCACGCCATTCAGTTTTTCCGTAAGTACGGCTCATTTCAACCTGGATCAAGTTGAATTATTATTAATAATTACTATTACTATTATAATAAAATTAAATAAGTTATTTTTGGATGTTTACAACAACAGCTAAGTAAGCCTTAACTAAGAAACGACTGATACAATTTGGTTTCAAAAATATCTGATACCAACTGTTCATGTTTAACCGTTAAGTTTACATACGGCTTGTGTGTGTGCAATGCAATTTTCATAAATTTTACTGTAAATCTGGATTTCAGAACCTGAAAGAGATCATATTCATTGATGTGAGCAGCGAGACGCGTGAGAGACTGTCGACCCGAGCCGCCCAGCCCCACCAACAACGCATGCGAGCGCGGCTGAGTCAGCACGCGACAGATGCGTGATACGTGCTCAATCGCGAACCTGAAAATGTACACAAACTGTACCCTCCCGTAAACCTCGCATCTGAAAATTATTGTTTTTAGGGTTCCGTAGCCAAATTTGGCAAAAACGGAACCCTTATAGATTCGTCATGTCTGTCTGTCTGTCTGTCCGTCCGTATGTCACAGCCACTTTTTTCCGAAACTATAAGAGCTATACTGTTGAAACTTGGTAAGTAGATGTATTCTGTAAACCGCATTAAGATTTTCTTACAAAAATAGAAAAAAAACAATAAATTTTGGGGGTCCCCATACTTAGAACTGAAACTCTAAGTATGGGGACCCCCAAAATTTATACCCCATAATATGAAAATTTTTTTTTCATCTAACCCATAGGTGTGGGGTATCTATGGATAGGTCTTCAAAAATGATATTGAGGTTTGTAATATCATTTCTTTCTAAACTGAATAGTTTGCGCGAGAGACACTTCCAAAGTGGTAAAATGTGTGTCCCCCCCCCCCCCGTAACTTCTAAAATAAGAGAATGATAAAACTAAAAAAAATATATGTTGTACATTACCCTGCAAACTTCCACCGAAAATTGGTTTGAACGAGATCTAGTAAGTAGTTTTTTTTTAATACGTCATAAATCGTAAACCGCAATTTACCTTTCATTCAATCAACTCAAATATTTAAAAAAAACATTTAATTTAAAACTTACTACAGGTTTGTACGGAACCCTCGGTGCGCGAGTCCGACTCGCACTTGGCCGGTTTTTTCCAGCTGATGCACGCGACTTCGTCAGCATGGATTTAGTATTTTTTGGTTCCCGCGGGAACTTTTTAATTTTCCGGGATAAAAAGTAGCCTATGTGTTATTCCAGACTATAATCTATCTAAGTATGTGCCTTTCATTTAGATCCGTTCAGCTATTCTTTCGCATTTATAATATTAGTATAAATTCCCAGAGCCATCGTCAGAAGAATTTTCATTGGGTTTTAGTAAATAATTAGCCTTAGCATATATTTTATTACTTAATTGTAGTATTTGAAAACGTGAATTGACGATGATATAATAGACTTTAAAATTAAATCCGACGAAATCACTCGTGGAAACTAAAATTAGGCAAAAATATCTTATACTTATTCTACATAATGTTAGGTACCTAAAAAGTACGAGGTTCATTGGTTTTTTGGACATATTATTGAACTCTACGAGATACGCGTCCACGGTTGAATTCAAATGTTCCATATTCGTAGTCTCCATATAAAATCGCGTATCCACTTTTGGATTTGCAAAGTCACAGTAAATTAAATTTCGTAAATGACGATCCGTTATCTGAAATTAAGATAATAATAACTATGGCATATTATAAACTATTTCACCTTCACAATTGACAGCATCAAGTTATTATAGTGTAGCATGAATAGGAACGAGATAAAATAGTAGATATTAGATCCACTTATAGGTTAAGATTGTCAAGAGAAGGTAAATAATATTTTATGACAAGAAAAATATTAAAACATGTTTGTATTACTTGTTAAAATGAAACCAACCACTTTAAACACATTTTCAACAAACTTGCCTTATCATTGGGTCCTTCGAGCAGTCGCGACAGTAGCCTATCAAACTCATCATTGAGATAGAGACGCGTAGATTCTCTCAGACAATTCACTAGCCAGTGTCGATCTGAGTCCTCAGTCAACCGGTCAGAAAACACACGCAGACACTCGTGGACCCATAACCGCTTTATAGACTGCAGATCTGGTGTTACTTCTGGTACCGATAATAGGACGCCCTGGGGGGATTTGAGAAGTATGTGTATCTAACTAAATCTACACCTGGGAACCTAAATGTATTCATAGTTTCCTACAAAATATAGTCAGGAAAATTCTGTAGTTTAAATATTAAGTTTTTAATACTGGAAAGGTGATTGGGCTGTCGACATAAGCCAATCGCAAATACCTTTTTTTGGAAAGAAATTGAAATTGAAATTGAAATAACGGTGGATGCCGCAGGTTCCACACACGCTACACACGTCGGAAGCCATTTTACTGTGTACCTGACACAGTAAAATGGCTTCCGACGTCTTCAAAAAGAACGCAGCAATTCAATTCAGTAAAATCTAGTGGAATTAATAGTATTAAATTAATATTATTCACCTCTATTGTGATACATACCAATATAACTTTGGAGAAATCTCGTAAGTTAAATGTGTAATGAGATTTAGACGGCGTGGGCAATAAGTTTAATCTACATTGTTTATAGACTTCTAGTGTAGCAGAAACTATTTCTTCTATACAAGGGTCGAAATCTTTGGAAAATCCTCTGAAAATTAAACCAAAATATCAACTAAAATCAACTTCATCTTTTATTACCTAAAATGCTGATTATGATCAAGTTATTCTCAGTAGAAAGTTATTCTAGTCTTGGATGTAGCTCTTACAAGTAGCTCTTCTCAGAAGAACCTTCTTTCCGAACCGGGTGGTAGAGTCAAAACATGACGTAACATAAGAAACTCCTGTATGTCCTACATTTTATAAATAAATTGCAGTACGTACTGCACCAACTTTAATTAATGTATTATTAGTTATTACCTCGTATCTAAATGCCACAACATAATTCGGCCAAAGATAACCTGTAGAGTTTCGTCATCGAACTCGTCAATACAGAAGAATGAGAAATGTCTAGAGAACCTCGGCGTTATAAGCTTAGCACCTGGCGTGGGCTTACCCATAGCACACATGAACTAAAACAAATACATCACTCAATCAATGAAATTATTGATGCTTGATGATTTCATCAGTAAGTTTTGTGTCTACTGCTGTAGCTGCTTCAAACAGAAAATCGACTGCTTGCTCTATAAGATATACAAATACAACATTCGATAAAGAAACAGAAATAAGAGCGTGACTTTGTATCGTGTGAATTATGAGTTCAAAATCAAAGACGACCACCTCTATTTCCGTATTTTCTTATTGAGGTATTCTTCCGTAGACCGTATTTCTTTTTTTAAACCAGAAGCCCAAATACCAACTTTCTTATTAACTTTGAAATATCCTTCCTTAGTGAGCGCCTACGTCACAAAAGGAACCTATTGCCAAAATTTCAAGTTTCTAACCCCAGCGGTTTAGGCTGTGCGTTGATTAATTATTATTTAACGATTTTATATATATAATATATGAGATTTAAAAACTGCCAAGTGCACTGACATTCTAATCCATTTCTCTAAACCTTATTTACCTGAACATCAGTAAGATGCATCGCAACATTGGTTTTGCGATCATACCACAAGCCTAAATCGATGCCCTGCCGCAGAACTTCAATAGGCGGCTGGGCGCCGTACGTCTCAGCTTGCGGCATGCTGACGTCGTCCACGAACACCACACAATAGCACCCGATCGGAGGACCGAACACGCCTGACGATTATACAAGTATGGTTAGGTATCAAGGTAGAATAAATAAGCAGTCAGTGCTGAAAGTATGCTAGGGGACGAAGACGATAAGATAATTTTTGACAAAAAGAGAAAGACTATCTAAAGAAATCCCTATTTAGAATTTCCCTATTAAAAATCCATCCTTAGCGGATGTCTACGTCTTATTTAGTAGCTATCTGCATGCCAAAATTCAGCCCGATCCGTCCAGTGGTTTGAGCTGTGCGTTGATATATCAGTCAGTCAGTCAACTTTTCCTTTTTAAATTAAGATTTATTTAAATAGGAGCCTTATTGAGACTTTTCAATAACATAATAATTTGAACATGGCACTTTTATAAGAATTACTACCTGTATTTCTTATTTTAAATATGCCGTTTATCAATGGGTTCTTTCAAAGTTTTAATTTCACAAGAATAATTTTACAAACCTTTTCGCCTCTTATCCAATTTACCCATTATAATGTCTTGTGTCTGATTGCAATTCGTTTGTGCAGAGAATGCCATTATTAGGGCTTTATACACTTTTGTGTCAACTCTCTTCACTAAATAATCCTAAAATTAACCAAATATTAATTAGTTTATACACCTAAAAATTGTAGGTTCTGATGCATTTTCTGATTAGTTAAGTACTAGAATTCTAAATGATTACGAAACCTACTGAGGTTTATTTGCTCTGCGTTTAGTTTATAAAAAATTGGTATTAAAAAAAAGAAAAACGGTTTTATTGAAAGGAATGATACCTAAGATTGATGTAGATATTGTAATAAAAGCTGAAATATAATTACAGTCCGCGCACGAGCTCCGAGGAATCGGGGTCCGAAGAAATGATGGGCCCGATCGTCGCTCCATATCCAGCTCGCTCCCAGCACTAGTTTCGAGCTTGACGCGTGTAATTTTGCGATAGCAGTAGGTATTTTTTTTTGTACTTTAAACAACTCTTGGTCATTACTTTTTTGAACAATGCCAAGTAGCGAACACTGTCCAGGGTAGTCACGAGGATCTGATTAGAAGGAGTGTCAGGACTGATCGGTGGAGCCGAGCCCACGTCGTCTTGCCACGGCTTCCATTTGCCTTTACCCTATGAACAAGTACTTAACATGTTTTAGATCTTCCATAGTATTCCTCGGAGCTCGCGTGCGGACTATAGGTAGGTCCTAGGTACCAGTCATCACACCACTCTCCTCATCAATCTACGGCATTGATCAGACTCAAAAATCGATGACTTTCTTGCTATTTATTCATAATTAATATACTTAATGGATTCAACATACAATAATGTAAGACGATTTCCCAGTGCCGGTAGGGCCAACCATCATCACAGCCTTGTGGTGGGTCACCAACAATTTGAACAATGCCAAGTAGCGAACACTGTCCAGGGTAGTCACGAGGATCTGATTAGGAGGAGTGTCACGACTGATCGGTGGAGCCGAGACCACGTCGTCTTGCCACGGCTTCCATTTGCCTTTACCCTATGAACAAGTACTTAACATGTTTTAGATCTTCTGTCAGATTATTTTGGATTTATTTTTAATCAATAAATATTTTAATAAATTGAGCTCAGTGTCGCTTTCGGATGATGTGGCTGAAGAAACATTTTTTAGTAGGTAATCGTATACAAATCGAACACAAAAATCAGGCCTGATACTAATATCCTTTTTGTAATACTACTTTTACGGACGACATCAGGCGAGTCGCAGGGAGCCGCTGGATCCAGGCGGCGCAATACCGCGGCGTGTGGAAATCCTTGCAAGAGGCCTATGCCCAGATGTGGACGTCTATCGGTTGAGGATAATGATGAATACTAATTTAATACGTCCCTCTTTATAGCTTATGATAATCTAACACAGTGTTTCGTTATTATGTGTATTGTGTACCTAAGTAGTAAAAATCTTTACCTCCTTAATGAAACGATAGTCATAAACTGTTCCTTCTTTCGGTAAGGTAAATATGTAAGCTTTTTCGGGTTTTGCGATTTCTTTGGGATAACCCAAGGTTTCTATGACCTAAAACAAATGTCATTTAAATGTAGTTCCACAAGTTAAACATTTTACCTCTAAATCGATAGAATGATGGTATATAAACCTGTTCTGGGAATTCCTTATCAAGTAAGCCTCTAAATAACATGTCAAACTTAGGACGGCCGTCGCTTTCTAGGGTCGCCCCTATGGACCAAATCGCTGAGAAGAAAAATACTCCCTAAAATAATAATAATAAGGAAACGTTAATCATCTACGATCAAAATGTACTACGTAGGTAAAACCTTCTATGCCACTAACATCTAAGTACCTAACTGTATTCAAATTATAAACAACATAATATGTAGGTAGGTGAGTACATTAATCTATTTATAAAAAACCTCAAAAATAAACAATAACAATCACTTCCGATAAATTACCTCAAGTTGAGCTCGAATGTCGAGGTCAGAAAGGGCCTCTACATATTTCTCTTCATAGAAATCATCCATAAATGTATCAAAAAGCATCATACAAGCGTTGACTAAGTTACTCCGAGATGTAACATACATTTGCTGAAATAATAAGTATGATAAAAAAATCTTTAAGGTACTTTAAAATTCAATTACATACTGTATTATATTTAAGAAAATCTTAGAAGAAAATTAATACTTAGTATAATTTTCCTGTCAAAGGTGTCAAAGTATGTGGCGAAAATGAATAATTTATAAATGATTATTTTAAAGAGTGTTCCAAAGTAACTAGTGAAACTAGCGTCTTCTGTTGGTTTTAAGTTTGGATACCATTTTGAATTATCGATAAAAGTAAAAAGTGCATCGCATCTTGAGGACGTCACAATTCAGTATTTCATACAAACTCCCTTTTTGACGTTTGTTACAGAGTTGCTGGTTTGACTAGTTGTCAAATACCCAACTTTATCAATTTCAATCCCTATTTCCCTTGGTCACGGCATCACGCGTGAACGGCTGGACCAATTTCGTTAGTTCTTTTTTTGTTGTGTTTGTTGGTTTGGACCCCGGGATGGTTTATATTCACAATTGGACCCGATAGGGGTAGCTGCAATCGGGTTCGAGGTTCAGAGCAGGATAAAGTCTGCCGGGCCCCACTAGTCAAATTGTATTTTCTTGATGATAATTCAATGTCTCTTTAGCCTATAAAAGATAAAATAATCTTATTGTTACCTTGACTTTCCCTGATAGCTCAACAAGCCAAAGCAAAGGTGACATGAATCGGTTAAAGAGAGTGCGTATATAGTTGCGATTGAAGCCGTGCAACGTTGCCGGAAGCGTATTTAGCCATGACTCCATCAGACATTTCCAGCCCAGGCCCTTTGGCTCCATGTATATCATACCGCAACGTGACACCTGTAAAGGATGCATCATAAAAAACATACACGCACAACAAAACAAACAAAAGCAAATTATAGATTTGCCTAAAATGCAGATTTGATTCGAGCATATATAGGCAAGTATTAGAAAAACAATTAATTTAGTATTAAACACTCCAACAGTCGGACGGTCAAAGGTGATTTGACATCTCAATGGCACAATAATGCGACAAGTGCATTTTTTAACTTCATTATGGATCTGTGTGTAATCCATTAAATTAACGTAATCAGTACAGTAATTACAGATAAAGATACATAGCTTAATTCCAATTTATTGTTGCACAATAATTTTACAGATAAGTAAATTAGAGTATGTTATTTTTTTCCAGGCTGAAATATATTTCATATCTGAAAAGCATACAATCAATCAATCAATCAAATCATTTATTCAATATAGGTACACTGTAGGTACACTTATTGACGTTAAAAATTACTTACTTATAAAACGTGATGGTGATAATCGGTTACGGTATCTTAAAACTAAAGCTACGAGGGTTCCAAACGTGCCCTGGTCTGAGAAGAGCCCACAACAAACTCAGCCGGGGGTTTTTTTTTTATTATCACCATCTCACAAATCATCTTAAATAAGGAACTATCAGAGCCATTAGAGCAAATTATTGCCAAGCTTCCTTGTCGTTTAGGTAATCCTTTACATGTATCAATGAGTTTACGTTTTACATTAACTTTGAACTTATTCAGAGACATCTTCAACATGTCTTCTGGGAGCTTATTGTAGAAGCGGACACTGTTTCCGACAAATGAATTGCTAATTTTACTAAGCCTAGAAGCAGGCATTACAAGTTTATTTTTATTTCTAGTATTGACATTATGACAATCACTTTTCTTCTTGAATTCATCAATGTGTTTATGCACGTATACTAAATTTTTAAATATGTATTGGTTGTGCACTGTCATAATTTTGATTTCTTTAAATTTATTTCTTAGTGACTCTCTTGGTCCCATAATATACATATATGGCTCGAACAGCCCTCTTCTGCAGCACAAAAACAGAATTAATATCAGCAGCATAACCCCATAATAATATACCATATGACATAATGCTGTGAAAGTAACCAAAATAAACTAATCTCGCCGTTTCTACATCTGTCAACTGGCGAATCTTTTTAACCGCATATGCAGCAGAACTAAATTTGTTCGACAAGTCATTTATGTGATGGCCCCATTGGAGTTTAGCATCTAACGTTATTCCGAGAAACACAGCGGTTTCCACCAAATCTAATTCCTAATTCTGCAGTTGTACTGTGGTTTAACCTGTTTAACATTTGGTAATGTAAATTTAATGCACTTTGTTTTTTTTTATTATTAAGGAGCAGGTTATTAGCTTCAAACCACTGCACGAGTTTAGAGAGAGACTTGTTCACTGCATGAAGAGCTGTTTCGTATCGATTAATTTTAAATAATAACGATGTATCATCAGCAAACAATACTATCCCATGATTATCCTCAGCGAGATAAGGAAGATCGTTTATGTAAATGAGGAACAGAAAAGGTCCTAAAATTGAACCCTGTGGAACCCCTATTTTTACAACTGACCCGGAAGACCGCTTTCCATTGACGTCAACCTTTTGTATTCTATTTTACGGAAATTTATACGGATTCTGGAGTGAGGTCGGTTGGCTGGTATGATCCGGCGCGGAGTCGCACTAGCGGTTTCACGTACAGCAGACGCCTGCGTCTAAGTGCGGAAAATAATCTCAGAATACAAGAAGAAGAAGAAGATGCATACGGTAGCAGGGGAAGCTGCCTCGAGGTCCATAGGCTCGAAGACAAGGTTGGTGGTGGGTGCGAGCTGGATGATCTCGCCGCTCATGAGGCAAAGCTTCTTATTATCATCCAACACGGTGTTCAAATTTTCTATCCAGATCGCGTCTACTGGACCGTCGAAAATCAGCCACTTCCTGTGTGACAATTTTTTTTACAGAAGCTTTTAAAACATTAGTAGGACATATCACAATGAAACTAATAATCAATGTAGTCACGAAGCTGACGAGTTTACATCAGGAGGTAGTCCGGTAACAGTCATTCCAGAACATTGACTAATCAATCAACACCAAACATAAAACGATCAATCTAACAAAATTTTCGCAGAAAACATAGATTGAAAACCGAACGTGCTTCTGTCTTAGTACATTTACCTGTTATCATTCGTCGAGACCGCAAAAGCTCTGTAGCTGACTGCCAGAATTCCATCAGACCACTCGTGAGAAACAGGGTCAAATTGTCCATACAGCTGCCCCATCGTTATAGATTTCGGATTAATAACTGTCCACTCTACTGCATTCTCTTCCATCAAACCCTAAAGTAGGTATTGACAGCAATAAATGAATTTTTTTAGATATATAACTTAACCGTACCAAATGTACTTATTATGTATAAAAATATAAAATTAATTAATAATTTTTAAATATGTTTTGTGTAGTATTTCTATATATTTATGTAAAACATGTTTAGGAATAATTTTATAGAAATCAGTATACAAATAAATAGGAGAAAATTAATTACCATTTTGGATGCAGTACCTACCTTTTTCGAAACCAATCCCAATGCGCCGCCAAGGGCGTGATAGCATTTAGTTTTACCAGAAAACGGAAATCCTACCAACATCAAACCATGTCGTACGAGAATCATTTCGTATAGTTGGAGAACCTTTAAAAAGAAGAACATGAAATTCGTATAGATCATCAATCTGATGATTGATGATCTATACGAATCAAAATGACTTAGAGAAGCTTTTAAAGCATAGAAAAGAAAATTAAAACTGACCTTTTCTATGAAGAAATCATTGGCTTGTAAATTAAGAGGTCCACACGCTTCCTTCAGACAAGCTACTAAATGTGGAAGACCCGCTGCTGGCAAAGGTAGTCCAGGGAATAAGTCTCCAATGATACCCTATAATTAATTTAAACATCACCATAAGACTCTAGGTCTCAAAATTATGTCCAGGATGGACATCCTTAAATCTCAGCATAATATGGCTTACCATGAAAAGTGGAACGTCGTGCTCTAAGAATTTGGGGAGATTAACGTCCTTAATGGAACGCAACAAAATAACGTCTTCCACTTCATCGGGGTATCGCAGCTTCAGTGCACCGGCTGCGCGGAGTACCGATTTAACAGCACGCATTCCTGAACCAGAAATATGACGCTTTGCACATTGGTTCCATGCTCTTTATTACGTTTTATTACGTCACGTCCCATTGCTGAGCAAAGTCTGCAGTGCTTACTCAAAGGAAACATTGGCAGTAAAGCTACTTATCAGTTGGTTAATGAAATCAGAGACAGGAGGGAGTTCTAGATTTGGAACTTATAATTCCGGTAATCCCAATTATTCTACTCAGTAACAATAAGAAAATTTACCGTAATCGTAATGGCTCTGGGATGAAAGTTGCTCTGAACAGAGCTTGTAAGTTGCGACAATTTTAACGGCAAGCGGCTTTGCATTGAGGTATCCGAATGCGTATAATTCGATCTCTGATATCAGTACATAGTCCGGCACCATCATAGCCACCGATCTGAATAGTGCCTACAAAACCCAAAACAGCTTTGCAAAATAAATATTATCAGTGTCAGAATGATAAGTATCAAAGATAGAAAAACCATAGCTTTAAAATACGTAAAGAATGTCCTTTACCTTTAAATTGTCTGGTAATTCTGATCGTCCAGCGTAACCCGGGTTCATAGTAATGAAAACAGCGCAACTTTTGTCTAAATTAAGCAAAGTTCCTTCGAATAGAAGCTCTGTCGCCCCGGAGTTGATTCCACGCTGAATGGATAAAATTTGCTGTGCCACCACGGACAGCACCTCGAGATCAATTCTATTAAACTCGTCAAAGCATGACCAAGCACCACATGATGCCAAACCCTAAAAGTGAGAGGTTTTAAATAGATGAAAGTTCAAAGATCCTTGGCATAAACTAGCTACGAAGAAACCAATCTGCCTAATAGGGCTGACACTGAGTAGTTCGTCTTTGACTTTTTTCAGTAACATAGTCAGTGGACAACTGAAGCAGTCTCATCAGTTTATCTTTATATTCCCAGAAGCTAATTAACCATCAATTTCACATGATGATACCTTCACATGATGCACGACATACGTACGCAAGAGGAAAACGGTAAAAACGTACCTTGAAAAACTTGCCAAGAGCTAGGTAATCAAGACCATCAGAGCAATTGAATACAACACACTGCTTTGCGACTGCTTTTGCCAAATCTTTAGTAGTTTCAGTCTTTCCAGTACCAGCTGGTCCTTCAGGGGCTCCACCTAGTAAAAGATTGGATTAATCCAAGCATATTATAATTATTAAAGTAACTTCTAAAATTGGATTCAAGATTAGTGTTTTCGATATATTAATATTGATGAACAAAATAGAGGATTCAAGTTTCAGGTGAAATGTATGAAGTATATTCAGCAAAAGAATGAAATTCCTAAATCGGAATTTCATTCTTTTGCTGAAGTAAGTCCAGTAACGAATACCTACCTAAATTCAAATGTAAAGCTCCAAAGAGAGTCCTGAAACACCTGTCGGTTAGTGGCGTAACGACCAACCGACCGGTATTGCCCAGGTACTCGTAGCCGTACATCAGCTGTGAATTGATCATGCGCGTGGCTATCTGCATGCTATTGTCTTCTTCTTGCAACTGAAAGTTTTTGTACAGATTTAAAGTCATTAATAGTTAAGTCTTTTAATAATATTCGCCATTGCCAAAATCTACTGTTACCGGACGTAACAGTAGATTTTGGTCAGTTCTAGCTTTTCCAAGCACACGTTCCTGATCCTGATTCCTGCGTAAGCGCGTGTTCAAAGGAGATTACTAAAATAATTAATCTGTTCATACCTGCACTAATTGTTAATGTGATTTATTAAGTCATTTTATACTTCTGATGTAAGTTCTAAATACGAAGATGCGTCTTTTTGTGAGACTGCATATTTAAACGCTTTAAACTTACTTCCCAGTAGTATCGAATCTGCGACAGCCAGTTAAAGTCGTTATCCTGTTGTACGTTAAAGTCGATCAACTCCATGAGCACGTCTCTAGCATGCACATCAAGCACTACTAACGCACCTGCAATATACGTTCTTGTTTAATTTACATTGACTGACTGGCTCATATTACACGCTCAGATAATCTTCAGACCAGTTTAGTATTAGATAGACCATGACGTGACAGTTAACATGCCGGCTAATTCAACGATTAATGTTTGAATGATAAATATCTTAATAATTCTCTGCTCTATCAATATGTTGAAAATGACTGATGCAGTAGGCTTTTTAAAAAAAATAAGCAGAATTAAGTTACATATGAATAAGTTAATAAATACCGAGAGTAATCCGGTTCTGTAAGCTAAGAGCACCACGAACAAGATCTACGATTTTGGATATTTGGTAGTTGCATTTGTCCCAGTAACCTCTCATGGCCTTGACGCTTATGTGGATCGCGTCAGTCACTTCAGATGTCCAAAACGTCATTGCTATACATTGCACCTGCAAAAACCATCTCAGATTGTTTTCCATTGGCAGACACAAAAGGTCCCTAAATACCAGCTGCACTAGACCACGAAATGTGGAAGCAATTAGTGTCACTCAGTTTCGAGTTATACTGAAGCATAAGATTCGAAACGCAGAGATACGCAGGAAGAGCAGGATCACTCACATAGCCCTATTATAACTATAAGTTGTGCTATTAGTAAGTTGAAGTGGCAATGCGCAGGCCATATTTATCGTAGGAGCCTTTGACGCTTTTGAAGCCGTAAAGTCCTTGAGTGGGCACTGGGCACCGCGTACGAGTTCATCGGGGGGACTTCGGCAGGATGGAGTGATGCCATAAAAACCGGCCAAGTGCGAGTCAGACTCGCGCACCGAGGGTTCCGTACAAGCCTTTAGTAAGTTTTAAATTATTAAAAATATTTTTATTGTAAATATTTGAGTTGATTGAATGAAAGGTAAATGAAAGGCAAACTATTCAGTTCAGAAAAAATGATATTACAAACATTTTTGAAGACCTATCCATAGATACCCGACGTATGGGTTAGATGAAAAAAAAATTTTTGAGTTTCAGTTCTAAGTATGGGGAACCCCCAAAATTCATTGATTTTTTCTATTTTTGTAAGAAAATCTTAATGCGGTTCACAGAATACACCTACTTACTAAGTTTCAACAGTATAGTTCTTATAGTTTCGGAAAAAAGTGGCTGAGACATACGGACGGACAGACAGACAGACAGACATGACGAATCTATAAGGGTTCCGTTTTTGCCAAATTTGGCTACGGAACCCTAAAAATGGCAGCGAGATGGGGGATGACTTATGTCGAGCAGTGGATGAGCTGACATAGGCTGAAATTACGACAGTGACAATAATGTACTTTTGAGTAATTTCCTTTAATACTACCGCAGAAATTTTTGATTTAACAAAACCCCAGCCTATAGCGCAAGAAACAAATCATAAGACCATAATGTAAATAGAGTATACAACTTACCGCTTGTCCAGGCCAGATTAGGACCCAACGTTCGCGAGGACATTCCAAATAGTTGTCATATGAAAGTGCCACAACATGGTGGACGGATTCTTTCATCGCTTTCTCCAGTTCTAACAACCATTTTTCTACCTATTTTAGCAACAAATGAATTATCTGTTATGGAGTCTAAAGTTACGGGTTATATAGTGACTTGTTTATTTATTTGTTGCTACTGACAGCGCCTTTAAACTAACAAATTCAGTTCTTTCATTTAAATTATCAGGAGAGTATGAAATTGGACTCATCGGAGATTTAAAGTTCATATTTTCGCGTTAATTTTTGTTCTTTCAAAGTATTGGGTATCTCAGAACATTAGTCTTTAATTAGGCAGTTTTAACAGTAGGATGCAGAACTGTTGAAACTTGGAATATTGGAAGATTCACTATATAAATTGTATTACTAGAATACCTGTCCCCTAGCAGCCGCAGTATTAATGGTCATTGTCAGTTGTACGACTTCTCCCTCAGAGGACTTCATATGCGTGACCACCATGTCCTCAGTAAAGTTAAGCTTTGCAATGCCCTCGAAACACTTCTTGAGATGAGGTTGCACACTAGATTTCAAACAAACTAATTATTTTAAAAAAATGAAAATTCTCCAACTTTAGGGTTTTATTTGGATTTGACAAGAATACTGTTTGCGGTTTGAAAAGTTGGTTCATAAATTCATATGCGTTAAATAGAAAGATACTATATTTACTAGGTACCAAGATAATAATTTAAGTGAGTACGTAGTACGTACCGCATCGGATCTTTAGTTTCAGAAAGGATTTCAAGCAACTCATCGTTGGACAGAAAGAAGAAGCGCGGGAAGTAAAGACGCTTTTTCTCGAGGTATGCATTCAAGCCTCGCTGGACCATTTCCAGTAGATTGTTGGATTTGCGTAGTCGATCCAGCATCTTATCTATGGTGATCACATCTAATACTCTCGGTTCTGTGTACGCAGCCTTCATTATTTCACGCCACATCTGTGGTTTGCATAGTATAAGGAAGTTAGTCTCAACAAGGGCTTGAAAATGATGAATAATATCTAGATGCTATCTAATAGAAAATACCATTGCCTAGGTCCTACGTACGGCTAGATATGAAGATCAAATTATGGCATCTTTTGGAGTTTTTTCTATCCATTACGCCCTTGACAGCGATCTCACCTGATGATGGTAAATGATGAAGTAATTTAAGATGGTAGCGGGCTAACCTGATAGGGGTATATTATGGCAGTTACATTAGAGCCCGCGTGCACGGGTGATTTTTTGTCGCCTGCAATTTTTAATCACTAGTTTGGCGGGCTCTAAACCCATACCCCAAATCGGTTCCTTTACGGCAACTTATCGGAACGCTACATCGCTTGGCGTTACGTCTTTACCGGTACCAGAGCAAAATTAAGAAATTGTTTTGAATTGAATTGACCCTGCCTGACATCCCTCTTATTAGACAACAAACAACTTTTGGCCTAAGTATCCAAAAACTGCATTTTATGCATCACCTTATCGACTGCGCTGAATCGACGCCCTTCTTCTGGGATTTGCTGCTGAATGTCAGGAGATGAAAATATAGGCTCCAAATACATCCAAGTTGCTTGAACCTTCAGCCATTCGTCTAAAATTTCCTGAAGCAGTACTAGTTTTGCTTCCCAATCACTAAAATATTTATATAAATTAAAATCTTTAAATAGCAACCAAATTGCACGATTAGTTATTGTAAAATCTTACATGATAATCTCTTCAAATGGTTTTATATATGGTGAATTCTTCATCGTCTGTGTTTTAACAATGTGGTCATCTAATAATAGTTGAATTTCATCAACACTTGACAAGATGTAAGTACCGGTATCTCTGAAATCATAGGAAGTATATATCGAATTTCTTAAACATTATTAATTAATTAATATTACCTACTATATTTAGAACATAACGTACTTGTAGGGCAAGATTTCAAATTTAAGTTCAGCCCATTCCCTAATCATCTTATCGAGAGCCTTTTCGAGGTTGTTTTCTTTCGTGGCCGCCTCTGATATGCTCTCGAACTTTTCAATATAGTCCACTAGATTAAAGTCAATGACTTTAGCTAAAGACAGTTCTTCATCTACAACGATCGGAAAACCAACAATGTCTGAAACTTTCTCCCAGTGCCTCGGTTTCATGCCCGGGTTACCCAGTGTTTGAATAATGGGCATGTGTGTCTTGAATTCTTCCATTTTCATTCTAAAAATTTATTTAGTTAGCAGAACCCAGTATTCTGAAGCAAATACGTGTCTCTATATTATATTTATGCAATGAATTTGTTACGGCCAAAATGATTAACCGAGCAACGTAATGAATGCAATAATCAAGAATTAGTCGGCTGTGTGATGAAAAACACAGTAAACAGGCCCAATTCGCATTTGCATTAGTCACATTGCCTAGTTAACTACTTTGACTGTCAAAATGCCAAAATAATATATTCAACGAATTATGATGTATTATCACCTGACTGATTGAGCTAATTGGAACGTAGCGGGAACATCTTGAAATGCTTTTTCAAGTTTGTATACTGTCTTATAGAAATAACTTACATCACCCTCTATATCTTCGGGGTCGAAGCTTCCTACCTGTTTATAAAAACACGTTTTTAACAACGTTACCAAATCTTAGAGAAGTGCCCCAACAATAATTTAAAGAAACTTTACCCTTGATGTCATCCAAGTATTATGCTTTTCTAAGAATTCATAACCTGCGTCAAATAACTTTTTGAATGGTACAAGTCTATCGTAAATCGCTTTCCTTTTTGGGTATTGCGATAGTTCCCATCCAAACGAGGTTTCTTCTTCATTAAACTGGTCGATTTTAGTTAAGGCGTTCGCTAACCTAGATAATTAGGGATGGATTAAATTTAATAGTCAGAAAAAAAAGCGTTGAATTGAGAACCTTCTCCTTATTTATCAAATTTAAATTATTTGACTATTAAATTAAAAAAAAATATTACTTTTCGTCCAAACGTCGTGCACGAGTCACGTATTTAGATAGTTCATTGATATCACCCCAATACTTCAGCTCTTCACTTTGAGCCTCATAAATTTCCAAATCATCGATAAATTTGGCAATTCGAACCTGGTTAAATAAATGCAAATATTATTTAGTACAAATAGAGTAGCGAATGAAAGAAGAATGAATTTTAAGAAAGAACATATGTGATATGCGTGTAAGAGGTGTGGATAATGAGTTAACTGATGAAAGAAACTAGTGGAAGAAGAAGACAGGTAACAAAGACAGAGAACAAGACCTAACATGGGGATCCAGGTAACGCAGTAGCTGACGCATTGGCACGTAAGGCCACGACACTGAAGGTAGCAGGGCCCGAACCAATCGTGCCTATACCTTTCAGTGAGTATAAAACCTGGTTGCATGAACTAACACTCAAAGAGCATTCCCGACTGTGGACGAATGCCTCGGACTGCAGACAAACCAAGGAGGTATTCCCTAACATCGACAAACGCCTGACACACAAACTAATCCGCCTGGATAGAGGAAAACTCAGGAAAGTGGTGGGACCTATAACAGGGCACAGCCCATTAAACAAACACCTCTTTGTTATAGGCATCACCGACAGCCCTCTATGCAGAGCTTGCATGGAGACAGACGAAACGCCGACGCATGTGATACTAGAGTGCACAGGCGTCACAGACCAACGAGAACGACACCTGGGATCCCCAACCTCGCTTCGAGAGGCCCTAGACAACCTGGGCGGTCTTCTAGGCTTCTGGAGCGAGCTCGGATGGCTGGAGTGAAAACTCCAGTGGGAAATGGCAACGCACGCACAACAGACCCTCCAACTGGGGTTTAAGTGCGGAAACCTGCCCAGTAGGAAGAAGAAGAAGAAGAAGACCTAACATAAGGACAAGATAATAAGATGATGAGGAGATATGGATGTAGGATAAGAACAGGAAGAAACAATAAGATACTATTTACGTTCAGCTCCATCGCAAATATACGTATTTTCTAGTTTTAAAAGCTTACTTGTAGTAACTCTTGGTATTCAACTTTCTTTTGTTCACAGATAACTTTGCATTCTTCAACTACTCCAGGCATGCGTCCATACCTATTTGTAACAATATTAATGTAATTATTTAAATAATTAGTCAGATATATTGCAATTTATACAACTATACCCAACAGCGCAATTATAAACTTACCAATGGAACGACTGATTATTCGCTTTCATTTCTAGAGGAGTGAACGCGGTGTAATCGCTCAAGAATATAATATATCGCAATACGTTCCGAAGTTTGTCCTCCATCTCGTCAAGGATTGTCGCTTCCACTTTCTTGTTGTATTCGATAAGGTCCATTAAGGCAGCCGTATCTTGCGGTGGAGTGAGCAAAGTATTGGAAATCGATGAATATTCGTCGAAGATCCTTAAAAGGTTTTTAAAATCTCTTAACCCGATGATAAATGGCATTAGTTAAAGCCCCAAATTATAAAGCTTAAAAATGATGACGGATTTGATAGACGGGAAGATTTCTGGCTTAAAAATTGAGAATGCAAGAAATCAACAATTTCATGAAAATAAAATTCATGCCAAATTGGGCGTGTCAAATAACGTAAAATAAGTTAAATTTGCTCATGAAGAAGAAGCTTCCTCGGCATGGCATAGATCTTTGTTACTATCTACAATAATATCACTTACGCCTTAATCATGTTCTGGTAATCCTCAGTCATACGTCTCAGCAACGTGTTAGCGAGCCTAGTGGCCGCCCCGCGCAAAGTGTTAATTAAATCGCCTCTCTGCATCCGGAACATTCCTATCACAATGGTCCCCTCTAACTTCGATGGTATCTCCTTTGCCACGGTCACGTACTTAACAGCTTCTGTGCAGTATTCTTCGAATGTTTTCTCGGGTATAGAGTTTATAAACCGTTCAACTTGACCCTGAGACTAAATTGTAAAATCATCAAAATTACAATAATTAATACAATTATTAGTATACAAAATATCCTTACATCAATGATCTATTTTATTCAACCATTAATTGTAATTTGAATAAGAAGAAGAAGAGTCATTCAATTCGGAAGAAAATATTCTTCTCTTTTAGAACTTCAAAATAAAGTAACAAGAGTGCGAAAATGTAATACCTTTTCTAATTGAACAATAATATAAATCTAGTAACATAAATAGGTACCTCTCCATTGAGAAGACACACGAAGTCATCGAAATCTTGTACGCGAAGTTCAGGTCCTATTCTCTGTTCATCTATCAAAGCAGCTACACTTGCTTTGTATCTCTCCACAATATCATTGTCAATTATAGGCTGTGTTTAATTCAAAAACATGTATTTTATTTTCAGGAAATTCAATTTTCAAATTGATCAAAAGAAAAAACCGGCCAAGTGCGAGTCGGACTCGCGCACCGAGGGTTCCGTACAAACCTGTAATAAGTTTTAAATTAAATGTTTTTTTTTTAAATTTGAGTTGATTGAATGAAAGGTAAATTGCGATTTACGATTAATGACGTATTAAAAAAAAACTACTTACTTGATCTCGTTCAAACCAATTTTCGGTGGTAGTTTGCATGGTAATGTACAACATATATTTTTTTTAGTTTTATCATTCTCTTATTTAGAAGTTACGGGGGGGGGGACACACATTTTACCACTTTGGAAGTGTCTCTCGCGCAAACTATTCAGTTTAGAAAAAAATGATATTACAAACCTCAATATCATTTTTGAAGACCTATCCATAGATACCTAACCTATGGGTTAGATGAAAAAAAAATTTTTGAGTTTCAGTTCTAAGTATGGGGAACCCCAAAATTTATTGTTTTTTTTCTATTTTTGTAAGAAAATCTTAATGCGGTTTACAGAATACATCTACTTACCAAGTTTCAACAGTATAGCTCTTATAGTTTCGGAAAAAAGTGGCTGTGACATACGGACGGACAGACAGACAGACAGACATGACGAATCTATAAGGGTTCCGTTTTTGCCAAATTTGGCTACGGAACCCTAAAAACCACTTGAAGTACTAACGTTCTTATATTTGTGCGTCTAGAAACTTGAGATTTTGCTTATAGGATCTCTTTATAACGTACACTGCCACTAAGAATCGAATTTGGGACATTCCAACAGGATCTTCAAAAAAATACATGTGGACAAAGACGTATAAATAATCTAGTTTGCTATGTTAATCCTTAGTAAAAAGAATGATCATACCCGAAGAGTAGCTCTATTTGTGATAACATAGTCTTGATACAATAACGTTTCCAATCGAGGCGATTGTCGACATGCATCAATTATGAAGTCATATAAAAGGCATAGCTGGTCGCGAAACTGCTTGAACGTCGGTTCGAAGCCAATGGCATCTTCTTTGAAGGCCAAGTTTACAACAAATCCCTGATTCATTCCCTAAAGGTATAGGAAAGTATTAGAATTTATATAATGCTACCAAGATTAAACTTCAATTTCTTCGTTCTTACCTAATGTCTTAGGGATTACTTGTAAGATTAGCTCATAATTAAATGGAAATGCCCTTCATGCTATCTGGAATATATAAAAATATCGAATCCCTACACATCTAGGACAAGAAACTAAGGAAACGAAATAAAATGAAAGCAATAAATTATAAACGAGGAGATGGCTGACAAAAGTAGACATGTTTCTAACAAAATTACTAATTGCTCAACTAATTCAGGCCCAAAACTAGGACCCAAACAAACCAGGTCCATTAAACAAAACAAGTACGAAAAAAGTTTTTCGCACAATTAAGTCGTCCAATTCCTTCCCGAAAAACGTAAATTTTGTCATATTGGAAAAGGTCTACCTTTATTTGCATACTAGCGATCCGCCCCGGCTTCGCACGGGTAGCAGTCTATACCCAATGCAGCCAGTGGGCAGTGGGCAGGTTTTACATTTTAATATTACATTGTAAGAGTAGGTACGTCCGTCCCCGTCCTCACCACACCTGCCACATTGTTTTTGTGTAACTTTACCTATTTAGTCAGCGCACGCCTCGTAAGCTCTCAGAAGAGACGATATTTTCCGACTTCGTTGACATTATTGCAATTTTCGTAAGGATCTCAATTTTTTTTCTAAATAAAATATAGCCTGTGTTACTCGCTGATAATGTAGCTTTCTATAGGTAAAAGAATTTTAAAAATCGGTTGAGCAGTTTTTGAGTTTATCCATTACAAACAAACAAACAATTAATCTTTCCTCTTTATAATATTAGTATAGATTAAGCTCTTTTTAAAATAGGTATAATATATTTCACAGCATACCCCAACATCGAGGATGTAATCCGTGAAGTCTTTCATGGACTTAAGGCACAGGGTCTGAAGGTTGTATGTCATGATGCAGGATAAACAGTTATAAAACTTCTTCATTTTGGAGACTTGTTTCGGATCCGGTATCTGCTTTTTCTTACTGCCCTGAATTAATGGTTCTTTATAAGTATTCTTCCTTTTACTTATTATCTGACGTTAACTTGAAATTTGTTAAAATAGGTAGGTACTTTTCAGAAATTATTATGCAAGTATTGGCAAACCTACTCGCTTTCATTTTAATAATTTTGAATCATTAATGATAGTCCAAAATAAATGTTTTCGTGTCATATTTTCTAGTAAATTGAGGGACCAAAAAAGCATCACAAGCGTCGCTAAAAATAGGGGATAACACCTCTAAGGGAGTTAAATAGAGGAATAAGGTTTATAATATGAAAGTTATTTTTCAAGTTATACCATGGAAATCTCAAAAGATTCAAATATCAGGTTTTTTAGAAACTCCATCCCTTTGAGAGTTTCAGAAATGCCAACCTAAGTAGGTGCTGGACAGATAGATACCTGCAAGAAGACCGCCTGTAGAGTTGGCAGCCATTGCATGGAGAGCACGTTGCCGGCCGCATCAATGTGCCGCTTGCACACGAAGCAGAAGTCTTGAAGCTCGTACGCCTCGTTTGTCGTCATTATGTCTCTCATACTGATTAACCGCAGGTCACTTATGGACAGATGTAACAGTTTTTTAAAGTATGATTAAGGCCGGCCAGTGGTCAATATACACGGACCGCTCTTGCATTCACAGCTCGAAGCTACCATTGATAACTGCTACCAACCGCCCGAAGCAGTCGCAACTGCTCGAGCGGTTCCATGTATGTGTGTACGTAGAAGACTGTAGTTCACTATACAGTCGCAGTTTGAAGCAGTCCGTGTATGGCCGGCCTAAGATATCGCTTAACTTCGTTACGAGTAAATCGCCATATTAGAAGAGACATGCATAGGTATGTACTTAATAGCAGTTGTTAGTTGTTATCAAAAGAAGAAACCACGCCGCGCCTCAGCACCATTACTCCTTGCAGATGTGCTTTGCGCCTGATGCGAATTCTTCTCTCAAGAAGCTTATCAAATTAGTCAATACTCAATAGGTACCTAGATCCTGAAACGACGTCACGTTGTTAGCTTAGTGCTACATTTGTAACTATTTTCTATTTTGTCTGTATCTCGTATACCCGTAAGTACATATATAATTATTAGATAGTGAGTATTAGAAAAATTAATGCTTATCCGTCGTTACCCATTCGCGTATCGTTAATCGAGTCGAAACTTTTTACTGTTGTATTTGGCACTTGGCGTGTAGGTTGGAGTGAAGGTTTAGCTGGCAATAGCATATTGTACTCGTACCATCCACATACAATAGCTGGTGAGTGAGACGTATTTCAACGAACGCCGGGTACCTATTATATAGTTCTTCTTATTAAAAAAACAGGTTTCGAGTTTCAGTAATGTTTCTACCTACCTAAAATCCCAATCACAAAAATAAATTATTATTCATCACTTGTGCGGGCAAAGGACAAAAGACACACCTGTCACTTATCCTAATTTACCTTGAAAAATCTCTTAAGACGTATTGGGTATATATTGGACTTGGGTAGAACTTAGGTAAAAAATCCATGGTATTCATGGGCAGTTGGTACGTGATGGAAAGTAGGTATGCAAGGAAATTACTTATATTGTTTCCACCAAATCTGCAGTACTTGTGATATACACGGGTTGACACTATGCAGGTTCTTATGCAGGTAACTCCGAGCGACTGCGTAGCGGTTTCGCCAAGCATCGTCCTTCATAGCCAACTCCCTCTTCAGTGGTGTGTCTTCGTCATCTAGTGATTCTTCCTACAATATCGCGCCTTTGAATTAGTTCAATCCGAAGATAATATTAATATTTAAAAAAAAACAGACACGTAGACAAAGCTTTGAATACATTCGTATTTTAAAATGGTGTGTGTTTAATAGGTGTTTACGCATCCAGTAACTAAAACGGCACTCAGAAGAAATCAAAAATGGCCACCAGTCCAGTCTTTGGTTCAAACCTAACGGACCTCCTCAAAAATGCGGACCTTGGACCTCTTGTTTTTCGAATTAACCGTGGCGCTGGGACACAATTTGGGACCCATGGCCATGCCTCATACGAGTATTATAGCAGTATTTTGTATTATTATTTAGTAACGAATGCCCGCGACTACGTCCGCGTGGAGTGAGGTTTTTCGCGGGAGGAGGTTCCCGCGGGAACTCTTAAATTTTTTGGGATGAAAAGTAGCCTTTGTGTTATTCCAGGCTATAATCTATCTCTGTGCTAAATTTCATCCAGATCCGTTCAACCGTTGGGGCGTGATTGAGTCAAACATCCATCCATACATCAGTACATTCATACATCCATCTACCTATCCAAACTTTCGCATTTATAAAACTTGTAGTAGATTAAAAAAAAATCTACCCGTTACACTCTACGGTTAGTGTAGAGTCACTCAATCATCAATTTAAATACTGGTAATGGTAAGGTATAATATAATAAGCAGGTATGGTATCGATTTTACCGTATTAGGATCCTTTAGTACGAAATCGACGATAGCCTTCTTCATGCTCATCATGAAATCTTCACGCATTTCATCTGTGGCTGTAAGTAGACATTCCCTCCACTTTTTCAGTTTCATTGATATCAAATTGTGGACACTGCAAAGGGATACCGATTTTTTTAAATTAAGCTTAATGATCTTTTTAAGACCGTATAAGGGCTGCTATAAACATAGCCCGCTTGCTTGATTAAATTCTATAAATCGGCTTGGCACAGCCGCGGTGGTATTCAACAAAGATAGCCGTTAGATCTGTCCACCCATATAGAAACCAACTCGCTTAAAAAATAAACGTCACAGCCAGAAAGAAAGAAGCCAGTAAGAAATCAGCAGTAAAGACTAAGTCTTCCTTGAAGCCCTACCCGCACCGGAGCCGCATCGTGCGCCGGACCTGCAGGGCGATTCAGAACCTTACGATATCAAAATTATCGATCGATTCGGTTTCTTATCGTACGATAAGATGTATTTTCAATTCAGAGTAACCGTATCGACAGCGAAATTGCCGATATCGAAACCGAATCGAACCGGCGTAGATATCGTTCGATTTCTTCTATCAAACGCTATTCACAACAACCGAATCGAATGAGATTTTCCGAACGTCCGTTTATTTTCTAGTTTCAGGAGACTTTGGCTAACCATCAGAACCTTGATTGCTTACATCAATTTTGCATGTAGCAGATGGTAGCAAGGGGCCCTTTATACTGCTCGCCACATTAAAGCACGAAATTGTGTTCGCAAACAATAATCGGCTTCGTGTAAAGGAAGCCTAAAAATACGATAGGCGCTAAAAACGGTAAAAACCGAACGAAGCTTGCATAAAAGGATTTGCGAGCCGAGTAAAAGTCGCAAAATAATAAAATTAATTTACGTATAAATAATAGGATTAATTTACGTTAATTTAGGATTAATTTACGTTAGGTTAGATCAGTTTTGTTTAATAATCGTGATTGCCGAATATGTGTAATAACTAATAATACATATTCGGCAATTATGATTAGGTAAACATTAAACATACAGGTGTGACGTAAAGTGCAATCCCAACATTAGACATCAATGGAACAGCTTCACAATGACTAGATACAATATAATATCAGCTCACCGCAAAATCATTTTATTATCCAGCGGTGCCACATGTATTGTGTCTATGCCGTATCGCAAATAGTAATAATATCTCAACATATTCTTTTCCTCGCCCGTTGGAATTGCATCACCATCTTCACCAGGAGCCGATTGACATATCAAATTCATTAATTTCGCTCTGAAATCTTCCCTAGCTTTTCTCATTGCTGTGAAGCTCTGCATCACTATAGATTTGGAAACGATATTTTACTATTAATAATTGAGTTCATATTAAATGAAGTAATGTACCCACTAGGTATGTAGGTACCTACCTAACTAATCATCATCATCAGCCAAGCGTCGACCCACTTCTGAACACGACTCAGAATGAGAAAAGTTTAGGCCATATTCCATTACGCTAGCCAAGTGCGAATTGGCAGACTTCACACACCTTTGAGAGCATTACGGAGAACTCTTGGGCATGCCGGTTTCCTTATGATGTAGCGAGGAGGTAATATTAACAATTAATTGCTCAATTAGATAATTAATTAAAAAAAGGCTTGAAAAACAGGGCGAGGCTGACGACTGTCTTAACCACAATGTGACAACTGACAAGGCTTTCACTGCTTGGTTTACGTCGGTCGTCATGTAAGTAGATAGGTACTTACATAAACATAATTGAATTTCTCATGGTAGGTAGGTAGGTAGGTAGGTATGTAGGTATTTAAAAAAAATCAGCCTACCGCCGGCTTAGGTACGAATTATTCCGGTCTGTCCCCCCTGAGGGGACATAGCAGGGGGACAGACGTAATAACAAGCGCTATACAGTCTTCTCTCAGAATGAGAAGGGTTTGGCGAATCCGGGCGTCAAAATTAAAAATTCGTTATTTACCTACTTACCACTAGATTTTTTTCTTGGGCCTCCTCTGGACGCTTGCGATTTCGCCGCCTTTGTTGTAGGCGGAGGCAGTTTCAAAATTTCCATCGGAAGTGAAAATAGGGGCTGAGTTCTAATTTTAAAGTCTTCCGGCATCTGAATTTTTGGTATTTTAGGCAGTTTAACATCGGAAGAAGGGCTGGGCTGCCCTTTCTTACGCGTTGGCTTACCTCGCTGCATATTCGATATCTACTAATCAATAATATATAAACTGAAAGAATCAAATAAAACTTAAATCAGTAAAATTAGTGACTGCATAATATATCAATATTGGATTTTACAAAACCGCAGCTGCTCCTGCAGGCAAACTATTGCAAAGTAGAGAAGCATTATCAAAACGTTTTGGCAGAAGTTTCTGGTTACACCTCAGTGACAGTGTCAACTTGACAAAATATGTCATTTGCAGCTGTGTTATGTTATTTGAAGATCATTTTGACAGTTATTCAATTTTGCAGTGATTTCTGCATTATATTTGTGATATTTTGTGAATAACTGTGCAAATAAACAGCTAAATAATTGTAAGTCTACTTAGTTCAACTATACTGTAGCATTGACTTCCATATATTTTCATCGAAACTGATCTTACCTTGTACAACGAATACCTAACCTAGATATCCTGTTTTTAGCATTAGGCATTAAATATCTAAAGAATAATTCAACGTAATAGCTTAATTTAAGTTAAATCAACTATGAACTAATAACAGCTTAGTAAATAAATTATTTGAATCTATTTGATTGCAGCAGCTCTTATTGATGAAAACACTGTTATTGATTTTTCCATGGCAACAATTTTTTTTTACTAACGCTTTCAGCCAATGATAGCTTTTCCATCTAAAAAGTTTATCTTTCATGGTTTAAAAAAATAAAATGTATTTTTAGGTAAGACATTCCTAACTCTATGCTTTTTAGTGTATAACTTTTTATTTCAAAATATTCAAAACACTGAATTTTTAATTATTATATTTAAATCACTTTTGTGCTCTTATAGGTTACCTAGTTTGTAATTATGAAGCAAAAAGTCAAATCCTATTCCATGGTAATTTGTTTTGGTTTCAATAGAAGCTTATCAATGTACTATAGCTGCTGCACAGAGCTTGCTTTAGCTAGTTATATGAACATTCAACATTTGTTTATGGTTGTCCTTGATCAAACATAACAACTATAGCTCATGATGTCATAGTAGTAGTGTTGGGTAGGACAAGCAATTTCGATGAGTTTGTATGAGTAACTCATTCAGTTTGGCGAGGCAGTACTTGTACCACTTCAAATGAGGTGGGACAATGTCACATTAATGGGACATTGTCCCAATAATGTGACATTGTCCCACCTCATTTTCGAACCCTTCACCCAAAACACATACGAGGCTTTGAGCTGAGCATAGAAGAATGGGGGATAGATAATATGGGACAATATGATATGTTATATGTACTAAACCTACATACCTCTAATTTTGCCGCTTCACTAATACAACGTAAATCGTAATTACAAAACAATCAAAAATTAACAATTTGAATTCGAATGTCAATTATTAATTCATTCATCGACCGACCGATTGATCGAATCGACACGACCACAGATAACTATACACACGACACCGTCAGATTTTCACTCACAGCTCACTTCATTCAATCGTCCTACGAACGAAAGTAGTAGTACTCAACTACTCATAGAAAGGTCTGCTCTCTCAACCGCACACATTCGTTCGTGTGGCCGCGCCGTCTCGCTCACTCGCTGCGCTTTGTAGTTTGTAATGAAGCAGAAGGTGAACCAACGAGTCGAGCGAGAAGTGCTACTGCGACAGAAGATAGGACGACAACGACAATGACTTGCTTTGCTTTTACTTACTCGCTCCTCACCTCACGTCACCACTCACTCGTCAGTTCGAGATTCATTCATTTTTGCATGTCACAGTGAAGCGGTACAAAATATTTTTTTGAGGTGTTGGGACATTCAATCATTTTGTATGGGACATTTGAAGTGCCTCTTGTATGTCCTACCCAACACTACATAGTAGCCTAGCCATAATAAAATGAATTGAGGCCCACTACTTCACATAAAACTAAAGTTAGTCTTTGTTTTTCTTTATCTAGCATCTATCTAAGTCTATTTCATTAATTTTAAGCAGTGATCTTGCATACTTAAGTTTACTCAGTGTTTTAATCTGTAAAAATATTGTTTTAAATTAAGTATTCTTTGAAAGTGTTTGAGTGCAACTAATAAAATAAAAGGAAATGGCTGCAGTCATCATTAAGTCTTATTGAGTGAGCATTACCCATTGTAACAATTTCTTAGGGCCCAGTCTCACTATGCATGTAGATTTAAATGGTTGTTTTCTTCAGTAGTAAACATAATACCTACTGTGACTAATAGACAAAGCTCAACCTAAACCGGTTGATCCAGAAACTTAAAATTGTACATGTTGGTTCAATCTATTATAATATAGACCTGCATTATAAAAGCAGAGAAAGTCCATTTGAAGCGTATGTCAATATTAGCCATATTCAACTAACTGGAAAAAAAAAATTTTTGTTAAAAAATAATTATTTGGCTTGGTATAATTGAGTCATTTATGTATTGAGTATCTTGTTTGCCACTGCAAGTCAGCCATGCTATAATACCTAGTGAGACCATGCTCTTAGATATTAATGTGATGTGATAAAGTGAACAAAATTTTTAGTTATGGGTCTGAATTTCAGATGATACTGCAACTTGTCAGGAGACTTCACACTAGTCCCAACTGTCGTGCTGCGGAGTCCTCGCTGCTGGCTAAGTTGAGGAAAAAGACAGGCTACACTATAGCTAACTGTAAAAAGGCTCTCGAAATGAACAACAATGATTCAGACAAGGTACCTACTTATCTAATGTGCCTAATCAATATTATTATGATGAAACTTCTGAACTTTTAAAGGTTCAATAGTTAAAAAGTTATTTAAATCTAAATGGTTGTGGGCTTGAACATTACTCTTTGAAGTTATTCAATATTAATAAGTAGCTGATGCCCGCGCCTTTGTCCGCGTGGAATAAGTTTTTTAAAAATCCCACGGGAACTCCTCAATTTTCCGGGATAAAAAGTAGCCTATGTCACTCTCCAGGTCGTCAACTATACCCATGCAAAAAATCACTTCGATCCATTGCTCCGTTGCAGCGTGATTGAAGGACAAACCAACAAACAAATAAACCAACAAACCAACAAACAAACACACTATCGCATTTATAATATTAGAATGATTATTATTAATCATAAAAGTTATGTGCTTAGTTAAGACTGTTGCAAGTACCAATGTAAAAAAAAATTAAGCCAATAAGTTATACAATATGTATTGTATGTTATTACTATTACTGCATACTGTAGGAGGAAAAGAGACAGTATTTATTTTTAATCTATGAAATACATCACAAGGTTATAAATTTTAATAGAATTTTATTGTGTGGATTTCAGGCAGAAGCATGGTTACATGAGCAAGCTCAAGCAATGGGCTGGGCCAAAGCAACTAAATTGGCCGGGCGAAAAGCACTTCAGGGTCTTGTGGCCGTGAAGTATGACACAAACCATGGGGCTCTGGTAGAACTTAACTGTGAGACAGATTTCGTAGCCAAAAATGACAAGTTCCAGAAAGTTTTGGAAGACTCAACATTGGCATGTTACAAGTTCGCACACACTTACTTACAGTCCAAGGGACCTATCACAAAGGTGAGAACATACAAGTATGCTTCTAATTTATAAATAAGTGGTATGTCTGTTTATCTATACCAGTATACTATATTATAATGAGGTAAAATTTGTGAGTTTGTGAAGTTGTAGTGGGTAATCTCTGGATCTACTAAACAGATTTTGAAAATTCTGGTACCAATAGAAAGCCATATTATTTGTGAGCGTCTTCTTACTAATATTATAAATGCGAAAGTTTGGATGGATGGATGTATGGATGTTTGTTACTCAATCACGCCCCAACGTCTGAACGGATCTGGCTGAAATTTGGCATAGGGATAGATTATAGTCTGGAATAGTACATAGGCTACTTTTTATCCCGGAAAATTAAAGAGTTCCCGCAGGAACCAAAAAAACCTCAAATGGATATTTGTTACTCAATCACGCCAGAACAGCTGAAGGGATCTGGATGAAATTTGGCACAGAGATAGATTATAGTCTGGAATAGCACAAAGGCTACTTTTTATCCCGGAAAATTGAAGAGTTCCCGCGGGAATCAAACAAATGTATCTGTTCAACTGATTTTGATAAAATTTGGTACAGGGATAGGTTGTATTCCGGGGAAGGACGTAGGCTACTTTTTATCCCGGAAAATTAAGGAGTTCCCGCGGGAACCAAAAAACCTCAAACCACGCGGACGAAGTCGCGGGCATTCGCTAGTAGTCTATATATTAACCCGAAAAATTAGGGAGTTCCCGTGGAAAATTAAAAACTATTACACGCGGACGAAGTCGCGGGCATCTGCTAGTTACCTTTAAACACACACGCACTGTTCTTCCAATTGAGTCAAAACTTTATTAAGTTTTTGGCACATGTGTCAAGGTCAGAAACCTTAAAATATCTATCAACATACCAGAGGTAACACGGAATTAGGTTCTTACAATAAAATCGGTTACCTACGTCGAAAGTGTGATGTAGGTAGCATAAAGCCAGTCAACTACAGCTGAATCGCGAATCGAATAGTCGCATATTTTGTTCCGTATGCGTAAAGACGCACTTCGGCACGCCGCGCCGCTTATCGACGAAGTTTTATAGTATATATTGGTGGCAAATAATTGCGATTCGATTTGACTCTGCTCACCAAGCCTATTAGACGCCAAAATACCATAATATCAAGAGCAAATTGATAAATTTAAGTACCTAATAACTTTGTTTACAGTTGGAGTTAGACAGTGAGCAACTTGGGAACCTATCAGCTGATGGAGGCAAGAAGCTCTCAGAAATATTGGCCTTGTTTATTGGGTCTGTTGGCGAAAATGCCATCCTTCGACGAGCAGAATGCTGGAAAGCCAATAGCAAAGACATAAAAATTGTAGCGTATACCCATCCAGCACCGGCTACACCCAGCGATTATTCTGCAGGCAAATATGGAGCATTGTTGGCTTACAAACAACCCAATGACGTAGAAGATGTCGGCAAACAGATATGCCAACACATCGTGGGATGTGCGCCGAGGAAAATAGGTGACAAGGAGAAAGATAAACCAGCAAAGAACTCTGATGACGAAACCTGCCTCATATTTCAAGAGTATTTATTAGATCCTTCGTACACAGTTGATGAAGTTCTACAGAATCATAAAGTTGAAGTTTTAGATTTCGTTAGGTTTTCGTGCGGTGAAGTACCAGAGACGGAAATGCTAGGTGTTGAAAAACAGCCCTTAGACACAGTTCAAACCCTTCAGTAATTTACTTACTTGATTATTATTAGATGCAAAGCGTTTTATTTATGAGCTGTAAACGAAATTAAGTTTTAAAAAAAAGTTTGTCGAACAAGAAGTAATATTTTTATTTACCACTTCCAAAAATTGCATTTAAATAAAAATAAATTATAGTGTCTAAACATTAGTCTGGTGTCATTCTTGATGATGATATTTTGCTTGTGTCTGTGGGGTGTGACTTTCCCTTCCATAGGAATTTCCTGCAGTCCTTTTTCCAAAACATAGCTATTTGAGAGGGTTCGAAATCGTAACCGTGATAGTGGAGAACTTCAGGTGAAACAACGTGTAGTGCGTACGTATTTCTTTCCCTCGTCCTGAAAGGTATTGTAACAGCTGGTCGTAAAAAGCACCCGCAAGGACACACGGCAGTCAATCTGGGGGTCGCAACTGCGTTACTGTTTAGATTTAATCGCTGTAAATTATTACAAAATCTTAGTTCTTCTACAGCACCGGTGAAAGATTGCGTCGAGCGCAATGCCAGCGGCCTGGCGTTCTGATTCTCCGGATTGTTTCGGAAGCCAACAGTGGATAACGATTTCTTCGTTATATTATGACATTCTTCTGGTATTTTGTCCTCATGTTCGCTTTCCTTATCAGAAATATCGTCATTATACATTATATTGTAAACGTGTTACTAAAAATATGACTTTTAAATATAATTTTCAATGATTTCAACAAAAAGTAGAATTATTGCTGTTGTTTTACGGTTGTTTTAATTTTTTTCAAACATCTAAAATGTCAACACAGTAATTTTTTTTTAAATCAAAGATTTGATCCATTAGAACCTCCAAGAATAAATACTACCCACTTTTTTCATAGAATAAGTTGCTCTAGTATATTATAGTGGACTAGCTGATACCCGCGACTTCGTCCGCGTGGATTGAGGAGTTTAAGTTCCTGCGGGAACTCTTTAATTTTCCGGGATAAAAAGTACCCTATTATTTAATCCGGACTTCTAACTTTACGTCTGCAAAATTTCAAAGCAATCGGTTCAGTAGTTACGGCGTGAAAGCGGAACAAACATACAAACAAACTCACTTTCCCATTTATAATATTAGTAAGGATTATCTATGATAAGTTGTTTATATCCGCTCTTACCAACAGAGCCCACCATGAGCCAACAACGCCAAAATTTTAGGGAGTACCTATTACTTACTGTTATTGTACGTGAAAACTGTTACCTAGTGACCTTAGGTGTTCCCTATTTGAGTATCTAATATCGACCTTACCTTGACTTGAAATCTGAAACATAATGCACAATAGGAACTGCTACATGTGACCTAATCCAATCGAGCCTGCGCAAATTGGTATTGGGATCAGTGATTGTGCTGCGACAACAATAGCGGTCCGAATCTACTTATCTAATAAACCTACTAATGCCGACTCACTTAGTGACCACTGAAGCGGAACGAATAAATTTTCCACTGAATAGTAGGTAACTAGGTACTTCAATGGATTTTACAATCTGCCGACAAAAACATAAGTACGTTGCCATTAACGTTATTAATAAAAGAAACAGTAAAATATACGATAGACTAGGTAGGTACTACGGCAAAAACGTAGTTCGGATTCGACGATCTTTCTTTAGCGTGAGCCTTCAGCCTATACACGAGCGACTTATGCAATATCACAAAAAGTTATTTAAAATAAATACTTTGCATAGGTGATTGTATGCAGAGCGTAAAAAAAGTTGATGAAACTGAATACCTACTCGCCTACCTTTCGACATAATTTCGGTCATTTTAACTAAGTACTTACGTTGCGCATGTCGATCGAAAGTGTATAATAGTCGTCCGTACACATATGGTACATATGGTAGTGCCATAGTGGACACAAAAAGCGCGTCGAACCGTGCTTCCTAAACTAGATAGATATGTATCTGTGTGCAAATTAATCTACCTCCTGGACAGTCGACAGCATCTGTCACGAGCCTCGGCTGGCTCCACATCAGCGCAGTCTCTCAGAGTCTCAAGTCTCTACCAGATGGCAATCGAAGACTTTCTACATCATAGAAAGTGTAGCGAACATGATGGACATATTTTATCAGGTCTATTTGATTTTTAATAGCCTTCTATTATAGTGCATTAACCCATTTCTCAAATCACATAATACGTGTATATTATATCTATAATTAATAGAATAATAAAATAATATTAATTCATAAGACGGAATAATGATCAATTGTTTTTTTTTTAAATATAATTTGGTTTTTCTATATTTTTTAAAATAAATAAAATATAACATTATAAATGAGAAACTTTGGCTACTTTTTTTCCCGGAAAATTAAAGATTTCCCGCGGGAACCAAAAACTTCAATCCAATCAGACAACGTCGCGGGCATCAGCTAGTATAAAATAAATAACGGCCACTTACTATTAACAGACTGTCCTAAACTATCTCCCACAATTTTTACAAAAATATTGAAGTGCATACGGCATACCTAAGTAGACTAGGTACGTACAATATCTACTTACTTGCTAACGTCGTTTCATTTCATAGATACTTTTTAGGGTTCCGTACCTCAAAAGGAAAAAAAACCGGCCAAGTGCGAGTCGGACTCGCGCACCGAGGGTTCCGTACAAACCTGTAGTAAGTTTTAAATTAAATGTTTTTTTTAAATATTTGAGTTGATTGAATGAAAGGTAAATTGCGATTTACGATTAATGACGTATTAAAAAAAAACTACTTACTTGATCTCGTTCAAACCAATTTTCGGTGGTAGTTTGCATGGTACTGTACAACATATATTTTTTTTAGTTTTATCATTCTCTTATTTTAGAAGTTACGGGGGGGGGGGACACACATTTTACCACTTTGGAAGTGTCTCTCGCGCAAACTATTCAGTTTAGAAAAAAATGATACTGCAAACCTCAATATCATTTTTAAAGACCTATCCATAGATACCCCACACCTATGGGTTAGATGGAAAAAAAAATTTTTGAGTTTCAGTTCTAAGTATGGGGAACCCCAAAATTTATTGTTTTTTTTCTATTTTTGTAAGAAAATCTTAATGCGGTTTACAGAATACATCTACTTACCAAGTTTCAACAGTATAGCTCTTATAGTTTCGGAAAAAAGTGGCTGTGACATACGGACGGACAGACAGACAGACAGACATGACGAATCTATAAGGGTTCCGTTTTTGCCAAATTTGGCTACGGAACCCTAAAAAAGGAACCCTTATAGGATCACTTCGTTGTCCGTCCGTCTGTGTGTCAAGACCCTTTTTCTCAGGAACGCATGGGGGTACCAAGCTGAAATTCATATCACATACTCAAGTCAACGGTTCCTTGGAGCTGTGAAAAAATCAAGCTTCTAAGCCAACGCAATCAAAAGATACAGTCGTTTATGCTGCAAATTTTCGAATTTTCTTGCACTCGCAAGGGAATCAAAACCTACAGGGTACTTCCCGTGAACTCAGAATCTTGAAACTTGGTACGAAGCAACGTCATAAAGCACAGATATAGGAAGAATTGCGAAAAACATAAATTTTTAGTTACATCATATAATAAAAATATTTTTATACAAATTTTTGACACTCGCAAGGGAATCAAAACCTACAGGGTACTTCCCGTGAACTCAGAATCTTGAAACTTGGTACAAAGCAACGTCTTATAGCACAGATATAGGAAGAATTGCGAAAGAGAAAATTTTTTAGTTACATCATATAATAAAAATATTTTTATGCAAATTTTCGACACTCGCAAGGGAATCAAAACCTACAGGGTACTTCCCGTGAACTCAGAATCTTGAAACTTGGTACGAAGCAACGTCTTATAGAACAGATATAGGAATAGTTGCGAAATACATACATTTTTAGTTACATCATATAATATTTTTTTTTTTAATAATATTAATCTTACTATCTCTTTCCTCATGAACGCGTAGATGTATTAAATTGAAATTCATATCAAATACTCAGGTCTATAATACCTTTAAGCTGTAACAAACTACTGTCCCTTGGAGGTGTGAAAAAAATCAAACTTCTAAGCCAACGCAATCAAAAGATACAGCCGTTTATGCTGCAAAGTTTCGACACTCGCAAGGGAATCAAAACCTACAGGGCACTTTCCGTGAACTCAGAATCTTGAAACTTGGTACGAAGCAACGTCTTATAGCACAGATAAAGGAAATATTGCGAAAAGCATAAATTTTTAGTTACATCATGTACTTAAAAATATTTTTAATAATTTTAAACTTACCAACCCTTTCCGCCTGAACGCGTGGAGGTATTAAATTGAAATTAAAATAGATAAGTGGAATAAAAATACTATAACTTTTACTTATATACCTACAGGTTTGTACGGAACCCTCGGTGCGCGAGTCCGACTCGCACTTGGCCGGTTTTTTATGTATGTTTTACCTTCAATAATTACTTAAGTTATCAGTGTATGATCATTGACTTTGTATGATTGATAAATAACAATAGGTAACGGCTGTTAACTGTGATGAAAACGCGATATTGTTGCCGATCCAGCCATCATTCGGCCACGGCACGCCACTCGGACTTTCGTGAGAACTAATTTATTCCTGTGTTTATTATGATATGCGTGTTCACTAAGCGTGAAAAAAGTTTTCTTTTCTCGTACACCGGCCAGCGTCAGGTATCTAAATCTAATAGTTAGTGTAAGGAGTGTGGATGTAAGTGCCGGTCGTCTCATTTTGTGTATTCGAGTGTACTGGGTTGGGTTTGGTGGGAGCGCGGCCCAGATTCAGGTGATGGCACCAGTCCGCCCCTGACCACGACCAACAATATGCATATCCTCGAAGTCGGCGCAGAACAAGTAAACATCTTTGTGATTTAGTTTACCTATCTAGTGAATAAAACGGAAAGTGCAATGTTTGAGCGAATCGTTTCCGGTGTATGCACAAATTATCATTTGAATAATTGAAAGTAACGGTTTGTGGCGTTAGATTTACCTACGAGTTATTTTTTCAGAGTGTAGCTTTGATACTTACGTAGGTACTCAGTAATTATAGGTAGTAAAATACGACTTCAATTATTATTATATATGTATATATGTACAATAAGTACCTACATATAAAATATTATCTAATATCTAGGTACCTTTTAGAAACTGTATACATTTTAATAGAATTATTTAAATAACATAACATAATATATAAAAGACAGATACGATAGCCCGATAATTAATTATTATCTTTTTCTACCAATTAATTAAAGTACCAATATCGACAAATTCGTAAAAAAATTAGATAGGTACTTAATAATACCTGCATTCTTATTTCCATTCGATTTTTGATAGGTGAATATAGGTACGCACTATCTAGTTAAATAGATAAAGGTAAATACATACTTTACCTTAAACTGGTGACCTAAGGTTTATTTAGGGAAAGTGAACGCTACATAAACTTTTATGGCGATTAAAGACAGTCGATCCTTCAACAAATGATTCTCGAGTAAAGTCCTCAAACCTAATAAAAAATCATAAGCAAGTAACTATTTTACAGTTACAGCTAATTATTGTATGTTAATGTAGGTAACATTAGATAAGTAATTGTTGACCCTTGGTAATCATACTTCATACTAATATTATAAATGCGAAAGTCACTTTGTTTGTTGGTTTGTTGGTTTGTCCTTCAATCACGCCGCAACGGAGCAACGGATTGACGTGATTTTTGGCATGGGTATAGTTGAGGACCTGGAGAGTGACATAGGCTACTTTTTATCCCGGAAAATTAAGGAGTTCCCGCGGGAATAACAAAAAACTTAAACCACGCGGACGAAGTCGCGGGCATCAGCTAGTTTTTTAATAAATAACTGCTAGTTGGTACCTTCTAAAATCGTATTTGGACCGACCTACTCGTAGTCAACTGAAGCGGTGGTAACTGGTAGTGGTAGCCTAGTATAGTTCAGATACCCGGCTGGTCGGGTGATTAGGGTGGTCGCGTGTTCTCTCCCCGGGTACGCAACTCTACCTTTTCTAAGGGTTCCGTACCTCAAGAGGCAAAAAAGGAACCCATATAGGATCACTTCGTTGTCGATCTGTCTGTCTGTCTGTCTGTCAACCACCTTTTCTCGGGAACGCGTGCAGATATCAAGATGAAATTAATATGTAATACTTAGGTCTACGGTACCTTGGAGCTGTCAAAAAATCAAGCTTCTAAGTCAACGCAATCAAAAGATACGGTCGTTCACATAAGCTGCATATTTTGACGCTCTCCATTTCTCCAATAAATCAAAACCTATTAGGGTACTTCCCGTTGACCTAGAATCATGAAAGTTGGCAAGAAGCAAGGTCTCACAGCACAAGTATAGGAAAAAATCCGAAATCGATAATTAGGGTTCCGTACGCCGGGTAGGGTGTCGAATTTTTTGTCAGGCGCTACCAGTGCAGCATCATGTGTAAGCCAGTTATTTCACAGCTGATTAAGTGTTTTTATGTTATTTCTTTTTTGTTATTTACTAAAAGAATTTATATTGTGTGGTGGTACGGAACCCTTTGTGCGCGAGTCTGACTCGCACGTGACCGTTTTTTTTTAATTAAAAACATCGTAAGGAAACCTGCATGCCTGATAGTTTTTCATAATGCCCTCGAAGGTGAAGCCTGCTGACCTGGCCCCGCGGCGTGCGGGTAGCTAAAAAATCTAAAATGATGTTATTCGCGTAGTTATAGGTACGTGGTTAATACAGCTAGTCTCGAATGATTACCAGTGACCACAGTACCTTTCTGCCTACCTACGAGTACTTAGTTGGTCTTAATATAAAATCAAGTATTATGTAATATTCATATTATGTTCACGATCTCTCAGTGCGAGCATGGTGATTAATCGTTATTGTGATGTTGTGGTGCAGTTGGAGGACGACGGGGCGCCGCGCGCCTTCGCGCAGGATGCAGTCTTCCGCACCGTGCCCAAAGACCATACCATCTTCCTCGTTTGGAGAATAACGGTAGGTACTCATTCTTATTGGTTTATTTTAAAAATAGAGTTGGTAACTTTTGTACATATCATACTAAACAAATTTTGTTACAATTCTGATTAATTTTTTTTTCATACAAAAATAAAAATATTTAAATTGACTGCTCTAAGATAGCATTACTCAACGCGACTCGCAGATTATGCAGGTATTGTAAAGAAAGAAAAATAAAATTCTAATGTTAGTTGGTCATTTTATTTACATAATGTCGTGCAAAAATAACGAATAAGACGATAGCCGACTACGAACCCTAAAAACTTACCGACCCACTAGAACCTACCAAGTAGGTAGGTACTTAACCTCTGTTATACCTACTAGCAACCATGCTAGCAACTGAACTTGCTGAAGTTAAGCTTTTTCAAGTCACTTGCACTCGCTGCCTGCAAGTCTTGTAGTAAAAACCTCAAAATAATCTCCGTTCGACATGAATTTTATACTAAAATAAGTCGATAAAAACTGATAGTATGATTTCTTTTTTTCTGATTGAAAATAATCAATACGGGTTAATAAACCAGGAAATGGGCAAAACATATTTCTAAGCGTATATAAATAATACTCGTGTTACCTGAGGAGAACGGTTTGAATTTTTGCCGATTGTGGTCTCTGGAGACAACTGGGAATTATTTTAAATAAATATCCCAGTTGTCACCCCCGGCATTGTCCCCAGAATAACCGCAACGTAGTTAATAGATAGTATCCGTATAGCTTCCGTATTTTAAAAACAAAGAGATCCTTGAGATTAGAATAGCTGAGACTTCTAGATTGGTTAGGTTCTACATGCTCAAAGGCTAGTAGGTACTAGATCTAGGTATGAATATCTAATCATATCATAACAGATTACTTACCTATTACTTACTTAGGTAGGTACATGTACCTGACCAAACAGAAAGTATTGTTTCAGAAGACAATGAAACACACTTCTATTGCATAAGAGGTATCTACTGTTCTTTGTCAGTGTAATTAATCTCAACCGGAGAAAACGTGTCGCAAGATGGTCAATAAGAAATATCGGTGACTATAAGTATTTATTTGGGTTAAGGCAAATGCTATGATCAATGCTTCAATATTATAATTATCCGAAAGCGTGTCTGTGTGTCAAGTGTGTTGTTACATTACCTTGTAGGTAGGTACCTACCTATATCTAATGTTTTGCACAAAATGAAAAACTGCTTTTAAAAAGAGATTTCATTCCGTCCCCAAAAAACATTTAATGAATGATAATATTGTACGAGATAGGTATTACCTAATCCAAAATATTGTCAACTAGCGAATGCCCGCGACTTCGTACGCGTGGATTGAGGTTTTTTGCTATGTGCTATTTCAGACTGTAATCTATCTCTGTGCCAGATCCGTTCATCCGTTGGGGCATGATTGAGTAACATACATCCATCCATACAACCATACATCCATCCAAACTTTCGCATTTATAATATTAGTAGTAAGAAGTAAGATATCTAACAGAAGTAGCCTACAGAAACCATATTATGTAACCACCATTAATAAATTATCATAATATTTAGGCTAATTATGCTGTGTTCTTGCTGTTCAAATCTTTTCTAGTTAGGTATAATATGGACCATAAGCCGAAATAATGATTTCGTAACCCCACTCTTTTATTATTCACGAAATACATGTGCATATTTAACTAGTAGCTAAAGCTGTGTTACATCGCACGATATACAAATCCTATTACAAAAGATCGCAAATTATTGTGAACTATCACGAGATCTGTGCCGGATTCACTTTCACTGTACCTACTGTGTGACAATTATACACATTCAAACTGTAACTATCTGTGATCTCGGACATTTTCTCATGGTTCGTTACCCTTCCTTTTCCGGAAATTAAGTATGTTTTTTTAATCACGACCGTTGTGGCGAGGTTGATGCTAAAGACTAGAACAGACACAAAGCGCGGAAACTGCATGGTGTAAGATCACAATTCACACTCAAGCTTGCGAACGCGTGTAATTTTTGTCTGTTACAAGGATGAAGGAACCGCATGAAAGCGCTCGACTTTAGGAGTACCTACGGCTCATATTAGGTATATTTGCGCGTACAGTTTCCGGTTTCATATGTACTTAGGTGTGGAAATTCTTTCATGTTATGCTATAACAGTCGTGCTTGGAGAGTCCAAAGCCGTAATAATACTGCATTACATCGCGAGACCGGGAAGTACGCGTTTTCTGGTCGAGTGTTAGTTAGACGGCCGAGCTACTGCTACGCGAGGCCGGCTATATACGAGACCAGAAATGCTCTCCCGGTCGAGGTGTGTAGTATAGTGCTTTTCTAAAAAATGAAACAAGTGACTTTTTTTTTTAATATATTATATTATGTAATTAAAAGAAAGTAAATAAAAAAGCAACCAACTTAAGAAATATTAAAAGTTAAAAAATAAATATTATACTTTTAATAATTTTTTTTGCGCTGTGAGTGCTGAACGCGTAATACGGTAGAGTTCCAAATTTAAACTATTTAAGCCAAAGAACATTATAACAAGTTACAAGATATTCAGGAAGAAAGATTCCAAATTCAAACTTATGATATGTAATGAAAATACATACATTCTTTACTGGCCTTGGCCGGGAAGTTGAAATGTGCACATTTCATATCATTTTTTAGAAAATAATATTTATAAACGGATCGTTTGCTTCCCAGAGACGAATATGTGCTTCTTTTTATCCTGGAAAAGCGTACATTTCTGTAGGGATTTGAAAAACCTAAATACCTAGGTAGGTACGTGTTGAAGAAGACGCGGGCATCATTTATTAGGTACCTATTATACGTAGTATATTACGAAGGTATTAAGCAGGCCTTCCCATAATACGTCTCATTTAAGATCAGTAAGTGCTTAGATCTTGATAGTGAATTCTACCCACCTACATAGCCAAAAAAATTCGACAGTAAAAAAAATGACAGTCATAGCTGACTGCCTATAGAAGTTAAAAAGTTAGTTTTTTTTAAATAAAATTAAGATTATTATAAATATAAACCTTAATACTAAGGTATTAAAGTTTAATTTCGAATGTATTCTGTTCGCGAGCATGTCGGTCATGGTCACGCGAATCTACAATTTTACCCCCTACCAAAAAGTGCTCAACGCGCCTAAAGAAGTTTTACACTTCAAAAATTAGGTATGAGACTAGGAGTAGTACCTACATCATTGATGGAGAGTTGGAGACAAGCAACATAATACATATTTTGATTATTTTTAATCAACGGTGGGACACATCTTGTGAAAGGCTGACACCAAAAACTCATTTTGTCGCTCACAATAGGTACAAAACAATTGCTGTTTCGACATTATCTGGAACTTTTGCTCACGTTTTACTTCGCGCGGTCATACATCTAAGTAGGTAATAAGCCACTACGAATTAAAAATAGGGTTCAGTCTTTATATCGCTGTGATAATAAATTAAGAGGCTTTCAAAAATTGTTAAAAGACACAATCTAGAAATACCTAAAGCTTAATTAGGAACACTTTCCTCAAAGTCGAGTTTATTCTATTCTATTAAAGGATCATAAATAACACCTTCACCATTGGCATGGCATTGGCGTCCACTCTGAGGCAGCGGGAGGAAGTTTTTGTCCCAAGTTTGAGTCCCAATTAGCAATTTCTAAAATGAATGAAATTTGTTGGAAAACAACGACAGAACTATAAAATTATTAATTAACTATATTTTGTTTTAATAAATCCCTGGTCTTGTCTGGTCTGGTGGTCCCATTATCAGACTACATCGTTATCATCTATCGTACCATCAGTAATCGCTTGGTGTTTTATGCACACCACATCTTTATTCCTCATTTTTTTTCTTCATCTTCATTTTTCTATTGAATTTCAAATCGCAAATGGTCTCAAAATCTTATCTTACCGTTCCTATCTAACAATCGCAAATAATTATAAGAGAAGGGAAATTATCTACTCGCTTTTCACGGAGCTTATTATTCACCTGTGAGTGCTCATTGTACCTACCTATCTATGTGAATCATAGTGCTGTACTAATAATGGGTTACAATTAGGTAAGTATTTATTATAGGTACCCTCACAGATGTAGTACTACATCTGTGGGTACCCTATGCCTATGCTATATTAGCTAGCTGGGCAGTGGGCACGGCTAAGGCCGAGCTTCTTTCAATCGCCTCCCCCAGGAGCTCAATATGGATGACACTCATCCAGATATTATATTAGCTACCTACTTGGAAAATAAAACTTAATCTGCATACACAATTTTACCCAAATCATTTCAGTTTACATTAGTTACCAAATTATTGCCCGACAAACCAACTACACCAATCAATACAAAAAGGATACCTATTCTGAATATATTGAAGACAGAACATGGGTGTTGTAGTGTTTACCATAACATGTAATTTATTTCATTCAGAAAAAGTTCTTAAATAAATAAATCTATTCATAACAAAGCGAGGAGAAAGTTAACTACGGTTATGTGCAATAAATTGCAGTGAGAGGCATGTTTATCGCATTGAAACGGTCGCACGCTCCGTAGTCATCTGCAATGCACTGTCTGGACATGATTTACACTCGTCTCTATGATTAACTAGACATCTCACAATCAATTTGATGCACACACGGAACTGGACTTTTTTTTTCTGAAAAAGTAGCAAATATTTTGTTCCCAACGGACCGTTTCCGATGGTTCCGATGGTGGACCTAAATTACTCTGGTGAATTAGATATCAGAGATAATAAGCAAGATAAAGTCATGATAAACACTGCAATTATGATTTTCTAGATTTCTATAAGCGTAAATAATAAGAAGTAAGTTAGTAGACCACCTACTTTTATTTAATTTTTTCCAAACAATAAGGTATTATATTATTAGTAATAAGGTTAGGTACTGCCATAATCTCTTTTTCATTGACTAGCAAGGTTTTGAAATTTAAGGTTAGGTACTTGTTATTATTAAGATTAATTTCAATCTTATAGCAAATCTATACTTAGGTACTTATGTGTCTCAACTCTCAGTAGACTACCCTACGCTTGTCTACTAAATAGAATTAATTTATAGTTAAAACTAAAAGTATGGAGACCTGCGATGTAGAATGTAGACGAAAGCACACAAAACATGTGTGCAAAATAATAGAAGGCTTCAGCACAGAGTTTCATGACATTATACCTACCAATCATGTGCATTTCTATAAATTATCTCGTACCTACCTTACATTTTGAACAGCTCGTGAAAAAGGCAACGTTTTTATCCATTTTATGCTAGCGGATCCATTTTATCCTAAAATATAGTGCATTGAATCGAATGATTGCAAGCCATTGTGGGCGGCAAACCATTCGTAACGAAGAGGTCGTGATTCATTCCTCCTACATCTTAGTACCGCTACAGGAGCCGTGATGCATCTTCAACCGACCGAGACTGAACAAGACCAGCTTAAATACAACTTAGCAACTTCTCTGGTTGGCCGAATACAATATTAAATCGATAGAGCCTAGACGAAGCTTAACGAGCATCCAAGGCAAGGTTTTGTAACATGATGAGATAAACGTATCTGTCTTTGCCAATGATATTTACTTTTCCAATAAAAATACTTTGTTTATTTGTTTTGTCTTAGGTAATTACTGTGTCAAAAATGCATGAGAAGACTAACTGGCGACACATCTACATACCTATATACTATCTAAACTTACAGTTACGGTACCTACGCCATACGAGTATTAGGTACCTACCTATCTTGTTCTACAGTGAAACAGACCGTATTCAGCATGGTATTCAGTGTTTATCTCCATCAATTGCGATTTAATTACTTAGGTACATGTCAACCAGTAAATCCATTTATGTTCCTACGCGTGACTTTCGTAAGTTTTTAAAATTCTAGATTCTTCTAGTCGGAGGCTTAGTATTTTTCTTAGTACCTAGCTATATACCTAATAACAGCCACACAAAAAACTTGGTTATGTATGAAATATGAATCATAGGTACGAAATCATACATATGCTAATCGCCAACTGCACGTTATGATTAAATTAAAGATTGCATGAAGTCAATCACAGCAAAATTCATCGATTTAATGGAATGAACACGACTTGCGTTCCATCTCAATAAAAATAATATTTTGTACATGCAATGCGCATGTGTTGTTGACAATTTTCATTTGAAATGCTGTAATCACAAAAATATTTTTTTTATTAAATATTAATTTTGCAATTTTCATTTTAGTGTTTTTCACACTAGTGTGAACACACTTAGGCAAGTGTCTATTCTGATATGTATTTAAGAATAGTTTAAATGAATGTTATTTTTGTTTTTCAGGAATCATGTACAGAGCTTTTGCCACGGTCACATTATGGGACGTTCTATGACGGTGATGCTTACTTGGTGTATTCTTGCTCTCTTCCCGGCCAACCAGCCGGCCCTGATGTCATTGTAAGTCCACTGTTTTTACCCTCGACGAAGCGGAGACGGTATATGTGTTTGCCCTAAGAGGTTGTGTGTTTGTTTGTTTGTTTGTTTGTTTGTTTGTTTGTTTGTTTGTTTGTTTGTTTGTTTGTGCACTTTTTTGTCACCATTTTTCTCAAAAAGTACTGGGCCGATTGAGATGCGGTTTTATGCATTAGATACGTATAGCTTGTGAGAAGGTTTTTAGATATATTTTAGGACCATAGACAACCAAGCTGAGCTGTAGTCTATGATTTTAATATTTCAACATGTTACCATTTTTCACAAAACTACTGGGCCGATTGAGATGCGGTTTTTTGCATTAGATGTGTATAGCTTGTGAGAAGGTTCTTAGATATATTTTAGGACCATAGACAACAAAGCTGAGCTGTAGTCTATGATCTTAATTTTTTTATGTGTTAAAAATTTTCACAAAAAGTACTGGGCCGATTGAGATGCGGTTTTTTGCATTAGATACGTTTAGCTTGTGAGAAGGTTCTTAGATATATTTTAGGACCATAGACAACAAAGCTGAGCTGTAGTCTATGATTTTATTTTTTCAATAAGTTACCATTTTTCACAAAAAGTACTGGGCCGATTGAGATGCGGTTTTATGCATTAGATACGTATAGCTTGTGAGAAGGTTCTTAAATATATTTTAGGACCATAGACAACAAAGCTGAGCTGTAGTCTATGATCTTAATTTTTCAACCACTGTTACCATTTTTCACAAAAAGTACTGGGCTGATTGAGATGCGGTTTATTGCATTTAGGACTTCGTGCGATTACAAAACAGGAAACTGGTACCAAAATTTTAAAAAATCAGCGCCATTTTGAAATTCTTTGTTAATTGACCGATTTCGTTCAAAATCTATATTTAGGGCTCCCTGGGGTCACAAAACAGGAAACTGGTACCAAAATTTAAAAAAATCAGCGCCATTTTGAAATTCTTTGTTAATTGATCGATTTCGTTCAAAATCGATATTTAGGACTCCCTGGGGTTACAAAACAGGAAACTGTTACCAAACTTTAAAAAAACAGCGCCATTTTGAAATTCTTTGTTAATTAACCGTTTTGGTCAAAATCGATATTTAGGGCTTCGTGGGATTACAAAACAGGAAACTGGTATCAAAATTTTAAAAAAATCAGCGCCATTTTGAAATTCTTTGTTAATTGACCGATTTCGTTCAAAATCGATATTTAGGGCTCCATGGGGTCACAAAACAGGAAACTGGTACCAAAATTTTAAAAAATAAGCGCCATTTGGAAATTCTGTGTTAATTGACCGATTTCGTTCAAAATCGATATTTAGGGCTCCCTGGGGTCACAAAACAGGAAACTGTTACCAAAATTTTAGAAAATCAGCGCCATTTTGAAATTCTTTGTTAATTGACCGATTTCGTTCAAAATCTATATTTAGGGCTCCCTGGGAGTCCCTAAACAGGAAACTGGTACCAAAATAAAAAAAAATCAGCGCCATTTTGAAATTCTTTGTTAATTGATCGATTTCGTTCAAAATCGATATTTAGGACTCCCTGGGGTTACAGAACAGTAAACTGTTACCAAACTTTAAAAAAACAGCGCCATTTTGAAATTCTTTGTTAATTAACCGATTTTGTTCAAAATCGATATTTAGGGCTTCGTGGGATTACAAAACAGGAAACTGGTACCAAAATTTTAAAAAATCAGCGCCATTTTAAAATTTGTGTTAATTGACCGATTTCGTTCAAAATCGATATTTAGGGCTCCCTGGGGTCACAAAACAGGAAACTGGTACCAAAATTTAAAAAAATCAGCGCCATTTTGAAATTCTTTGTTAATTGATCGATTTCGTTCAAAATCGATATTTAGGACTCCCTGGGGTTACAAAACAGGAAACTGTTACCAAACTAAAAAAACAGCGCCATTTTGAAATTCTTTGTTAATTAACCGATTTTGTTCAAAATCGATATTTAGGGCTTCGTGGGATTACAAAACAGGAAACTGGTATCAAAATTTTAAAAAAATCAGCGCCATTTTGAAATTCTTTGATAATTGACCGATTTCGTTCAAAATCGATATTTAGGGCTCCCTGGGGTCACAAAACAGGAAACTGGTACCAAAATTTTAAAAAATCAGCGCCATATGGAAATTCTGTGTTAATTGACCGATTTCGTTCAAAATCGATATTTAGGGCTCCCTGGGGTCACAAAACAGGAAACTGTTACCAAAATTTTAGAAAATCAGCGCCATTTTGAAATTCTTTGTTAATTGACCAATTTCGTTCAAAATCGATATTTAGGACTCCCTAGGGTTACGAAACAGGAAACTGTTACCAAAGTTTTAAAAAATCAGCGCCATTTTTATTTATTTTGTTATCACCATAATAAATGAATTCAGTTTAGTACAGTAAAATCTGTACTACTTGTAAGTCTAACCACAACCCGTGAGCTGCTTTAGCAGCTCGCGCACAGGGCGAAATACTAGTTAGATATATATAGCTTGAGAGAAGGTTCTTAGATATATTTTAGGACCATAGACAACCAAGCTGAGCTGTCTCTATGATTTTAATATTTCGATATGTTACCATTTTTTACAAAAAGTACTGGGCCGATTGAAGGCGTGCGACCAAGTCCACCACACTGGTCAAAAAAACTACTGAGCTGTCAAAGATGCAGTTTTGTGTTTGAGATATTATGTAATATATACGTTTGCTACGTTCTAATTGTTGTTTCAAAGTTATAAAGGTCAAAGGTATAATGGAGCTCTGCAGTTCGTCTAGGGTTTTTTTAAAAATTTTAATTTTATTACTTGTATCTATTTATTTTCAAATATCCTGAAGGATCTTTTTTAGGGTTCCGTACCCAAAGGGTAAAAACGGGACCCTATTACTAAGACTCCGCTGTCTGTCTGTCTGTCTGTCTGTCTGTCTGTCTGTCTCCAGGCTGTATCTCATAGACCGTGATAGCTAGAAAGCTGAAATTTTCACAAATGATGTATTTCCGTTGCCGCTATAACAACAAATACTAAAAATTAAAAAAATATATATATTAAGGGGGGTCCCCATACAATAAACGTGTTTTTTTCGTATTTTTTTGCTCAATATTAAAAACGGTAACAGGTAGACGGTTCAAATTTTCACAGAATATTAACTTGTATATTACCTTTCAAAATATATAATTAAATATCAATAAAGTAAATATTAAAGGGGGGCTCCCATACAACAAACGTAATTTTTTGATATTAACAGTAAACCTCTACAAACAAAGTTAGTTTTGCGGTTCATTAACAAAGGTAATTATACCTACTTCTTGAGTACGGAACCCTCGGTGCGCGAGTCCGACTCGCACTTGGCCGGTTTTTCTGCAACATGATCTATAATTATTTAAAGCTCAGGTACTGTAATCTCCAAAATAGTTTTTTGGACGGTCATCACTATGTGGAAAATTTGATGAGGGAGTTTATGGTATTTTTAATACCAAAGTTAGAAACCTTTTTTTTAAACGTGCACCAGACCTATAGGAAAATAGATAGGTATTGTATATTACTTTTCTTATTACATTAGTTGTGGCAGTATTAGTAAACTGTACTATATTCAATTCCTATATTCAAGTACTATATCAAAATATCAAGAAAAAAGTTCTGTGCATTTCTGTTGGCGCCAAGTGCCCTTTACTTGAAGCTAGGGATATCTGGGCATCCAATTAAACTTATAGACTGTATAATATTATCCACTTATTTAATACTAGCTAATGCCCGCGACTTCGTCCGCGTGGTTTAAGGTTTTATATTCCTATTAACTACTCAATTTTCCGGGATAAAAACTATATCCAGGTCCTCAACTATCATGCCAAAAATCACGTCGATCCGTTGCTCCGTTGCGGCGTGATTGAAGGTCAAACCAATAAACCAATAATCCAACAAACAAACACACTTTCACATTTATAATATTAGTATGACGTGAAGAGCAAAGTTACAAAATACAAGTTTACACTCAAATCGACTGTCCGTGATTGTTATGTGACGTATAATGCCGATACCGCAGTCCACCTATATACCTTCGCGGCCGTATAATAGGCTAACCGGTCTGTCCGCGCGACCGTCTTGATTCAGCCGCTTAATCTATACCACGACCGTGTCGCTAACATTTCAAATAAATAAGTGTTATCATCGACAGCGTCGCGAAATAAAAGAAAATGGCAATGGAGAGTACGCAGAGCGCCACGTGCACGCGTGGACCGGCGAGCGCGGCAGCGCGCTGGGCGCGGCGGCGCTGCGCCGGGCTACACAGCTGCTGGCGCATGTGGGCGCGCCCGTCGCGCTGCACCGCGAGACTGCCACCAAGGAGTCCGCGCGGATGCTCTCCTACTTTCGCGACGGCATCAGGTAGTCATCTAGTGTAGGCTTTTTGCGTCATCAAATAAAACCTGTAATCAGAAGTGTATATAGATCGTCAAATACAAACATGTATAGATGCGTTATATGGTATAGCTATGGAATCATGACGGCATCAGGTAGTGCAGTCTGGGCTTTTTGGAATCATAAAATAAAACCTTGTCATCGGAAGTGTGCAGAGCAAAAGGGGCCGATACATTGCCATTAACTTAAGTAGGTACATATACCGGGCCAGGTAAGTTTGTAGGCCTAAGCCTACAAACTTACCTGGCCCGGTGGCCAAAATTGGAAGTAATTTTTATTCCTGTTTTATTTTACTTTTCATACATACTAGCGACGCTGTCACCGGGTCGGATACTTTTGTGGCTTTTGGAATAACCTACTTTAAAAAAGGTAGCAAATCATCAGCCAATTCTGTCAATGATTCGAACCGGTGATCGATGAATAAAAATCACCAAAAATAAAGCCATCCTTTACTGTCCCTTCACCTTTCTCTAGACCAAATTTTGACTATTTTCTGAGAAAGTTCAAACGTCACTGAGCACTTAGATATAATAGTTATTACATTATTTATGTACTTCGTATACCTGTTTTCAGTTTCATGAATTTTTGTTGCAGAATTCTTCGCAGCGGAGCAATGAACGGCGGCCCTCGCCTATACCGCGTGCGCGGACACAGGCCTGTGGTGCTGCAATTGGAGCCGGTATCATGGGCTCAATTATCTTCCGATGGAGTATTCGTGCTGGACGCTTCCAACCTTATAGTACTGTGGTTGGGTCGAGCTGCTAATTTGATTGAGAAAATATTTGGAGCCAAGGTACTTTAATTGTCAGATATGATACAAGTACAGCTCGAATTAAGCGTACTTAAAACCGTGTGGAAGCAAATTCGATCTGAAGCATATTGTTAGTGGAGTAAGCTAATGGAAACAATTTCATCTTTTTGGTCTTGTTCAGTAACAACATTACCAATCATTTAAAACATTATTAGCGCATCATTTTGAAACCAATAAACTTATAATATTATATCCTTTACAGATTGCTTACCGTATGGCACGAGGACCAGACAAAGGAATGACGGTACGTCGGATCGCCATCGCACATGATGGTTATGAACAAACTTTACCAACCACAGACCGTGAACTTCTCAACAATCTATTGGAACTGCGATCCCGTTCTATTCGTCCGCCGCCGTCCATCTCAGAATCGCCGAGGCCCGCTCGTCTGTACAAAGTGACGCAGCCGCCAAGACTCTCGCCCATCACGGTTCCGTCACAAAAACCTGCGGCACGTTTGGAAGAAATCAAACGAGCTCCTTTATACAGAGAAGATTTGCGCGAGGATGTAAGTATTACCTATTTTTTCCGGCTTATTTAACAATCTAATGTGCAATATCTCTCCAATGTATAACTGAAGAGACCGAGAGAAATATTGTGGGAAAATATGTACGGAAAAATAGTGCTTGTCTTTCTGTGTTGAACAAATTGGCGCATTTGTCCAGAACATGTATTGATAAACTGATAATCAAATTTGATAACATCAATGGTGAATTTGCTGTTCCTGACTATTACAGAGCGTATATATTATCGATGGAGGATCTCGAGGAGTATGGGCCTGGGTGGGATCCTCAGCACCGGTGACTGAAGCCCGCGGGGCTTTGGCAGCCGCCAGAGGGCTGGCTCGCGCTAAGAGGCAGTGTGGACCAGTGGCTACAATGGTGTCTGGTCGTGAGCCACTGGAGTTTGCGGCGTTGTTCCACCTGTGGAGCTGGGCAGATTCACGTCGCGACGTCAGAGTCCGCGCCGCCAGATCCGCAACTACTAAGCTGGACGCTGTTAGCCTGGCTTCTAATGCGTGGCTGGCTGCTGAAGTACGTATTACCTACATCTTACTAATACTTACTATACTAATGTTATAAATGCGAAAGTTTGGATGGATGTATGGATGTATAGATGTATGGATGTTTGTTACTCAATCACGCCCCAACGGCTGAACGGATCTGGCTGAAATTTGGCACAGAGATAGATTATTGTCTGGAATAGCACGTAGGCTATCATAAGCCATCATGTCATTTTATCCCGGAAAATTAAATAGTTCCCGCGGGAACCAAAAAACCTCAATCCACCCGGATGTAGTCGCGGGCATCAGCTAGTACCACTTATTTTGTATTGTATTTTAACAGTATTGAATTGCACCCTATTTTGAATTAATTAAAAATGCTAGAAGTACTAACGGTAGTACGGTATATTTGTTTGAAAGATCCGATTAGTGGCAGTCTAAGGGACAGGGTGCTTTCAGATCTAGGGGATGTCCTTAAAACAACTAATCAACTCAAATTAGGTTGAAATATTTTCAGTAAGAACTATTTTACATTTCGAAGCTCTTAAGCATCTCTTAAGGAGGAAGGAGTTTCAGGTTCTGGTTGCTGATTTTTTGTTTGCTTTAATTAATGCATAATTGCCTATTCAGCGCCCCCGCAAAAATTACAAGAAGAGCAACATGAAATAGAATCAGGAGTCTCATTCAGTGATGCTGCCCCGAGCTTCGCACGTGTTTAGTTCGTCGATGGTTGTTTTGGAATATGCATGATGACTGATTTTGAAAAATGGTCAGATTATGTTCGGAAGTATCAACTATTTCGAAAAATATCTTATTTTAGTAGAAAAATAAAGTTTGGTAGATAAAATTAGCATTTGAAATTTAAATTTTAAAATTCACGCTAAAACGTTCGGCGGGGTCATGGCGTCGTTGTGACGTCACTATTGTTTTTACCAATGTACCTACTCTGTGCAGTGTGCAGTAAGCAATAGTGTGATTTTCAAAGCTCGAAAACAAACAATTGTGACGTCATTCGCTTCTTTGTGTTTTATGCAATATGGCGGATTGCTGTATTTTATAGTTTTATTTTATCAATATAAATAGCAATCTCACTCGAAACTGAAAAATAAATACGTTTTTTATAATCCATGAATCCTATTTCATTAGATAAATTCATAATTTCATTGATTCTTGGTTACTGTCATCATGCCTATTGTTTTGTAGATAAAAGGGAAATGTCCGCAGGCTCAAGTCCCAGACGACGGGTCGGGCTCGCTGCGCATGTGGCGCGTGCGCGGCGAGGCGGAGGGCGGCGCGCTGCAGGAGCTGGAGCGGCCGCAGACCGCCGCCTTCTACGATCAAGACTGCTATCTCGCGCTCTACACCTACCATACACCCACTGGCGACCAGACCATACTATACTATTGGATGGTGAGAACTTTGCAACGTATGCTCCAGGAACTTTTCTGTTCCTAGAGTACCTTCAGCAGGTCTTACCAATAACTGCCATACAGGACTGCTATCTCGCGCTCTACACCTACCATACACCCACTGGCGACCAGACCATACTGTACTATTGGATGGTGAGAACTTTGACAACGTATGCTCCAGGAACTTGTCTGTTCCTAGAGTACCTTCAGCAGGTCTTACCAATAACTGCCATGCAGGACTGCTATCTCGCGCTCTACACCTATCATACGCCCACTGGCGACCAGACCATACTCTACTATTGGATGGTGAGAACTTTGCAACGTATGCTCCAGGAACTTGTCTGTTTCTAGAGTACCTTCAGCAGGTCTTACCAATAACTGCCATACAGGACTGCTACCTCACGCTCTACACCTACCACAGTCACACGCCCATCTGCGACCAGACCGTACTCTACTATTGGATGGTGAGAACCATTCAGTAAGCTGTAAGACGTATCGTAACTTTAAGGTGGAACATTGCAACGTATGTATCCAGAATTCGTTTGTTCCTGAAACTCTACACTACACTACAACAGACATTAGGTAAGTAATGCTTGGACGTGACAGGTCACGCCGTGTGTGACAGTGAATGCAGTGAAGAGTAGGTACAGTGATTGTACTTGCAAGGTCGAGATTCCTTTGGAAATTCGGTGCAGGAATTGGCCTGATGCAGTATTCAGTTGTCTATATCTGAATTGAATAGAGATTATTCTCTACATTATAGCAAGATAGTTTAAAACTTGCGATGCTATTGCCTTTTTGCAGATTTGGTAATTTAACTTTGTAGCTAAATTTGTGTTGTTTCAGGGTGGCTCTTCGCCAAATGATCTGAGGAATTTGGGTGCAAAAGAAGCCAAAGATCTCTACATAAAGTTAGGGCGTCTTCCTATCCAGGTAATTGTTATAATACCTATTTAAATCAATTTATCAACCACTTGGTTCACAATTAACGAGGAGTTTGCACTTTTCAGGCCTGGGTGTACCAAGGCAAGGAACCGGCGCATTTTCTACAGATCTTCAAAGGTCGAATGATCACGTACATTGGCAGTGCAACCGAATACGATCGTACGCAAAATTTTATTTTACCTTTTACAAACAAATTATTATTTATCTACCTACATCAATTTGAACTGCTCTGAATGGACTTTTCACCCCTTTAAACGATTTATTAATTCAAACCGACGGAATCTATACTAATATTATAAATGCGAAAGTTTGGATGGATGGATATATTATGGATGTATGGTCATGGATGTATGGAGGGTTGTTTGTTTCTCAATCACGCCCTAACGGCTGAACGGATCTGGATAAAATTTGACACAGAGATAGATTATAGTCTGGAATAACACATAGGCCACTTTTTATCCCGGAAAATTAAAGAGTTCCCGCGGGAACCGAAAAACCTCTAGCTAGTAGATAATAGTTATTAGTCTCTGTGCTAGGTATTTTAATGGGCGCGTTTTTAAGAGATATTGTAAATGGCTCGCATTTCAAATTGAGTGATCCAGCATACTTATTCAATAATTTAAACGTACGGTAAACGTAAGTACCTACAACTCTGCTCACGGTCACCAGCGAGCGGACGGCGCGTGGTGCCGCCGCCGCGCGCGCTCATCCGCGTGTCGGGGCAGTACGCGCGCGAGGCCCGCGGCGCGGAGGTGGGGCGCGGCGGGCGCGGGCGCGGCGCGTGCTACGTGCTGCGCGAGGGCGCGCGCGTGTGGGTGTGGTGCGCTGCTTCCGCCACCGGCGACGAGCGCGAGGTCGCCAAGAATATGGCCGCCGCTGACCATACGCTCGTCATGCAAGGTCAATTCAATTAAATGTTTTATTTCATGTAGCACAATGGAGATGATGCCTATGTCAAAAATAATTTCTGACTGATTATTAAATAGGTACAGGGCCTTCCAAAAGACCTAAAATTCACACCCTCGATTAGTTACCATTTTAAACTATAGATTAAAGAAAAAAAGTGCGTGAACTTTCATGACGTCACAACTTCCATACTAGAAACGTGTTTTTTTAAGTTTGATGAAGTTGCTGATTTGATTGAGTTGTCATCATCCCTATTTGTGTTATGATACGAGTAGTTATGTCAGGACTCTACCACCGGTTCGGAAGACTGATTCTAGTGAGTAGAGCCGGCAAGAAACTACCTGGATACGTTCTGTAACTAGTATTATACGCTGACTTGTGTGCTGCTGAATGCGAAGTCGATTACGGTAGGAACCTTTGATATATTAATACATCCCTACCAAATTTCGGCCACGGGGGCAAATCTCTCGAATTAAGCCATCTGCTCGGGAGATATTAGTAATAGTGCACACTGCACAAGACGTGTGTGCACAAGCACAGGTGCAGTCACCTATTATTTACATACCTTATTTTCGTAGTCCGATGGGACGATAATCTGACACGACTCAAGGGTGATCAAGTGCAGGATTGACGGATTTAGGTGCTCTTAAACTTCTCCAGGGTGAAACACAGCCAAGCAGTCCTAGCTAGTACTGGGAATTTCATAAGAATGATCCAATATATTACTAACTGTTTTGTCCCTCCTGAATACCTCATTCTCAGTCGAACATGCACGCACGCACTTGACAAACGAGGCGTATTTTTGGAGTTAGGACTGGCGAAGAATTACTTGGCGCAGTACTGTGGTCTTTTAAATGGAACCTTGATGCAATTCCCGTCTTACCTTCATATGTAAATTTTAGGTAAAGAAAAACACGATTTCTGGAACGCATTGGGCGAACGACGACCGTTGCTGGTGGCATCACCGCTGAAGGAAGTAGAACGACCGCTACCTCCTCGCTTGTTCTACGTCTCGCTTGGTGCGCCTGGACAATATTCATGTAAGTTTTTAATCTTTTATTTTGTAAGTTCCTTCGAACGATAAAAACACCATATCGGATAGGATGTTCAAATTCTTTAAAAAATAATTATCTTATCTCTCTTTACTTACCTACGTTAATAATAAAAAACAGTTTATTAGAGCCAAGTACCTCCTCAAAGTGTAGAATGATCCTGTGAATAATAATTATTATCTACCAAATGTAATTTCTTAATGTAGGTACCTAGTACGTTCTCAGGCTAATCGTCTAGATCCGGCCAAGATCTAGCTCGGTATTTTGACTTTCCTCAGACTTGGCTTCGTCAAAATAAGCCTTAGTGCCTTTCTACATAAAATTACTTGATGAACAATCAAAACATACATTTCCCGACGTTGACCATGAAGTTGAACGAAATGTTAACCATTTTCAGTCGAGGAGATAATCTCATTCAGCCAGTACGACCTGGCGCCAGAGATGGCGGCCATCTTGGACGCGCACGCAGCAGTGTTCGTGTGGCTCGGCGCGCACTGCGGCCCGCGCGCCAGGGACGACGCCCGTGCTATCGCACAGTCATACTTGGCCTTTGGTAAACTATGTTTTTTTTCATCCCATCTATTCGAAAAGGACGACTTGGTTCGCCTTTATGTGCGCCCAAAGGTGGTGTTTTCTTTAAGGAACTTTTAGCGGGCGAAAAAGGGGTTTTAATCCTCTTTATTTCAAAAAGTGCGCCGCAATTATCTTTTCCGCGCACTTTTTGAATTTGGAACATCTTAGTTAACGCGAACTACAGGCCGCGTTTTCGTAATCACGGATTGTTAAAAATTCATGGTTTTATTTTGAAAAATGAGTTGACTTTCATGACAGTGAAAGTATAGAATGAATCCCTGAAAGTATTAGAACTGACGCAAGAAATGTGATCTATTACTTGCAAAATCCCGGGAGAAATATATTATGAAAGCCTATGGTAATTTTATTGAATGGAGAAATGCAAGAGGCGCCAAGAATTGTTCAGAATCTGTGTTTTGGCCTACTTACCTCCAGTACTTAGCCAAAACTAAACAACCTTCCACTCTTTGGAGTACCTACTTAATGCTAAAATCAACAGTCAGTTCTAATAACGACGTAAAACTGGACACATATTCGAAATTAATAGCGTATCTGAAGAGGATGTCTGATGGATTTGTAGTTTTATTTTCTCATAGAGGGTGATGAAAAGCAGAGTGTTTCATTCGGGTGCAAAATATTTTTGGGCTCGGGCGACGTACTTTGAATCCCTCGCTACGTTCAGGATTCTACTAAAGAATACCTCGCTACGCTCGGGATTCTACTCTAGAATCCCTCACTTCGCTCTGGATTCAGAAAAGCGCCCTCGCCGTAAAAATACTATTTTGCTCCCTTATAATACAATCTACTATTTCAATACAGTTGCTCAAAAAATGCACTTACAAAGCTAGTAAACAGGGCGACAAACAAAAAAATGCACTTACAAAGCTAGTAAACAGGGCGACAAACAACTCTTTGACGATGGTCGACCGTCGCCTAGCGGCTTCGGGCTGACAATAGTTAACTCGTTCGTAGAAACCTATACTTACCGCTCTTATATCACACCACTGTTAACCCACTTCAAAGATAGAGGTCCTGCTTTCGTACCTACGTAAATGTAGGTATGTTCGTGATTTTTTCGGAAATCAATGAACCGATTTTGATTGGTAGGCCTAGGTTCTTTTTGAGTATTCTATCGCCTTTATAATGAGGTCTAGTTCGACCTAATTGCGCCCTCCCTTTTCGGCAACAAAACAGCAAACCGACGAAAGCACAATTTCACTGTTAAGGTATCAAAAACCTTCAGTAGTTGAAAACAATGAGCATATAAAAGTTCGATACACATCTTGAAAAGTATATAAGCCACATATTACCGATTTGTTTCTAAACTGTTTGTTGTATTCGCAGAATGTAAGCCATAAAGTAAGAATGAAGGATATAAACATAAATAATAGGTAACCAAATAGTTTAAATTTTTTCTTTCCCTTGGGTTAGATCCAGCAGCACGAGACTCCGAGACGCCGATAATAGTAATAAGCCAAGGTCGGGAACCGCCCAACTTCACTGGATTCTTCCCACACTGGAAGCCATCTATGTGGAAGGTAAGTGAACAAATTAAGATAAAGCTACCAGAATGTGCCAAGTATCGTTGGATTTTCTAGAAGATCTCGCGTAATTTCGTTTATATGGGATTTATTTTCTAGGATTCAAGCTAAGTAGGTACCTACCAAATTTCGTCTAAATCGTTTAAGCGGATGGGTCGTGAAAAAGCAACATACATACACGACACTTTTGCATATTTTATCGTGTGAATCACAGCGATACTTACCTATTAATCCGATCTGTCCCCCTGCTGTCCCCTTAAAGTGGGACAGTTAGGAATCAAAAGTTCGACCTGTCCCACTTACCGACGCGGGACAGATTTTTTTTATTACTAAGTTAAGGTAACTGATGATGCAGTCTAAGATGGTAGCGGGCTAACCTGATAGACATGAGGACAGATCGGAATAACAAGTTCTGTTTTTACATTATATTTGACACGGTAGGGTCACAAAACGTTCAGCGCGATAGTGAGCGCGCTGGAAGGCAAGGCGATCGTGCGCGGCGGCGACAGCGCGCTGCGCTGCGGCAACGCGGACAACAGCTTCGACCAGCACGAGAAGTATCCGCTGTCCGTGCTGCGCGGGCCCAAGGAGCACATGCCGCAGGACGTCGACCCGCTCACCAAAGAAGTACGAACCTATTGCTATCTTCTAGGGGTAGAGACCAGTGGTGGAATAATGCTGGTCATTGACGTCAACAGCTTCGACCAGCACTAGAAGTTCCCGCTGTCCGTGCTGCACTCTTAGCATCGCCTATAAGGGGTATAGACTATAGAAACCAGTGATGGAATAATGCTGGTCATTGACGATAAGCCATATTTGACTTAAGTCGCGATATAATTTTAAAAAAACATTGGCCGTCATAGGGACTGCCGATATACTTAAGTAAAAACGATTTTTTTTTAATTAAAATATAAACCTTAACACTAAGGCATTAAAGTTTAATTTCGAATGTAGTATATTTATATGTTCGCGAGCATATCGGTCACGGTCACGCGAATCTACATTTTTACCCCCTACCAAAAAGTGCTCAACGCGCCTAAAGAAGTTTTTCACTTCAACAAGAACCCGAGTGTGTTTGTTAACACACGGAAATTTGCACTAGCAGCGCAGCACCCATCTTTTCTCCTACCCATTTTAGTACCTAGCCTACTTACTCGCATTGTAGGCGTTGTTCAAAAGGAGCCAAACAGTATTTCCAAAGGTCTCCACAATGCCATTTTACAATTCTAAGGCTTAGCTAACCAATTCTTTTTTTTTCAGCTCTACCTAACGCACGATGACTTCGTTTCCACGTTCAACATGGCCTACAATGAGTTCCAGTCGTTGCCCTCGTGGAAGCAGAAAGAGCTAAAGAAATCAGTTGGACTATTTTAGATTGTAAAAAATGTTATGACGGAATTATTTGGTCATTTACCCGCAGTCGGATGGCGATAGTCATAGCATCTGGCCAAGAACCTTAAATTTAAGGTTCTAGGCATTCGGCCAAGAACCTTAAATTTAGGTTTCTTGCATTCGGCCGAACCAAGAGTAAATGAACGATATAGAATACGACGTTTTCAAATATGTTCTTCAGTTCGAACTTTTCGGGTAAAAGTTGCGTTATATTTTACCTGACTTTGGGATGTTAGGGGCCGGTAGTCAATCGAGTTCCCATATACTAACGTCCCATTGTAATTCCGCCAGTCTTTCAAAATCTCTTTGAAGTAATTTTGCAACTACAATTTCACATCCGTAATCATGGATGTGAAATTGTAGTTGATAACCAAATTAGTGATAAGATAGTATTTTGCGGTAATTTATAAAGTAATTACATCTTTCAAAGGCTTTCTAAAATGGTGTTTAAGCATGCGATGGATAATAAATTTCTACTGTGCGTTTTTTGTATATTCTTTAATTAAGAAAATTATTATAGGTAGGTATATAGTAAACGCTTGACTATTTACGTTAGCTCTAAAAACAAACAGTGAATAATTACGTATTTTGTTTATCTTAGGTACCTAGTTACTAGCTGATATTTTAAAATAGTTTATTCAAATAAGAAACACCTAACTTCTATTATTTATATAAGTGAAATGCATTTAACCTCTGATAATAGTAATAACGTGAATTTTATTACGTATTTATTAATATTTTTGTTGATTATTGTTATTCGTAATCTAGATTCTAAAACAATATGTGAGAAGATTATTATGGTAAACGAAATAAAACGATGTGTTTTTAAAATGTTATTTATTTTTTCACAAATGTAGCACTTATGAGCTAGGCATTAATTTTATGATAAAATTAATAATAATATTCTATACAATATACAAATTCCTTATAAAATCCATAAAATATTGGTTTATTTAAAAACAATATATGTACATTATAATAACTATCAATACATAATTATAACATAGTATGTCTACATGATATGGGAGTGGGCCGTGTAGTTAAGGCACGTGGTATATTATTATTGCAATAGTTCACTAACGACAAATCGAACGTAAGTACGCGCGCAATGCAGAAGCGGTTTCGTGCCTGAGTATCAAACAACTAACATTTGACCGACCGGTGAACTGAAAGGATAGCTGGCGCCAATCATTAGTCGCGTCTTAAGACTGCAAGACGCGTCACAATAGCATATTTTAGCGCGCAGTTTGTACGTTGGCTTCGACAGTTTGTATGAGAACTGCGCAAAACAAGCACCCGCACCTCAGCTGAGGGACGACTAGTTATTTGATTGGCGCTAACTATACACCAACTGTATATATACTGTTGGTCAAAAATACACCCAAAAGTGCACCAAGGCGCACTCAATATACACCGATATTATCAACGCTTCAACAAACGTGCTGATATGACGCCGACAATACTCCGAAAGTGCACCAAAAGTGTACTATCGCGGCGACAATGCACCGAGTGAACTGGCGGGGCAACGACAGCGCCTCGGATTATCTCTACGATACGATTAAATAAGCAATTATTAAAATATACCCCACTGTATGACAAACGGATAAGTTAATATTGTCCACATTCGATATTTGAGAAGCTAGCTAGTTAGGAACTTACAATTTTAAAGTGATAAATAAACAAGTTATTATTAATAAAATTATTATAATAAATAATTTACATAATGTTGAATTTACACTGTTTACTATCGACACGATGGCGTCTGTGTAGGCAACATTACGAGAGTATTTCTTAAAACCACCACCGAGTCTGATCCTACATAATAAAAATACTCTCAAAATGTCATACAACAATTATAGCAACAGCGTATAAATTATGCATAATAAAATATTATTATAGATATTGCATTAATATTAATGACAAGCATGAATTATTAATGGTCTATTAACTTTAAAGAGATAATAATAATAGCAATCGCATTTGTAAAATAAAATTTTCCAAAATTTCTTTGGTAATAAACAAAAATATCCGAAAGTGGGTAACAAAGTAATATGATGGTACACGATGGAATGACTTTCACGAACATTGCAATAGCTGCCCTAACAAAATATAATTTAAAAATGTAAGTATTAAAAAAAATAAGCGTACACTACGAATAATTGCAATTTATCAATCAATTTTAAGTACGTAAATTTGAAATTCTGATGTCAGGGTCCATTGGATAGAGATTATTCCAATCTTAAATCTAGTCTAGATAATATAAAAGCGATAACTGGTGAAGCGACAGGTTTGAACTCGAGTCGATATTAAACTAATATAAACAAAACTCAACATAGCTTTTGTTGCAGGAATGTTAACAGTTTATAGAGCAATAATAAACAGCGCATTATAATATGTTTAACAAGAACTAGTAACAACAATGCGTCGGAGGCCTGTTTCGCTTTAGCACCACGGGTGTTACTACACACGTCTAGTATCACAGCTAGCCAAGTCTGAGCCTTCTACATAGAATTCAGCAGTTCGTCTACTTCATTTTACACTAGGCCAGTAAATTACCTACAAACAGTCAAGTGAATTACTCACAGTGTAACAGTAAGTTATTATACAACCACATCGTCGTCAACGACGAGGAAAATTTATTGAGACACAAGTTTGAAGGAAACTCGAGTTGTGAGTTACACAATGTACTTTCACGTCTAATTTTGTACTTTAGTAATCACTATGAAGACTGCACAACAGACAGCAATCATTCAAGCAGTTCAATTCGGTATTACCTTTTATATATTTTTTTAAATCCTATACATAATAAATTCAGTTCAAATTGGTGTTGCATGCCACAACCATTTAAGCCGACACACTTAAAATTACAAAAGAAATTTTTAACTATCATTTGTACATACGGTTATTAATTTATCAGGCGAATTACAAAACTAAAATAATCGTAAATTTTAGTAAGTATTCCGTCTTAAAAGTGTGTTTAGTGCATGTAAACCACTAATAAATAAAATTAAAAATATTGGTACTATAAAAAAAGAAATTTTGGCACCCAGAAATCAATACCAAGCCATAAAATCATCTTTTGTTGACATTGCTTTTCCTGAACACGCAATATTGCTTTTCAATCTAAAAATACATTTTTACAAGTTTTGAACTTTTACAATATAAGGTTGACATGTGTTCTATAGTAAAATGGAGTGGTTAAAGGAAGCCCTTTCGAGTCTTATCCTAGGGTTAGACGTGAATTGTTTAACTATTTCGGTTGAGCATTTTACCAATAAACTACATAACATTTATGGCACTGTTCTTCGTTAATCAGCAAATGTGGGAACAATTGATTTGCTAAGTATACTGTGTTCTAAGGATAATACGCAGCTAACGCGTGTTCGGTGTTTCACTAATATTCAAACTTGACATGTGAACGTACCTACGCAAAAATGCGTACGCGAATGCGCATGCGCATGCGGCTACATTGCGTCTGAATATAGCTGCGCGTGAACTTGTAATGTGCAAACACTCTTAATATTATTATATCTACAATAAATAGTTCGTCATCCTATATGAGGTGCAGTTTTTAAGAGCAATAACTGGTGTAGTTGTAAATACTAAAAAAATATTTTTTAAATCAATTCCGTTTTAATAGACGTACGAACTATCGGATTTCAAAGGCAAAATGTTTAGAGGCACGATCGTAAGGATACAGCCACTCATGAGGTTGACATAAGAAAACTATTTTGGTACAACTTAAGTAATGTTTCGAATGGTTTGTAGTCGTATCATTTACGAAACATAAAACAGAACAACTTTCAAAAGAAAATGGCCGTTGGTCAATATATCTGTTGAGTTTAGGTTCAACACTACTACACTTCATTTTGTCACACACAAGTGACTGATGCAATTCATTACATTTTCCAATAGGTTTTTCCCTGGTATTAACTCAATTTATTGTGAAAAAGGACGGTTAGGATACGGAAAAGTTTAAAGTTAGCATTGGTACTTATTGTAGCATAGTAGATGCTCAGTAATTCCATTTTCAATATCTTAAATTAATCTTAAGAAGTAATTTAAAAAATCATAAGCAAATTCTGAGTAGCCAAAAAAAAACAGGTTATTTTTTTGCTTGAGTAATAAATATGTCTGTTTCTTTTTGATTATATTTTTAGTGCCACTTGATATTTAAAATCTTATATCAAATTCAAAACAGTGCATAGTGCATACCGTAATGGCAAAGTAGTAAAACATAAAACATTTACGGTTTATCTAAAAAAACCGGGCAAGTGCGAGTCGGACTCGCGCACGAAGGGTTCCGTACCATTATTAATAAATAATTACCTTTGTTAATGAACCGCAAGACTAACTTTGTTTGTAGAGGTTTATTGTTAATATCAAAAAACTATGCTAGTTAGAGCATTGGGAAATTTTTCGATGGGTAAACTCCGGAGATAAGGGGGGGGGGGGGGGGGAACGGTATTTTTTTAGACATTTTCCCCGATAAATCAAAAACTATCATAACTAAAAAAATTAAAAATCTGTTTTAGAATGTACAAAGTAAACCCTTTCATATGATACCCCACACAGTAATCTCACTTTTAAATTTCAACCCTCAGATTTTCCCCCCTTTTTAAATAAGAACAAAAATAATTTCCAATTTTTTTTAATTCCAGTGTCTTTGGGCCACTAATAAACACAACTATTCCAAATTTCATGTCGATAGCTTCGGTAGTTACTGAAATAATCGAGTGTGTTTTTGTTTTACTTTCACGGGTTTTTGTTGTATTATTATTTATTATGGGTAGGCCAATAAAATGAGCGGTTTAGTAACAATATATAAAAATAACAACATATAATTTAGAATTTTCTTGAGCGAGGTAATAATGTAGTTTACAGTACTGAGTCATTACAATGTTTTTATCTGTAATTTTCTGGTAGCAAAATGTTCATAATATTAAAAATTTTATACAAAAATATTTCCTTAGCTTCATAGACCTCCAAAATGTGAAAAGGTAAAAATCAAAATATCATCACAAATGTAACTTAATGAAATCCAATGGATACAGTTTAATGCTGAGTCCTAACGCAAATACATGCTCGCGATACGCATTACGCAAATAGCGTATAATGTTGCGTTCACTTGAATGTACTTAAAAACGTCGACCATGTATGCACGTGAGAAACCTGCACAAACGTGATAATATTTTAAAATGCAATCATATATTAGATTCTTGGAGTTCAAACTTAACACTTTTCATTATTCAAGCCACTTATAACAACGCGAGACTAAAATTCGTTAATTCTTTGTAAACAACTGAAAACAAGTATCGTACCGTCACGAGGAATATATCAACGCAATGTAACTAAAAATAAAATAAAAAAATTATTTTGTGGTCTGAAAAATATAATAAATCTTCTGGATTGACCATCAATTATATATTATATAATTGATATATAAGGAAAGGAGAATATTAACTTAGTTAAAGATTTGTTGCAGTAATTATTACTGATAATATCAATTAAAAAAAACTCTAATTACATTTTAAAAAAAACTTTAAGTAGATTTTAAAAAAAACTTAGTGAATCGACTTCAAAAACAGGCGTAGGTCTCGGATTAATTTGAATTGATTTGATTATTGGTTTGGAACTATTTTTTCATAGCTGTGTGGATAATTACCTCACATTAAAGGTTAATCAAATGTTTTAATAGATGAAATAATATTGGTATTGCATCACAGTGAAACGGCTTAAAAGGATCCCATTTAACACTTTATATGGTGTCTTAAAACCATAAACCTATTCTGTCACAGTGTCTATGACAGTGTAATCATACGTTACGGTTAAAATATATCTGCTTATTATTGCCACTTACATAATATATTACGTAGACTTTTATCATTCAAACATTAATAATGGTACTATCAATCAAATAATCAAATCAAATAAATATTATAAATGCGAAAGTTTGGATGGATGGATGGATGGATGTATGGATGTTTGTTACTCAATCACGCGCCAACGGCTGCACGGATCTGGCTGAAATTTGGCACAGAGATAGAATATAGTCTGGAATAGCACATAGGCTACTTTTTATCCCGGAAAATTAAGGAGTTCCCGCGGGAACCAAAAAACCTCAATCCACGCGTACGTAGTCGCGGGCATAAGCTAGTATTATTATAAAAATGCGAATGTTTGGATGTATGTATGGATGGATGTTTGTTACTCAATCACGCCCGAACGGCTGAACGGATTTGGATGAAATTTGGCACAGAGATAGATTAAAGCCTGGAATAACACACAGGCTACTTCTTATCCCGGAAAACTAAGGAGTTCCTGCGGGAACCTAAAAACCTCAATCCACGGGGACGTAGTCGCGGGCATCAGCTAGTAATGGTACTAAAACCTACTGTCACAATAATTATCCCTTAATCATAAATAACCGTACCAAAAATAGATTACTATATGTCGAAATCCAATTTTTAATGTTAATTAGACCTAATTTCAGATCTTTTAAAATCAATACCACCTTGGTACCAATTAGTTTGTAAAAACATCGTTTTATATGGTCGCTTCAGTATAAACACGGGACAAGTATACATTTTTTTAAACGTTTGTTTTTTTATCATTTATATGGACAAAATGCCTAAAAATATGCATTAAGATAATAAAGTAAGCATTAAAATATGTTTCAGAATTCTGACGTTTTGCCAATAAGATGACCAAAAGATGGCTTTATTGTTTGAAAAAAAACGGCTGGGGAGAGGATGCTATATTATCAAGAAAAATGCGCAACGTTTAAAAAATAAATAAAATCAACGCCAAATGGGCAACAGTTAGGTTGACCCAAACATGAGACTAAAATTAATTCGTACAATATATTTCGTTCGTCGTATCTGCGTTCGTATCGGTGTTGAATAATACAATTTTTTTGTTAGGGTTTTGTCTTTAAATAATTTTTTAAAAATGTTTTGCGTTAATAGAGTGTTCCGAAAGAGTACAAGCTGCAGAGAATATACTGCGTTGTTTACTGGACTTTACTTGACCAATCGGAGACATTCAGAGCTTGTTGATATAAAATGTTAATTATGCCCTGATTGTGTCTTTCCTTTGTAACAGAGTAAAGCTACCCGTTGGTCGAGACGCAACGGGTCACGTAGGACAATGCCTGAGCGACAAACGCGACAACGCGTCTCTATACGATGTCTTAAGAACTGCTGTCGATGAGCTTAAACTTCGCGTAGATAAGTTTACCATTTTTATGGAGTCGTATCATCGAAATCGGGTAAGTCTCAACCGTAAACTTTACAGGACTTCTTCAGTCGGATGATAAAGAAAAATTTAATATCGTGCAGTGATTCAAAGTAATAGAGTCGCATGTGGCTATGTTCGGAGTCAGCTGCGCGGCTCACAGCTAGGTAGCGGGAGGCACGCGCTGACGTCACTGGCGCGGCATCGAGGCGTTGGCGGGCAGAGTGGAGCTGCGCTGCGACGCGTTCATATACGCGACCTTCAGATTCGACCGCATCGAGTCCCTATAAGAAAAAAGACAATTATCGAACATGGTATAACTTTTCGCACGCATGTATATGTCACCGTAAGATTGTAAAAACCGTTAGATTATAATCTAACTCGCGATATTGTAAACTATCGAAAGATTGTGAACCATTCAATGTTCTGAGTGTCAATTTTTAAAATATTCATTGTATTTACATTTTCTTGTCTCTTTCTTGTAGGTTAGGTTAGGGTTCGACATAAATAAACAGGTACCATAACAATCTGCGGCCGGGCACTTAGGTTTTATTGGTTTAATATACCTAACAGTTTACAATCTACCGAAAAATAATGCGTTATATTGTAATCTTTCGACAGTTTACAATATCGCGAGTTAGATTATAATCTAACGGTTTTTACGATCTTACTGTGACATACTATATAAGCTTTGAGCATTACATAAAAGATATTTTTTTAATATTCAAAATTTTTAAAATTCAAACTTAAAACAGACATTTTTTAAAACCTCTCATCAGAGATTTGCTTCTCGTGGCGGGAATGTAATTTTATGTGAAAAAAATACAGAGCTATCTTTACAATGAAGTGCACTTCCTTATAAAAATCTTTTGCTATTGAGGGCGCCAGCAGCAGCAGGCCGACTCGGACAGTATCGGTCGTGTACCTGGGCGAGAGCTTGGTGTGGTCGTGGTTGGTGTGCGCGGCGCGGTACCCGTAGCGCTGCACGCGTCGCGCGAGGCGCGCCACCCAGCGGCGCTGCTCGGGCGCGCCGGGCGCCAGCAGCAGCAACTCTCGTGCGCGGTCCGCGTGTAGTTTGCATGCCGCCACTCCATCGCCCTCGGAGACGTGCTCTGCGTGGATTTTCATCCGACAACCTACAAAAAAAATAAAGTCTCAAACCAATTTACATTTATTTGCTTGTAAAAATGCTCTTATACTTCACCGCTACTATACAAAAGTTTCACATAAACATCTACATTCAGTGTGTAAAACTGTGGGTAATAAATCAGATCGTGAGCACACTCACGTCGACACTCGACGGCCTGGGGCGGGCGGAACATGTGCCACAGCGGGCGCGTGCACACCTCGCACGCGGTGGGGATGTGGTACGTGATGCTCACCAGGTCGTGCCCCTTGTGCTGCACTGTGTTACCTGCGACACATGCCAATTCATTAATCATTAAGAAACACAAGCACAGTACAATATTTTGGCAACCCTATAGTAAATTGCTGCAGCGGCCAGCAAAACAGGCATTGAAGGACGAACATGTAAACGTGGGCCGAGGCGAAGCCGAGACACACTTACATAAGTCCTCAATGCGTAGTTGTGGCCAAGGCTTGTATAGTACTTTTCTCACATAATGCACGGAAATTAAAACTTAGAAGTACTTTGATTACAACTTGAGTACTTCGTAAGTACATTGAACAAAATTTTCATAAGTTTTCAAATATTTTTCTTTCGATTTTGGCGGTAACAAGTTTTCTATTACGGCTCTTGCCGCCTCTTGAATTACATGTGACGTTAAAGTAAGATTATCGCACTCATTATCTTCACTTGAACTCATTTTGTCAAATAAGTACATTTCAAAATCAATGACAAACAACGAAGAACAATAATTTTTCCCGAAGTGTTTACTTGTTTTTTTTTCAATAAACAGCTTTCTTTTTGCAAGCTAGTTCGAAATTTAAATAAAACCTTTGATTATAATAATTTATAATAATTTGATAAAGTTACCTCCTTGGTTGCCATGTTTCGGAGTCAAAGATCGTTCCATTTTTAAATTACACGACAGATACGAATTTACTATGTAATATAATTGGCCGCTAAACCACGACAGATATGGATTTTCATACAACTTTTGCCGGCCGCAGCTCGCATGTATTTGGCCAGTACAGCAATTTCGATTTATCTCGAAGACGGTTGTCAAAATAATGCTCAAATTTCCAAGCATGTTTGAGTAAAATGAATTAGCGGGCGTCATCCGGACCGTGCTACCACAGTCCCCGCGTGGAACCTGTACTCACACGTACCGGTATGGTCGGCGCCGTCGGTCGGCTGGTCCTGCAGGTCGCCGGGCCGCCGCGCCTCGCCCTCGCCCGCGTACAGCAGCTGGAAGATGCGCGGGATGTCCTTGGCGTCGGCGCGGATCACGTCGCCTTGCGTTACCGACCTCACGTGGAACACTTTGCTGCAATGGGAAAAATAACATCATTAAATTTTTACAACTTGGAGGCAATTACTATCTAGTAGTATATGGTTCACACACAAACGTTAATTTTCGACACTTGCTTCCTCTACGCCAAAAATAAACTAACACGACAAAAAATACGAGTGTGCTTTAGACCACACGACTGAAGTAAAACTTCTTTAGCTCCATCTATATGGAACGCGCTTGCCTAGAAGATGCCTATTCACTCTTTAATAGGTCTGCACTGTGTCTTAGATATACGAAACGTAACTCTCTTTCTATCATCACTAACTTATACTCACTCTCCCTCAACTTCCGTTCGCACTTTTCGTAACGCTCTCGTCACGCATTCACCAGATTACTCCCCAAGTCAAGCGTGCTTAAAGAAGTTTTATTTCAAATATTACAAAAATAAAATCAATTCTTCCTTGAATTCTTCCGGCAATGCACTCCATGCCAAGCTAGTTAGTCTGAAATAAACATGAAAATCTCACCTCAGATCCAATATCATAACAGGGTCTGTGGTGTTTTGTTTATCATTTTCCGAGTTGTAGAATATAATCTTCTTCGAAGAGACAACTACATATTGTTTCTTCCAGCCGTGCCTCCTTATGTTCTGTTTGAAGGGCACCGAGAGCCAGCCCTCGAGCGTCTGCTCCGTCTCCCCGTCCTCGGCGTCGGCTGACGACTGCGACGCAGTCTCGCTGGTGAGCGCGGCCAGCTTCTCCTTCAGCTGTTCGATTTCTACGTCCTTGCTGTCCACCTATAAATAATATTATATTTTATAGCAAGTAAAAGATAGCATATTATTTTACTCCTACTTGCTCACAAATTGCTTCATTAATAAAAGAAGAAAAAAACAAATTGGTTCTTTGCTAGAGCCGCACGCCAGCAATTTACAAAAATTGTCCCGAGGACGATAATAGGTAAGTTTAGTGTTTCCTCGCAAATAAGAGAAAAGTACTATACAGGTCTCGGCCGAAATAGCGATTCACGGCCTCGTTTACTTAAAAAGGCCTCGGCTAGCGCCTCGTCCTTTTAAAATTACTTGGGAAGTCTTCAGCTCGCCTCGTCCTACCAATATTACTCAACCGTGAATTGCTTCATTTCTAGCCTGGGCCGTAATGTACTATTGTCCCACAGTATGGCAGACCATACAAGAGATCATCATCAGTTACTCATCTCCATTAATTAGCCCCCAGTTGAAAAGGTATTTTCCACCCGCTCGATATGTCCTCACCCTTTCATCTATGGAATATTGTCCTCCCGACCGAATTTTGGCCACGGCGGCCAATCTCCAGAGAGATTAGCCATTTGCGCGGGAGATAGTATATTGCACTAGAATGCGCGCAAATAAATTCACGTGCACTGTCTGTCCCTTTACTCTCATAGCCCGATGGGACGGAAAATCCGACACGACCGGAGAGAGATTAGGCGCAGGACCGACGGCTTTACGTGCTTTCCGAGGCACGGGGGTGAAACAATGCCAACTCCCTAACTCCGGGCTAGTACTGAGAATTTCTTGTCAGAAAGACCCAATACTTATTTATGGCCCGACCCAGGATTAGAACTCCTCAGCCACAGTCAAACATGCCAACCACTAGACCAACGAGGCAATTGTCTACGTACCTCCATAGCGAGGCGCAACCTCGTCTGCTGCTCCTCCAGCAGCTGCTGCTGCGAGTCCTGCAGGTCGCGCTGCAGCTTGGCGATGTGCTGGTCGGACTTCTCCTTCTCGCGCGTCAGCTCCTGCTGCAGCTTGCGGTAGTCCTTGTCCTTGCGCACCGACATCTTGCTCTTGTTCTTCGTCGATGCTGGGTTCATGTCTTTCCTGTTCAATTGAATAGAAATGCCAGTTAATACTTTTGAAATTTCTGCTGTATTCTTAGTTATTCTACTATTCATATTAATGAATGACCTTCTTTTTATAAAATAGGAACTGTAGAATTATTTGTCCTGTTTCGAAAATAAATTCATTTCTTACGTCATTTTGGTGCAAAAATTATAAACTGTGTATAACTGTGAAGTGTCACCGCGGCTGTACGGACAGTGTTTCCTACCTGTTCATGATCTCGGCCAGCTTGTTGACGGCCTGCTGCTTGAGCATGATCTCCGAGTTGAGCTTCTTGTTGAGGCGGTCCACCTCCTCCTGCAGCCGCTGCAGCGTGGCCACGCGCTCCGCCAGCGCCGTGCCGCTGCGCCGCAGCTCGTCAACCTCCTGGACATAGTATTACAAGTTATTTCAAAAGTTATACAGAAAATCAAAGGCTTCAAGACACAGGTATTGCCAGAAGATTCTATCTGCTCTTAGGTGTCTTATCTTTTCCCGAGGGACGGTCTACGATTGGATTTGAATGGACTCCTGTACCATGTGAGAAAGCTGAGACATTTGCGCTTTTATAATTTCTAACGTATTACAACGGACGTCAACGTCCTCACGATAGCACAGGAAGTAAAATGTATGACAATATGTGTGTAAGTTTACCGTAGACGTTGACGTCAAGGGTAAAATCGAAGACGTCGACGTCCACAATAACTTGACGTGCAGAATTATGAAAGCGCACATTGGGTAATAAACGTTTTACGAAACTGCAAATGTGTGTAAAAACGTAGGATAAAACATCGTCTTCCCCTTCTCCAGCTCGCCGACCGTCTCCTTCGCTATCGAGCTTCGCCCACGTACCTTCCGCTGCAGATCGATGGTAGCGCGGTTCTCGTGGTCGCGGTCGCGCAGGCCCTGCACGAGCGCGTCGCGCGCCGCCAGCTCGCTGCGGTGCTGCGTCAGCGCGTCGCGCATCTCCAGCTCCTTCATCGTCTTCTCCTTCTCCAGCTCGCCGACCGTCTCCTCCGCTATCGACCTTCGCACACGTCCCCCCGTGTTACACACGATCACACGACACGACAAACTTTGTTATTTACGCAAGCTTGTTATGTATTCGCTGATCGTACACCAATCAGCACTGTACACGCTGAACGTAACAGAGTTTAAAATAATGTATTTTATGTCGGCCAACTTGAGGCTCTTAAAATAGCGTATCATGACTACTAAGCAGGTACTTTTACTTCTTAATGCTGATTGCAAACCAATAATCACGCTAGGAACACTTAGGCTCAGCGCAAACGGGCCACCGACCACAACCACCGGTGGCTGTCGCGCTAATAACACTACTGAAACGCGTGGCCACCACTGACCTCACGTATGCGGCGAGTCGATACAAAAAGTATGAAAAATAATGTTAACTACTTGTCGCTAGGCCACTGGAGGCTGTGGCCCGTTTGCGCCGAGCCAAAATAGTTCTCATGTGCGCCACGTGTTCACGTGCGTCATGTTTTCACGTGTGTGTGAAATTAGGTACTGGAAAATGCGTCGCTTGAGGGTCTCCCCGTTATTTGCGATCAGCTTGACACAACGTGCGTTATTTCTGCAACGCACAACGCAACATGTTCAAAGCACTTAAAATATTCACAATACACATTACACATGGTTCAATAAGGCATGCATGTAGTACATACCTCGCGATAGCCTCGGAGTCGGCTCTCGCGATGGCCAACTGCAGTTGGTGCATGAGACTGGCGCGCTCTTGCTCCAGGTCGCGCGTGGCTCGTGAGCTCTCCTCGAGCTGCGCGCGCGCCTCGCTCGCCTGAGTGCGGTACACAACGCAATAGTGCTGCTCATTCTCAAGCTGAGATCGTAGCTCTTCACTCTGCAAAACAGAAAGACGTATAATTGACCGAGCAATGCGAGGTCTCTGGAGTCTACTTGAGTGAATTTTCACTTGTCCGTCTGTCCGTCCGTCTGTCAGAGGTTTATAACTTGTGAATCATAGAGGCGTTACATAAGCTTATGGGGTATCTTTTTCAAGAATTTTATGAGCAGAGCACAAGATCTTAGTTCTGGGCGAAACACTAGTATATTTTATTCGATAAAAATAGTTCTCCTGCCTGACTGACTGATTTATCAACGCAACATACACCCACAGCTTGGACACACGCAAACCGCTGGGGTCAAAAATTAGAAACCTGACCTTTTGACAGTATGTTCTTTTTATATAATAGACACTATATAAAAGAGGATTTTTGGGAATTTCACCCTATTGAAAGTTTATAGGAAATTCCATCACATTACAAGTAGGTAATATCCATGAAAATTGGTATTTGTGCTTTTATTTTATTTTTAAAAGACCGGTCAAGTGCGATCCAGAGTCGTGCACAAAGGGTTCCGTACCACCACATAATATAAATTATTTTAGTAAATAACAAGAAAGATATCATAACAATAGCTGGCTTACATAATATGGCGCTAAACTAGTAGTGCATAACAAACAATTCGACACTCTATGAGTACGGATTACGGAACCCTAATTAACAACACTAACCGCTAGTAACAAAACAATCGATTTTGGGCAGATTATGACATGTTTTATGTTCGAAACAAAGTCAAAAGAAAATCATTGCATAGATTTTGCATGTCTAAAGCTTTACATAAGGTAGGCATATCGAAAGGTTAAAGGTAAAATTAGAAATTCACTAAACATAAAATAAACACAATGTTGTCTATGATTCACATATTATGTGGCCTTATGGATTTGAGTCAAATGCCAATACAATTATCCTAAAATTTTGGATGTATTGTTTCATCCAAGCAAAAAATGTATGTTGAAAACTCATCTTATTTTGTTGCCTTGTTCAATATACTATAAGAATAAAACAATTTTTTTATGCGTCTATATAACAAATCGTAGATCAGTGGCGTAATTCGTTACTGTCTGCAAGTTGCTAACAAAATGAATCCACATTCATACATGGACGTATGGATGACGAATTATTTTTATTTTATAATTTGTTTGCCTTACTGTACACACAAACTTTACCACAATAAGCATTAATATTTAAAATATTTAATGGCTATTATTAAATCGAGCTAGAGCTACAAATCACATAAATATAAGTTATGATGATTTTATCGTCGTAACTTATATAATCATACTAATATTATAAATGCGAAAGTCACTTTGTTTGTTGGTTTGTTGGTTTGTTGGTTTGTTGGTTTGTCCTTCAATCACGCCGCAACGGAGCAACGGATTGACGTGATTTTTGGCATGGGTAAAGTTGAGGACCTGAAGAGTGACATAGGCTACTTTTTATCCCGGAAAATTAAGGAGTTCCCGTGGGAATAACAAAAAACTTAAACCACGCGGACGAAGTCGCGGGCATCAGCTAGTATAATATATTAAATGATCATACGTTTGTTTCGCGAAATTTTATATTCATTCCTCATAAGACAATACATTAAAAATTCTTGATCACAAAACGGCTCCGAAAATTAAACCGTTACTTTAACGCTTGGTGTGAAACATAGCTTTATCGAAGCGTAACCAAGTAAGTTTGAAGCATCTAAATTATTTCATGTTTTAGATTAGTTAAGTCCGTGGTCTTTTAAAAGAACATACTTACAAACATGTAATGTTCAGTTAAAAGACGATTATAATCGTCTCTTACTAATCTTTGTATACCATAGTATACATTCAATTATTATTATTATTATACTAGCTGATGCCCGCGACTACGTCCGCGTGGATTGAGGTTTTTTGATTCCCGCGGGAAATCTTCAATTGAGTAACAAACATCCATACATCCATCCAAACTTTCGCATTTATAATATTAGTAAGATTATAGTAATTAAAATGTAATGATATGTATTACTTAATTGTTAATTATTTTGTAATATCAAAAATTTTAGAATAAGGTTCGCATTGTTTTATGGATTTTTATTTATAAGACTGCGATTAATTATGTATGTATGACATTACAATTTAAAGCAGTGCAATTTTACTATTAAATCTCCATAGTCCCGGTAAATAAAGCCAATATAATATAAGAGTAATAATACGAATATAATTGACTCTATATAATCATAACTGGGTAGTTAGAGATTAGCAGGAAATAAAACCGCGCAAGACATTGCATAGATGAAACTGTACAATAATGCAAGTGGTTTATGAACCCGCCTTCATTCACATAGTAGTTATTCGATTTAATCACATTAATAAATTCATATAAAAGTCGCATAACTTCATTGTTTATAGTAATGCTCAGCAGCTAAACGTTTGTCTCGTAGCTGGACGAGACGTTATTATTACAATATTTCCATATTATGTTGAATCTTTGATCGTATTAAAGCTAAAATAAGGTCCTGAAAATAGTAGGTAGGTACATTAAATAATATTAATTAAACGTTTTGTACCGTTTTTATCCAAACAAATTTATTATTACAAATGCGAAAGTTGTCAGTCTGTGTTGTTGTCAAACAGATTTTAACGAAACTTTGTACAGAGATAGCATCCCGAAGACGGACATAGGCTGCTTTCTATCCCGGAAAATTAAAGAGTTCTCACTGGATCAAAAAAATACCTAAATGTTTGTGTATGACATGTTTCGAGATGCAAGTTATCTATATACAAAAGCGGATACGCGAATAAATGTTACAGGCAGATAAACAGACAGACAGACAGACACCTTCGTATTTTTAATATTAGTATTAATTTCTTGCAGATACAGCGTCTACAAGAGGCGGAGGTGTTGTCATCACAAATATAGTCAATAGCATATTTTGCTTATTGTATAACAAAACTGGTTTGTTAACACCTATTAATACTAAGAATGTAATCTATATTCCGTCTAGGAGCTTACGTTCTCAGTATACAAGTTACCGCCATATGATATTTTTAACGTCTAAAAGTATGATTCTAAAGCTCTTCTAAAGATACATTTCTAAGTATAATATTATGTAAAAATTATCGAAATAATAATATATATAAACTAGCTGATGCCCGCGACTTCGTCCGCGTGGTTTAAGTTTTTTGTTATTCCCGCGGGAACTCCTTAATTTTCCGGGATAAAAGTAGCCTATGTCACTCTCCAGGTCCTCACCTATACAACAAAAAAAGAATTAGCTAAATTGGTCAAGCCGTTCACGCGTGATGCCGTGACCAAGGGAAATAGGGATTCATTTTTATATATATAAGATAAAATCAATTAACTACGCCTTATGCAAAAAAAGCCTCATTTCTATATCATGATGCCTTAAATTAATAAGTAATAATTGTACCAAATACCAGGAAAAGTTCTAGAGAAATTAATATGATTGGAATCAATTATTATCAAGACGTTATATTATATTCGTATTTCGTACGTAGTGATAAGATGCACAAAGCTTTTATTGAATATTATTTAGGTTAAATTACAAAGTCTCATAGTATCGTATGACTTGCATACTTTGTATTCGTTAGCAGGAATATGATATTATAGGCGCCCGTATTGATTAGAACTTAGAAGGTAGGTACATTAGGTACTGTATAACTTTCAAGACAGATGCATGAGAATATTATTTAAGAACGGGGGAATGCCTGATGCGAGGAAAAAATATATGTAAATATGGGTAAAAATATAGATAACTAGCGGTCCGCCCCGGCTTCACACGGGTAGCACTTGATCAAAATAGTCCATTCCATACCCAATAATGGTCAGTCGGCACTGAGACGAACAACTCCACCATACGTTTTCAAATTTTGTTCAGCAAACCGCTGTGAACGCTTGGCACTTGAGTCTCCAATACGACGTATTTTCGCTGCCCTCGCCTGGGCACTATGTTTAGAACTAACAAGTAAGTTGAGACCTGGCTCTTTTAGGCCAGTAGGTCTACAACAGTTAGATATTAAAATGTAATGTCATCGCGTGCCACCTAGGGATTACAAACGGATACCGACGGATGCTTATAATATAATAGAAACTATGTAACATTACCAATGTCAATACCTCATCTGTAAATTGTTTACTTTGTGTTTTTTTTCACGATAAAATGACAAATCTGAATTGCACCCGTGCGAGGCCGGGGTGGACCGCTAGTGTGATATAAAAATGTTAGTAAGTTCTCTTGTATTTATTATGATTTATGACATACAATTGACAAATATGATATAGGTATCATATTTGTCAAAAGTCAGTCGGAATTTGAATATAATAAAAAAAAAATAGACGAATACAGGTTTAACGAAAGAAGTTGAAAAAATCAAATTATTATTGCAATTTTCGTAGGGATCTCTAATTTTTTGAAAATAAAATATAGCCTATGTTACTCGCTGATAAAGTAGCTTTCTATAGGTGAAAGAATTTTTAAAATCGGTCGAGTAGTTTTTAGTTTATCCATTACAAACAAAACAAACAAACAAACAAATCATTCCTCTTTATAATATTAGTTTAGATAATAATTAATGTTCCATAGAAGTTGGGATCTTATCATACAATTATTATAAATGCGAAAGTGTGTCTGTTTGTGGTTTATTGGTTTGTTGGTTTTTCCTTCAATCACACTGGAACAGAGCAACGGATCGACGTGATTTTTTGCATGGGTTTAGTTGAGGATCTGCAGAGTGGCTTTTTATCCCGGAAAAAAAGAGGTTCCCATGGAAATCAAAAAAACTTATTCCACTAGGACGAAGTCGCGAGCATCAGCTAGTTTTTCATATTATATTGGAAAAAGGCTAATTAATTATTTATTAGCGCTGAGAATTTACTTCTTTCATAATTTTGATGTGGAATTGATAATATTAATAATATGTATGTAGATAAAACTTGAAGATATTACTAAAACTAACTCAAAATCGGTGCTACTGATTACAGATTTTAATAGTTCGGTTAAATGATTCCACAATACAGGGAATCCTAGTGTGGAAACCACTGCCCCACTAGTTTTAACCGAAATTATTGTAATTATTTTTGGAACAAATAAATGGAAAAAAACAATGATGAACAAAATGTTTTTTCTTTAAAATACTTTTTTTTTTAAATTGCTGGAAAAGCTGGACAATTGTATTGAAAAAAACATTACACTTTGTAAAAGGTAAGACAAACTTGAGGTCAACAGTGTTCCGTGAACCGTTACCAACCATTCTATTATTATTTTTTGTTCAAAAAGTCAATAATAATAACTACGAGTCATAGGAGAAAAACCGCTAAATACGTAATCGTGTTTATTTGTTTGGAGACGTCGCACGCGCAGGTGTATCTTATATGGCAAATGTTAGCTTGTGTGCACTTATGTCTTCTGTATACTGTGAGTCATAATGTCGTAATGCCGAAGGACAGTCTATTTCGGCGTGATGAGACTATCGTTAATTCAGAGAACAGTAAAAGTATTGTGGCGATATAATAAAATATGCATTCTTAAGATCCTACGAAACCTGTATTGTCGAAAAGCTACTTTTGATGTGACAATAAAAATAGACCACGCCCACGACAATTTTTATTAAAAGGTACCCATTCAGTTGTTTTGCGATATCACTTGGAAGCACATGATGCAGTTTTAGATTGACTGAATAAGGCAAGAATAATAGCAGTTAATAATAAAAAGAGTGATTGGATGAGAGATAAAATATACATCGATACTAGTATTAATCTGTCTATCCGCAGTCTGTATGTCTGTCTGCTTCGCTTGAAGGGCCCATCTTTTCAACCCATTTGTTGCATCCCAGGAAAGGACACATGTTAACATTATTTTATCCCGTAAAATTAAGGAGTTCCCGCAGGAATAAAAAAAACTATGGCATCATCTAGTCAAAAAATATTGTTTAAAAACCAAAAAGTCTTTCCTACAATTTTTTTAAACTACATAGTATTGACAGACACGCATTTCTCATGAGTTCATAATAAATTCCCGATATTGCCTACAATATCATAATAAAAATAATAATGTTGAGTACAAATAGTTAAAGATTGATGATGTGATATCGATGTTGACTCATTGTTTAATTTTAACCATGATCTTTTGAGACAAACCATCACATAGGTACATAAACCATGATGTTACCATCTTTTAAAAATCCAGATCGCCAGATCCACGCGATCGAAGTCAGAGGATAAAGCTAGTCACATTTAAAAACGAATGAAAGAAACTTGTATGTTTTTAAATCTCCCATTGAAATTGATGAGTCTTTTCTTAGTGGGTAACAGGGTTCTACACTATAGCGAGAACTCAGAATCTACACGAAAAATCTCAAGTAGAACCAGCTGCTTAAGGTGTATGTGACTACGTAGATAATAACAATCAGTCCAGAATAGCTGGAAAATTTAATTCCATTAAATATCTTACTTAATATTATAAATGCGAAAGTTTGTATGGATGTATGGATGTTTGTTACTCAATCACGCCCCAACGGCTGAACGGATCTGACTGAAATTTGGCACAGAGATAGATTATAGTCTGGAATAGCACATAGGCTTTTTATCCCGGAAAATTAAAGAGTTCCCACGGGAACCGAAAAACCTCAAACCACGCAGACGAAGTCGCGATCATTCGCTAGTAATTCAATATATTTAATGGAAACTAGATAAGTCCAGTGGGAATCCACATGAGCAACGAATACATATTATGTATAGGTACTGTATGTAATTTATTTGTTGTACTACTGATTAATTTGTTGTCAAACTGTTAGTCAGTAAAAAAAAAATTATTTACTTGTATTATATAAGAGCTGATGACAGGTGTAATGTATGAC